>JAAIXI010000230.1:2490790-3090790 GCA_013403645.1 Heliconius nattereri
TTATATTATTATTATATTATTTTCACTTATAAAACAATCTTACTACTTTGAACTTGAATAAAAGGTTTGGTACTTTTAACGCAAATAGCGTTACCTACAATATGAAACTAGTTAGGTTAGGTTACATTACAGTTTTAAATAAATAATTTCAAATAAAATAACATAAGATAGTTATTATCTATACCCCAAATTGACATAATATTACTAGTTAGACAACAAAACTTATCTTCGCATTTTTACTCCTTGCATTTCTGCGGCGATGAAATCACTATTATTCGATAAATAATCGGCAACCATAAATCCATCTATAACGGGTAGGTTATCTGATTGCCCTTTATCGAATCCCTCATCCATTTTCATTAATTGGATTAACCCTTTAGCACGGTCAAGTAACAAACAAACAAAGCACTACGCGAGATCTCCTATCACCGGCGACAATCGAGTTGTAAGACCAGTGACGTCACCACCGACGGCGGGACTGTTAGCGGCATTTGAAATTTTTGCAAACTTCAAATGCCTGTAAAATCATAACTACTTGGTTGTTTTTAATGAAACAAAAACTAGTGTATTTGTATACGTAAAAACTTTACTGTAACGAACTTTGAAGCATTATTTCATACCTATTACCATTCCTCATTACGTGAAATATTATTCAACTATGCCAACTTTTCATTTAATTAAAACACCTGTGAGAGGAAAAAAAATTAGGAGGTAAGGTAACGGAAACAGTAAATATTATTTAAAATAATTAATATTAGTTTTACATACGGAAATACCTACCTGAGGTATTATTTTATAGATTTTTACAAAAAGTTCTATATAAATATGATATTTAATACAATTTTTCCACCGAGAGCGTTTGACCTCATTATCATAGCATTTAGTAAATACGTCTTAAATACGCCACAACGGCGTCTAGGGTTATCAGATCCAGATTTATCATTTCCGGGACAATTCTGTGGCAACGGAGGGAATCAGTCTTGGTATCCAATCCAAGATAAAACTACCTACAATTGTTGATTGATTTTTTTTTGTGAAAATCTTTTTTATTACGTAATTTGTCCTACAAATATTTAATTACTATTTTGTACCTATTTAAAGCTTAAATATTAAACTTTGATTGAATAAAACTAGCATTAATTACTTTCGGGATTGTAAAGTGAAATTACTAGAACATGGGAGAACACGCAAAATTCTGAAACAACCCCAAATTTCCCGGCCATCTGGCAACCCTATTGGTGCCTCTGTTATCAATGTCCTTCTAAAATTATGTGCAAACTTATATAAAATGGCATAACTAGTAGATAATTACGGCTTGCAAGGTTATCTTTCTATTATGCAAAAAGGTGTGGGTGATGATATATTTTATATAGCAGTGCGAGTTTTCTTTAGCAGATACGAAGCGTTGTTCTATATAGACATTTTATTATTTTTTTATCAATTTAGGGAGCGAAGCGAACGGGAGAAGAGCGAAACAGTTCGGCGAAGTTCCCCAGTAACTTGGAAAAAAAATAACACGGTAACTGTCACGCTAGAAAAATAATGTCTATCATTTTATATGAAAATCCAATAAGGGCTTTACTTGATCCACATACTGTAAGTAAAGAACTAATTACAGACAACAATTTTAAAACAAATAGTTTTGTAATGCAATAATTACATTTTAAATAGTGTTGTAACTCTTTCAATGAAATTAGTAATAGGAGTGTTTAAATATTTGAGTATTCATTAGCGAATTACGTAAAAATAACAATGACGTTGTCAAGTACGATTGTAATTTACGTACGAGCAGGCATATGTAAAGTATTAACACTGGACTTTTATTTGATAAAATATACTTATTTTAGCACATATTTAATTGTTCTATAAAAAATAACACATTGATTATTTAAAAAAATGTTAGCTTCACGCTGTATCCCGTATACAGAAGCGTGACAGGAGGAACCTACGGCGAGAAAAATAAAACATTTCTCTGAGTGGGGGGGGGGTCCCTCATTCAACGACACCGCCCCGGGCCTCCCGGACAACGGTGTTAGTCCGCCACTGCCTATAAGAGTGCCGTTTTTTCCTTTTGAGGTATTGAACACTAAGAACAACCCCGCCCTTAAGGTTATAAGGAGTCGTTTAGTCTCAATATGTACCTATGTTTATTTATTACACATTATATCCTTTGCCGTTTGTTTGAGTGTCTTAAACCACCAGGGTTGAAAGCTTTGGCACGCTCGAAGCGCCATAAATTATGAGCTGAAATGAAATTTTACTCTTTCAAGTGTTTGTTGACAATCAACGCTTTTAAGTGTTTTCGATAAGAATTGAAATTTAAAAACATATGGCTTTTTAACAAGAAATTTTACAGTCACACTTTTAAATTATATTTTTTGATTTTTTTTCTGATAATATGTAATGATTTTTTGGGGCAGATAGATGTGACTGTAACCCGATGGTTGTGAGTACGATCCCTAATCGAGGGAATTATGAATAATATTTTCATTTCTTTGCTCTGGTATCAAGACAATAGGCGGGCGTTGAGTTCCGCCACTCAACACGTAATGCCTCGAAAAATTCGGCGGAAAGGGGGTAACAGAGTGTCCTGACGCTAGGTTTCCTCTGCATACTCTGCTGTACGTGGGATACGGCATGAAGCTGAACAAGCGTTTGCATTTGAATGTTAGTTGATAAAAGGGCCAAGCGTTTCATACAATAGCTTATTTTTTAATACAAAATATAAAAATCTAAATGACGTTATGACGTCAAATCTACTTTAAGCTATATAAAAATAAGCACACAGAGCTAAGATAGATTATAGTTAGATATGCATAAACATTTTAACCTCATTTTAAAGAGCTTATAAGGGCTTATAAAGCTATTTATATCTAAATGACGTCACTGTTGCCTCCTCCAGTAAATATTTCTTTATAATTATATAAATTTCTATAATTATTTACTGTTATGCTATTTACTGGCATTAATGGCATCTGCCCTTAAGACTAGAGGTCAAGGATAGTAAGTTCAAGGCATCGTTAAATATATTTGTAAACTGTATTTCATTTAATTTACAGGCACGAAAAATATATTTTTCTCTTCGACTAAAAGGTCGCGAGGTCGATCTCCCTACAGACCCGTCCTTGACACAGGATATTTTTAGATATAACGTTATTCTCGTAATAAAGTGGTCTATTATTAGAATATTATTAGAAAAAAGGAACAAATTTCTTTGAAATTGTATTTATTTATTGAAAACATGTACGTGTACCTAAAAATTTGAATTTTGCAAGTTTATATATACCTACTTAACATCAAGTTATATTATAATTTATAATATAGTTTTGTTATTTATTTTTAATTTGCTTTAGAAGTAATAAAAAAGTTAAAGAGTCAACGGTTATAAAATGAGAGTATAAGTAAGCGCTAAAACAAATAAATTGTATAAAATAAAATTCTTCCTTCCTTCTCTTCACGCTTTAGCCCGCGTATACGAGGATAGGCAAAGAAGTTTAGAATCACGAATCCGTTTTTCACTTTCCAGTTGAATCCAAGACATCGCTTATTGAATGAGGATCATATTTAATTTCTTCGACTTAGAATCGAACTCACAACCATCGCTCTTACAGTCCAACACAGTTCCACTGCGCTATAATATCCACAAAAAAATGAAATGAAATCTTAAATAATTTATGTATTCTTATTTAATATTTCTTTTATTTTTGCAACGGCTATAAACAATTGCAGAAACAGTCTTATAAATTACCTACTTCTCAAGCACTGACCCCGAATTATGTGTGTCAAGGGATTAAATGTCTAAGCCAATCCAGTGAATCTAGATATCATATCTGTTGGAAAAACAAAATGCATCGATTTGAAATTCGCTATGAACCTATTACGTAATTAAGAAAATTATGTTAGCAGTTCTAATTATGTCAAAAAAAAAAGAAACTAATTACGTCATTTATTTCTGGGCTTTATAGTTATAATAAATTCCATAAGTTATTTTAGTTCGAAATAGAAAGAAAAGTAAATAGGTAGGTAAATTTCTGTCAAACCGTTGTATATATGTTTTAAAATAGTGGGACAGAATAAAGATTAATTTTATGCAAAACCCAAAATATTTATTTACTCCTACTTTTTAAATAATAACCGCACGGCCAATATTAGGTTTCTGGTGAGAAATATATTGAATTAGTTCTCAGAATACAATAAATACATAATAATATAGAGAAACAAAATGACAATAAACTACACAGGATTCTACGGATTCATGAAATAAATGCCAGGGTCAATATGTTGCAGGGTGAAGAGCTCAGAGCAGTTAAGCAGTGCCTGGGACTTGCGATTCAAGTTTAGGTTAAAGGTGTTTAAATACACGTTAAAATTAATCTTATTTTTACGTAAAAGTAAGTAAATAAATTTGTAGGGGGAGCCCTCAGTTGACCTTCAAAAACAAAGTATCAAAATACTGGAGGAAATTCACGTTAAAATCATGAGCGCCCCCCGGATGGCATGTATGAAGATGATGATGACAGTGGATGTGGCGAAAGAGGTATGCAGAGATGGTAGCGTTTAGCACTCCGTCCTCTCTGACCATGGCGCTAGGGATACAGTGAAGCTCAGTAAAGTAAACAAATAAATACAACAAAATTATACACAGAATCGCCCAGGCTCATAGATTGGTGGAAGATATAAAAATATTTTTTCTTTTGTTATCTCCTGTAACGTTCGTAACGCGAAACTCGTGTCATGTGTGACAAAATTAGCATATCAGCATGTCAAGTGTATGATAATGCGTGAAACGTTAGTCATTAGACGGTCGCAGCCTAAAACACCAATTTTATGGAAAATATGTAGTTATTTTTATGTCATATATATATATATATATATATATATATATATATATATATATATTTTAATGATTAAGAATTTTATACACTAATTATATGGCCGTCATGACGCATTGGGGCTGTATCTGAATATAAAAGCGATGGATATCGATTCAACCTGTCGTGGAAGAACGATCTTTTTTTTTTCTTCATTCCAAGTCTAAGTGTGGACTTGGACGCTGTCATATTAAGTTCCCCTATTCAACGGGTAGTGTCTCAAATATTGGCCAGAAATTGGAGTACACAGTGTTTTAACATTAGGTTCCTTCTGCCTAACTTGCTTTGCGGGAAAAACTACATCTTACTCCCGGTACTATTATTTGTAGGTTTTTTTAACTGCAATTAGGTATAGTATTCTATTCTAGTTTATGTATTATTTATTTCTTATTACTACTAGTTGACTTTATCAGTATTGTTTTTTTTTCTAACTTTTATATAAATTAAATATACAGTACTATATAAGGACACTGAACAGATACATTTAATGGCATCATAAACAATTGATCGTTAAATAGAGAGAAAGATTAGTTGATATTTTGTTTACAAGACCGTATGACGTCATATTATAGCGGATCTCGTTTCGCATATTTAAAACTTTTAAACGTTTGATAAGAATTTTAAAATTTATTGTGTTATTTTATGATACAATTCCAGTTTTCTCACTACTAGAATTACCTACCTAAGCTTTTATAATTGTTCATTTTTTATTTTTTCTTATGTATTATATTAGTATTAATTTTGTCAGTGACAAATGGATGGAAAAAAAATGAAAGTTAGTTATATTATGAAAAAAAAAACATTTTAAGATAAGAAATTACCAAGACCAAATAAAGCCAAAAGCCAAATCCAGTTTTTATTGAAGGTAAACCCAAAAGGACTAAAATGTATATTCCATACATATTTACTATTCTTATTTACCATATATTATGGAAATACCTCAAATGACGTACAATGAACGCGGAAGACAACCGCCGTGATTCACGTTAAAGACGCCGGCGCGAGAAATGAGTAAGCTATTTATATCACAATAATATCGTTTTGTTATCAATGGCTGCCTAACAAAAACTCCTTTTGTCCGTCTGTTTTCATATAAATAAAACAGTGAAAGAGTTAGGTACTAGTTAGTTAATACAACAATAGGTAGTTTAAAATTATTTTAATTATTGTAACCTTTTCAGAACACAATTTAATCGTAAGAAAAACAACAAAGAATAGCTTAGATTGAATTAGTTTTCCATTATACGCTGTTTTCTATAAGTCAAGTCCTTCCTTTGAGACAAAAGATGCGCATAATTCGAAATAATTCTACTAGTCCTGCCTTCTAAAGTACATTCTAGAAATTAATGCATAATTCTAGATCAGCCAAGTTCTTTTAAAAAGCTACAGAAAAAAAATACAGTTGAATTGATAACTTCCTTTTCTTACAGAAGTCGGTTAAAAATCTTCACATCACATCCATGTAATTAAAGTACAATATTGATTAAGCATAATTAATTCTATTATTATCTTAACTAAATAAAATATTTTTTTAATATATAATTGAAATCCTATTCATATCATTTAATTTCATAGATTAGGACAGAATTTTTAATATATCTAAGAAGTAAGTGATAAAAAACTGAATACTATTGGTTGGTCTCTAGTTAACTAGAAGCGTAATAAAAAATAGATTTATTTAAATGTTAACAAGCCGGATCTCCGTGTTCCTATCGTTATAATTTTGGACAAATGCTTCTATATAATCGATTTTAAAGTAATTAATTTTTCCGCCCAACAACTGTGAGTGGCTGAAATATTTCTATCCCCACCAATATGTACATTTAGAAGTGACAAATTTCATATTATATAAGTAACTTTAAAATATACGCGATCAATCCGGTTAAATAGTTTTATTTAAAATATAATTATAGTGATGTTACACTGATCTTATTAGTTAAGCAAAACAGAGGCCTTGGGTGGGGAATCCATATTATAGTGCTTGAAAAAGGCTGAAAATAAATAAAGAAGGATTTATTAACAGGTGATTCTCCCAATAAGATGGAAAACCCGTTAAGTAGAAGATATATTGGAAATTTACAATAATTAAATCTTTGAATAAATAAATTAAGATCGACATCTTGGGGGAATTTTCTTAACGATCAAATCAATTAAATAAGTTAATCAATTTTACATTTTTAAATATAAATTATTATAAAAAAGATACATTTAAAAATATAAAATAAATAAATCCAATCAATTCATTGTTATATAAAAATATAAATCCAATCAATTCATTGTTATACTAAAAAATATGTTACATTTCTTAGCACGACGCAACAAGTAAATGGAAATTAATATATATGCATTTATATGATGCATTTTGCATAGCTGTACGATGATTATATTTCACGTAAAGATTGCTCACGATAAATAAATTACTTGTGTAGAATAGCTGGGTACGTCATCGTCATAGAGTTCTACGTAGCGGTGACGCGGACGAGGAGGGTCTGTGATATCGTCATGCATACATTAGGTGGGTGCTTACTGCTTAGATCATTGGTTACTTTACAGATTGTAGTTAGATTGCATTTAAAGTACTTTAAGGAAAATGTTTGTTTAGAAAGTACAAACATAACTATAAATATTACAACCTCCTTCGTGCCTTTTCCATACAACGTGACATTGGAGAAGTGACATGTGCTCAACTGGCACGCTCGGAACGCCAGATTTAAAGGACCATACCATAACTATAAATAAATTATTAGCCTTATAAAATATTTTTAAACAAACCATAGTAAAAACGCTATTTGTTCAAATGCTCCAGACCTTTGACAGCCAAAGAACAGTTAAGTCACACTTACACCTCACCCTAGATTACTAACAAGTAAAATAAGTGAAGGATTTTTTGTCAGTCTCACACATAACGTGGTATAGTATCCCTAAGCCTAGTGTTAACATTTTTTTGGAAGATAAGAATTTTGAGGGCACTTTGCCTTGATGACCAGAGCAAAGGAATAAAAATATCAAATATTTGATTTATTAAGCGTAGGAAGAAGAACAAAATCATAAGTTTTAAGCCTAAAACAATCTTGCACCACATCCAGTAATTCTAAACAAAAGCTGATTAATGATTCCAAGTGGCTGTGTCATTTAGCAATGGACATTCAATAATGCAATGTTTCATAACAGTGAAATTCGTAATAGGCAAAATTGAAATGTAAAGTAACGAACAAGGTCAGAGATCTAACTTGAACTGAGTTATAGCAGTTACATGTTACGTATTTTTATGTATGCTACTGAAATAGAAGCTTACGATTTTAAAATATATTTTTATATAATATATTTATGTACAAAAACTGGCTAATGGCGGGTTTTCTGTGCTTCGAGGGACTATAGACCTGAATATTTTGTATTAATTTCAGCTTAAGACCTCGACCCGATCTCGAGATAAATGGCCCTAAGGCGAATATGGACGAATATAATGGTTCTGTTTTTATCTTTTGAGATGCGAAAGCCTAAACATTATGAGATGTTTTGAAGAAATTGGTGAAGTGATTTTTTAGTATATTTTCCAATCAATTGTTTCAGTGAGTAACCTTATAGAACTTTTTTTTTAATTGCATAAGTAGATATAATATAGAATTCTATTAAATATTTGGTTTTCTATATTTCCTTTCAATTATTATTGTTTTCATATTTTATTTGTACGATAGAAACACATTTAAATCCAAATTTTTAAATGATGATACATTCATTTTAATCATAATCATCATGTTTCAACTAAACAGCGATAAAGCTCAATCGATCTATACAGGTATTAGGTGGCTGTCAACGGTTAGCAAAAACTATGGACCTTGGTATTTCCTCAATAAGTAGAAAAAGATCCGAGGCCAATCTGGAATGAAACAATTCCCGCTGCAAGTGAAGTCACTCAGCCTTTCGTTCTCGTTAAAATAGCTTCGTGACAAGAAAGGAAGAAGGCAAATCAAAAGTAAATTTGTACAGAGAATATTGGAGAATTACTCTTCGTTTTGTATGTGATGGACTTAAAACACTATAAATAAAAGTAAAGAAATAAAATCTCTATCTCTATGTATAATAAAATTGTATTTGTTGGTCGATGTCTGTATATAGAAGATACCTATATTAGAAAAACTATTATTAGGGACTTTTATCAATGTAATAGACCCCAAAACATTACTTTAATTTTTTTGTCTGTTTGTGGGTTTGTCTGTGCGTGCACAACACGCTAATCTCAGAAATCAGAAACGGCTTAACTTATTTGAATGCAGTAAATGTGAAGAAACATTGCACTTAAGTCGGTTATCTATTAAATTTTGTCAAATATAAAAAAAGTATTTTATTCGATAAAATAACAATTTTATTGAATTGGTTGAAATTATAAATTTTCAACATATTAATATTGTTTTTAAAATATAATGTTATTAGAAGACGAAACTTATTCTGATAAGTAAATAAATAATTATCTAGTTTATGTGGGCCAACTCGTAAGCGGGTCGCTAGTATTTTAATATATCTCACGAATTTTGGATTTTCTTACTTGAATGATAGGCAAAGAAAAAACCTAAACTTTGCTAAAATTTATTATTGTTAAATTCAAATTTATTGATATTCTCTCATTTGGGGAAAACACCCACACGGAATTGCGGCGTTGAGTTCCTACCCATAACGCAGTCTCCTAATCCTTTAATGAATCAGGTTATTTATTTCTGAAATCTGAATTATAACAGATGTAAGACACTTGGAGATTAAAAATATTTCACTCGTTTTCATTTTATTAACTTATAAAAAATATTATCCTTCTTATAAACAACATTTTTTGAAGTAATCTAATATTACTCATGTACTTTACGATTCAGCTACTTTATTTAAAGACGTAATATAAACAATACTTATATCACACTTTGGTTTTACCCTTACATATAAACGTAAATTCCAGAAAATTACTAATTAAATAAGAATCTACCTACTAGTATAGAAACTTAATATAACAATGACATAATGTATGAAACATAATATATTTAAATATCTACTATCACGTTTACTATCCAACGGATGGCCCATTGCGCCATCATGGCTTTACATTGAAAAAACATATTGATTTTTTGTTAAAAATAAGAACAAATCAAAACTTAAACGTTTGAAAACGTATTGGATATTCGTTTGGTTAAAAAGCTTAAACAATGCTCGTAGGACAATTATTGTATTCAATTTGTTTTATTAAATTTTAATATATTTAAGAATATAACTCAATCAAACAATCAACAAATCAAGCCAGCCTTTTCTGGTCCAATGCTGGACATAAGCCTCTCCCAGGGTGCGCCAAAGCTCCCGAAGAATATAAACAATTAAAGATTAATTGTAACATATAAATAAAAATAATTTATTGTTTGACTAAGATACGAGTACATGTACTTACCCAATTTCTGTTATCAGCACGCGTGAATGATATTGGAGTGTGCGAATATGAACAAAGGAAGACAATATTTCAGAAGTTTGTGCAAAGTCATTATAATTTTTATATTACTAATGACTGTGGATAGGGAAAAATAGTGAATAAACACTAATTAAGTTACCTACATTATTACATGTTAAGGCACCTACAGTAAAATTTGCCCCATGTATATTTTTTTTATCGTACAGAGAGGCCGAAGACGAGGCCAAAGAGGAATGTCGAGACCGTAGCGTTTCGCGCTCCGTTCTCCCTGACTATCCCGCAAGGGATAGCGTAAAGCTAAGCATATAAGATTATATTATAAGATATATATAAGATTATATTTTTGTATCAAAAAATAAATAATTGTCGCTGATTTATATAATTTAAAATCCAGTTTGAGATAAAATTATACGTAATGACAAAAACGAAAACAGATTATCGTCCAAGGGATCACGTGAGGCACTCATATCTTTTTAACCGACTTCTGTAAGAAAAGGAGGTTATCAATTCCACTGTTTTTTTTTATGTTTGTTACCTCATAACTTTTGACTGGGTGAACCGATTTTGAAAACTTTTTTCTTGTTTGAAAGGTGAAGCTTCCCGAATGGTCCCATTTTTTTTTGTCCATGTCTGACAATGGTATCTATGAGAAAATTACATAAGTCTTAAATTTGCATTAGGTATGTGCGCGACAATAGACGAATAACTCAATGTCGCGCCAACCGATTTTGATGATTCTTTTTTTATTTAATGTCAGAGGTGAGATTCCTGATCGTTGCATTTCTTTTCAACCAACCTCAAAAAAGAGGATGTTCTCATTTTCAACCAACTTCAAAAAAGGGAGATTCTCAATTCGCCCGAATACTTTTATGTATGTTCTTTTCAATATACCAAAATGTAACTTTGCACCAAAATAATACCTAATTAAATAAAGTTTTACATAGGACAACCACAACCACTCGTTGACAACCACTACCACCACCATCACCACTCGTTTAAGAAGCATCATTTTAAGATCTACCCATCACTAAAAATCGTAAAATAAATTAATTTTTAACAAAAACAAAAACCGACTTCTAACAACGAACTAAAAAGTGAAAAATAATTATACAAAGATTTTATAATTTTGAAGTCGGTGTCAAGCTAATGCTACAACACCTTTACTACAATATCTAATTACTAAGCCTGTTTGTTTTACTTGGCACCGACTTCAAAATTATAAAATCTTTGTATTAATTAATTATTTTTCACTTTTTAGTTCGTTGTTAGAAGTCGGTTAATCTTTTCGTTAAAAATTAATTTAGTATCCGAAATTGTACAAATCCAAATATACTTTTACATCCAAAATTATACAATTTGTATAATTTTAGATACACGAAACAACTTTAATATAAACCTTTATCACACTGTTAATCGAACTCGATACCTCAGTAAAATTTGAAAGTCTCACCATTGCGCCAATACCGTCATCAGTTTAATTAAATATCCAAAGATTTTAAGAAAAAGATTTTAGAAGAAAGATTTCACCTTATATGGTCTAAATAATTCCAACAACATCCTCTTTAGTTAGAATTTTAACTAAATTCCTAGATAATTTTGGGTATGCCCTATGGTATTTGCCCTATTTTGATATGACCTTACTTCGAAGTTAGGATGCAATACATGTATTGTACGAAATTGTATATAGCCGATCAATGCTGTGCAACTGTTGCTTAATTATTTGAATGTTCGTGTCATTCGATAGGTTTCGTTGCTCTTTAAATGTATCATATTCATTTTTGAAATTATTATCAAAGACGATGTTTGACCTCATTTGTAACGACGAGTGAGAGTGGTGGCTCCAGGTTCGATATTGTGCAAGAGAAATATTTGTTAATATTTTTACTTGTAATATTTGTTAAAATTTTTACTTGTTTGTTCTGTGATATCGTTTTTGAGGTGTAAACAAATTCAGCTGTAAAATATTTTCGATTCCATTATGTCTCGCTGCACTGTATAAAGTATTAAAATATTAAAAAAAATTATGAACTTTTTATTTGAAGTGCCGATATCGAAGTTCCGGGGTAGCTATAAAACAATAAGCTGCATATAGGTACTGACTACTGACTGACAGAGAGTTCTAAGATATTTGCGTGATAGTGTGTGATAAACTATCTATTTTATATCTCTAGCAAACTAGACACACATACTCACACAAGATATTAAATATGTAATAGCTTTTTAAATATTATTTTGTTTACTTTTATCAAATATCACCTTTATGAGTCATACAACAATGAATCATGCTTCTTCTTCAAAATTTTTTGATTACTACAGGGAGATGGTACTACAAAACGAGCCGAAATTTTCTTATAGTTTTATATTTATTTTATTATTAGCAAATTACAGCATATTTTTACGAAATCATGTTACACACATTGCACAGCTAGAATTGTGCAAGAAAATCATAATTATTCTTATACCTACAAATATTATAGTTCATGGTGCTTTTTATTAATTTTATATTTCTTACTTTATAGATACATTTAGCTTCACGCAGTATCCCGCATGTCTCAGGGTATACCGAATCCAGTGTTAAGACATTCTGATCCCCAATTCCGAATTCGAGATGCATTTAGTGTTGAGTGGCGGAAGTCAACCGCGTGCTTTGCCTCGATACAAGAGCGAAGAAATAAAAATATTAAATATTTCATTTCCTCGAGTAGGAATCGAGCCCTTAAACCTGTCGCGCCTAGAGTCACACGCTTGTATCCCTACGCCACGAATGGCCTCATAAATATATATAAATTTTAACATATAACTTTATTGTCCAACGTGTTTAAAAGAAGCCCACGCAAAAGTTTGTATGCACAATTTCAATAGTATTAGCAAAATGGCAATTGTATTGCAAGTATAACAATCATTATATAAGTTGTTACTGTTTAATAAGATCCATACCTATATTATAAATTCGGAAGTAACTCTGTCTGTCTGTCTGTCTGTCTGTCTTTTACGCAATCAGGGCCAAACCGGTAATTTAATTGTGATAAAATACTCATATAGAGATACTTGAGGGTCTCGGGATGAACATAGGATACTTTTTTTTCTCATATTTATAATATTATCAATATTTATACTAATATATTAAAATACTTACGTTACGTACGTACATTACGTCGCTATGCGACCGTTGCTAAGCAACGATTTGCAAAGTGTGTTGTTAGAAAACGTCACCCAAAATGAGCTTGCTTAACGCATCTCTCTATTGTAAACACTAAATAATTTCATAAATATATTTAATAAATATTGGTATAGTTCAAGCGGGCGTAGCCGCGTTCGGGTCCACTAGTAAGAAATATATAAATGTATATTTTTTCTGGTCATCATTATAGACTTACGACATATTGCGTATTATTTACATATTTTATATTTCATTCGTTAAAATTTCAGAATATTATCAACTACGGAAATATAGACAGATAACACTAAATCCTTTTATCTTAAATAGAAAGATATACACAGTGTGTTTGTCTTTTCAATTTTATTCAATGCTTATAATAAATTAATATTCTTATATAAAAATGTTATATCATTTTAACAAAAAGTGATAACAAGTGAAGCATAGACAATCGTATATTTCCTTTTTCCTCAATTTTAGCTTATAATAATTAGTGAAGCTATTTCGATTACCCTAAAATTGAGTTTTTTTTACTTATGATTCATAACAAACTCCTTTTAACGTCAATTTATTCGGCTTTAGCTAACTTAACTAGCAGCTTCCACAGAATAGACCGGGGTGTAGAAAAAAGAAAAAAAAACGAAAATCCCCAATTGTCTTCTTATAATAGACACCTTAACCTGCAACTATGAGACACGTGTAACTTAAGGGCAAATAAGAAAACAACCTTCTATATTATGTCTGATTCATTCTATTATACTTTTTTTTAATCGGAGAACAAGATCGATGAGTCATTTTATAGGAAAAATGTATAAAATCTTCTTGTTCAACTAATTTCTGTACCTACGTGTAAAATAGATAGAATGGTAGAAAATCTGCGATATTTTATATTACAGGAATTTAGAAACCTAGGGACACACTACCCTTTTTAAACTAAATATTACGAATTTAGCATTAGTTATTAAGTACTAACACTAGATATTAAGCGGTATTTTATTAACATTTTTGTTTGTAAGAGTATTAGAGTAATAAATAAATTATTTTTAATGTATTAAAATACATGAAAAGAAGCTTTTACTAGTACAATCAAACATCGATGTATTAAAATATAAAATACTTTCTATCGGTCTTTCTATTGTACACATTTGGCTCGTCAAGTCTAGACACTTACTCACATACTTCCTGTTTCCGAATTTAAACTGATACCATTATTGATAAGGTAAAGTCAATTCTATTCTTTGTACCATAAAGTCTAAATTAATTTATCTGTCACAGTTTACAATACCTCATTTTATATTCCTAAAGAACGGTACGCATCCGGTGTGAATCACGCGTCCCTTCTATCTAGTATTAGTAATCAATTAATTACTATTATCAATAGAAACGTAGCGTAGTTGTACGGTTTTTTCCTTTTTTGTGTTAAATCTTTGTGAGTTTACCGATTAGAGTCAATACTTTTGCCATAAAATCTTCATCATAATTTCCATTCAATTTCCTACTATCCGTTTCTTACTTGCCGAATTATGGAGGTATTTCGTATAACGGAACTCAACGCCGCGCTTTGTTCCAAATCGCCTCGTTACCAAATAACGGGGACATAAAAATATTAAATAATTCATTTTCTTAATTAATATTAAAGCTACTTTTTAGCGTATAACATCTCTTTCACATTGACAGTTGATTATTTTTTACAGAAATAGGACTCGATCTTCATATTATCTCAGTTGTATTCGAAGGCATCAAGTTGTGAGATAGATGCGTACATTCACGTCTTATATATCAAATGAGATAACAAGAATAATAATCTACAATTTCAATTTATATATAACATGTCCTGAATATAGATAATATAAATACACACAAATGAACCTATATTATAATGAATGTTATTATATTTACTTTTTTTGTTAGGACTTTTTATCCTAAGCAATACTCATTTAGAAATTTTATTTTAATTAATTAATTTAATATTTTGACAATGATTTCTTTTGTAAATTTTTGAATTAATTTTTCTATTGAATTTTTTTGTTCTTTTAGATTGAAAATCATAATTTGTCGATCCAAACGTACAGGCATATAAACTTTATTGCAACATAATTAGAACATAATCGATAAGTGCTCATATATCTCACATTTGCAACAATAAAATTGTTACATTATAAGCTATTAAATAACATTATTTAATATGGTTATGCTCGCATTTTTTTTTGTTTAATAGAAAAAAAAAAATTATATATCTATTTTGGTACGCGTGTACGACAAACGCTGTGTAAATCCCTATCTCGCGGGAATTCCGACATACGAAGAAGCCTAAATTATCATCCATAACCTTCTCTATCGGACAGTGAAAGACCCAGTGTGGACAGTAAGTAACTATATAGCTACACTTGAAAAAAAACACAATAGCTTTGAAATCACAGACAGACATTTCAAGTTCTTCACCACAATTTCCACATTTTTAGTTTTTAAGTATAGATATATAACAGTGTAATATTTACTTCAAATTAAATATTTTTATGAATTAGTTGAATTACGTATTTCTAAAAGTTACCGTACTTACTAATAAAAAACAAACAGAATATAAGTAATATAATTTTGTCTACACTGTACTATAATACGCAATAGTAATAATTTTTATTTATTAATTGACTATAATATGTACCTCGAATATTTTTTTTTTATTATAACATTTTTTTTTTATATTAAAACTCTTTGAAACAATTAAGTACTGGCTGACATTATCTTCATTGCACTAATACTTAAAAAGAAAAAAAAAACAAGAAATATTTGGCGCGCAAACTGTTCTTATGACGAATATCATATATAAAATGGCGAATTGAAATTAGATTTATTTACTTCGCCAGTGTAACATCTCAAGTGATAACAGAGGCGCAGTAATATAACAAAATATAAACAATCTGTCACCTGATATAGCGTCACTAAGCGTCACGCGTAATTTCCGGAACACTAAAGGCGAGTACAGACTACAAATTATAAAATATTTACAAATTATTGTGCAATTGTTTCACAATTTTTCAAATTTATTAAACCAAAATAGGATTATGTAGTTTCAGTTGGATGCAGACTTTGGTTGGGTAAGTCCATATTTTGTTTTTCCTGTAAATATATATTTTTTGGTTATTTATCAAATGTTATTTGTTCGTTGTTATACTCTTACTCACACACGTGTGTATAAACTATGAACATAATATAGTCTCGTACGTGGATAGCATAATATTTGGACTATTCAAAGGTCATTATTATTTTGCTTCTTTTTAAAATGAATTACAAAGATATTTTTAAACGGGTATTTTATATTATTTTATTATTATATTATAGCTTCATTAAAATTCGTAAAGTACTACCTTATACAACAATACGTTAATTTTAAAGTTCACATCACCCAATATCGACTATTTCACAATCATTTATTTAAGAATAATATTGTGTAATTTTTTGGTACCCATATTATAATTAGTTACTCAATATTAATATAACAAATATTTTAAATTGTGAGATGGTTATCGTTGAGAAGCATATATTAATAGATTTAACTTCTTTAATCACTCAACACGCATTGCCTTCAGAATTCGGCGAAAAGTGGGAATCGGAGTGTCCTAACACTACGTTCCTGATTTGAGCTTTATAATATTGAATTTAACCTACAAAAATACGTTAAAATTTGAAGCCCAGGATCATTACCTGTGTAAACATTAAACCTCGCTAGGTATTTACTCCTGTCCAATGTTTGTCAGCTTCCGCTTTTGGTAACAAGGTGCAAGATGCGGGCCGCTAAGAGAAAGCACAAACAGGATACCTAAGGAGAAGGGTTGTCAGAACTTTGAGTTTCAAGAAACACACAGATCAACCCAAATTTTCTAAGTAATACTTTACTTAGCATTTATATTAACAAACAAAGAAAACTATATTGCTTAATTTTTGCTTTCTTTTTAGCTTTACAAAATAATTTTGTAATTTTTTTTTTATAAAAACACCAACCCTAGCACAGGATACTGATCCAGTTTCTACTAAAATGAAATTCAAATATTAAACGAGGATAAAATTACGACGGCTATTTTGAAATTTTATGGGAGACTGGACTCTGGTTGGCTTGGAATCTAAACGCTACACTTTTTTAGAGTAAAAATTTTATTACAAAGAATTACGCATATATACATTTAAAATATTGATACTATGTTTTATTTGAAAATTATGAGTATTTTTTGTAATATTAATATGAGAAAATTAATAAATTTTATCCTTTTTATATATAAATACAGAGGTTAAATATTTAACCTCTGTATTTTTATATAATAAAAGATTATGAAATATTTGCAATTGATTTAATAGTTCAATATGATAGCTAAAGTACCTATAAACAGGATATGCGAGTATAAAGGACTATGTTGCGATAAACATATTAAGGGGCTTTGAATATTTCATTAATTGAACGTCAACATTGCGAAATAATATGTAAGGCTTTTTTTAATTTTTGTTGTTTTGTTTAAGAACATATTATCAGCCGTAGTCGTAAGACCAACCATTATAAATTCAACAATGATTAACAAGTATAAATAAATGTTCAACAAATTGTAATACAAGTACAAGTAATTATTGTGCATAATTTAATATTTAAATGAGGAAAATAAAAGAATAGAGGAAAAGCCTCCTGCGCCACGAATGGCCTCTACTCTCTTCTACTACTGGGCTAATAGTTAACATTTGGCCTAAGTAGGGGAGTATTAAAAGATATTTTTATGAGAATTCCAACGAGACGCGGCGTGAAAAAACGAGCGTTTCCATTTGACGTTTAAAAGTCCGCACAAAAGCGACAAGCGACAAGCTAATTAATAAGTCTAATGTAGTAAGAAACTTCTTAATATTCTTCTAAAAAAAATTTCTCTAATTTTTCTAAAAAAAATCTCTTAATTTTATTTATAATATTATATTAATACGTAAGAAGAAAATATACAGATTACACGTCGCCCCCCTCACACGAACTTCGTTTTGGACGAAATTACATATTCATTACGCCACGTATGTACGAGTATGTCGTCAATAAACATTAACATTTGATGTTTTAAAGATATTATTACATTTTTTGTTCTCAAATCGAATTAACTTAAAGTAAAAATATGATTTCTTAAGAATAATAATACTCGATTCTTAATTAATGGTAACTTACAATAGATTATTGAAAAACATCTTTGTTTATGTCGTAATATAAAGTTTTTTTTATTCACTGTCAAAAATTGTGAAAAATTTTCAGTAAAAATAATATATAGTAAGTACGTCGGTTTTTTTAACTGAAGTCGTCGTAGCGCAGCGGCACAAGGGTGTGTCTGTAACGCGACCGTTGTGGGTTCGATCCCCACTCGAGGAAGTGAAATATTTAATTACGTTTATATTTCCATTTCTTCATCATTGCGTATACTCATAAGTTATATTTACGCGACTACGACTGCGACTATGCCTCAACAAAGTACTTAATAATTTTATCAAATTGAGTAGGCATGTATGTTAGATTTTCTACGAAATTATTTGAACTTTGGATCTAGCTCATTATGTTATGTAACAAATTACATACAAATGTATACGAATTAAATGAAATCTGCTTTATCTCATTATATTGTTATGATAAACTATGAAAATATAAAGTTGAGTAATTTATTTTTGCAATATAATGATGTCATTAAGTCACTCATACAAATGATAACAATTAGCTATAACCAACTATAAGCGAGATCATACACACATTATTAGTCCACTTCATATTTCAGCCATGAAATACAAATTTTCGCAATCGTAACGTTTTTGTAAAATACCAAACTTTATTCTGTTGTTTAATTTATTGTTGTGAAAAATATTGAAACTGTATACACATTTGACATCATTGCATTGCCAAACGTAAATGAATGGTCTGTCGCGGTCCCTCTCGCTCGCGCGCGGCGTTCGCGAGTGCGAGCGAGAGGCGCGGCGAGGACCGCATGGCGTATGGTCGCGTACTACGCAAGCTGACGGTGTGTCGACATTGGACGTTGGGTCGGTTGCCGGCCCGAGGCTCCGAGCGCCGCGTCAGCCTCGTCACGGACTCGAGTCAGTCTCGCAATGGCGTTAGTGGGAGGCGGTTGTGTGTTCGTTTAGTCTCCACCGAACCCGAGCGGACACCGGCCCAAAATATTGGCCTGTCTATACGTGTTCGAATTACTCGAATTTATTTCTTGTAATTCTATAATAGCGTGCGAAATTCGCCATCACGGACAGTCAAATTTTGGTACGATATCCTCTCAGGGCGAATCATTTCAAGGTTCGTACCGTATTCGTAGGTACTTTACGATTTCCCCTTACTAAACCGCGTTACTAAATCGCCGATTGTCTCATAGTTTTGTTTAATTTTGTAAGAGTCTATGTCTTAACTCTCATGCGATGAATTCGCAAGCGCCGAGCGCGTGCAGCGACGTCTCTAATCGGATTGCATTTCTTTTGCAGATCATGTTCATCTCATCGTAGTTCCTTCTTCGTTTTAAGTGTTTGTGTTCTGTGAACGTTAGTGTATCTGTGACAGTGACAGTGTTATAGTGTTGTGATGGATCCCGGATCACCCTCGTTGCTGTGGCCGCTGCGCCTGAGCAAGCCCGCCGTGACAGTACCCGTGCCGGCCGCGGGGGAGAACAGCAAAGCGGAGGAGCGGGCGCAGTCGCCGAGCCTCGTGGACCGCCTGTCCGCGGCGCCCTCGCCCTCCAGTCCTGCCCCGGCCAGTCCTGCGCCCCCTCAGCACCAGTTCCAGGCGGCGCTGGTCGCCGAAAAATATCTCCTCCTGGAGCAAGTGGAAGGATCATCCTTATGTCGCTGTGTGGACGTGCGCACGCAAGAAGAATATGTTTGCAAAGTAGGTGACCATTCTATATCGATAACTGAAACTATAAACGAAAACCAGTTGGACCGCGTCTCAAGTCCGCACAGTACGAAATTGGTAGCGTAAACAGCTTGACTTAGTAGCCTGTATTCTAATATGGTATAAATACTAATAGTAATATGGAATTATTTTTTATTAAAAATTATTATTAATCAATGTTAAATTTATAATTATTTATATTTAATTACACACATTTCTGTTTACTATATTACAACATGTAACAGTTGCGCTATGATTGATTAACTTTAAAGCGTAAAAAACATTCTCAATGAAATATTGAATATGAAAAAAAAAAATCATACTTCATAATTCAAAGTCTGAATGATTGTCAACTGTCCAAGGAGCCTTTGTTCCCTTAAAAGCTATTTAGGCTTCACGATTTATCATGGCATTCGAGACGACACGACCGGGATACGTAACGCGACTCGTGTCGAAATTGTGCCGGGTTTCAACAGAAGTTGCGTACATTTGTTTGATTGATACACTGTGTAATCTCTTGTTTTACTCGACCTCTAGTCCATTCGATAATAAGCTAATTTGTGACTAGTTGCTGGTAAATTATTATATAAAGTTAACCTTCATTATACGTTATTTCCACACCGTCAACACAAAAAGTTACAATATTACTACATTTTACAAATTCTCGCTACGATCAACATCAAAGTAAAAGCTAAATTCAGTAGTCAATCGGAAGGGTTCATACTATCCCACGGGATAGACACCCCATGGAGAGACACTAAGTTCCCAATAATATGCCCACATGGCGTTTCCCTTTCAATTAATCAATTGTTACACAAACTCAAATTAACTTTACAGCGGTTGTATCTTAATCCATTCCTTTACATTGTCAATAAACTAAATTTCATATAAAATTGAAGCTCAACGTTCAGAAATCCAACTTTTTTCTGTTCGTTAAAGACATCGATGTCAAACTTTATATGTCATGGTCTCGCGCTGCTCGATCGCACTTGTAGGCCAGAGCCATCGCCGTTTTTACAATGTCATGTGTCGACTTTCGCAACGAGCAAACAATAACGCTAATTTCAACGCGAACGTAACAATCGTAACGTGAGATTAGAGAGATCAACGTTTAGACTTCTGACTGACATTTAATGAGTCATATTTGAAAAAAATTGGCAAAAATTTCGGTTAGAATTTTTTTTTGAATAGCGAAGTTTCCGCGTTTATCCGAATCATCGAAGTGCCAGTTCAATATAGAAACCAGTTCGGAAACCAGTTATATAAAACATCCTTGCATATATGCTGATATCGATTTAGGCAACACAGGATACATAGTTCTAGTGCTAACAAAGGCCCATACAGGTATTGTCAAGGCACAGAATAGGCACTTCCCTCGTGAGAACTTGGCAAGGTTAAGTGTGGCAACGTTATCGTTGCTAAACGTCGACTATATTTACAACATCGCCTCTTGCCGACACTAGTGCCGCATTTATTTTACAATATACCAAATATTATTTATTGTGTATGTATGTATGTGTGTGTTTTAAAGTGATGTGAACAATAAAAATAATGAAAATCTGCAAAATCTTCGCGTTTAAATCGATTTACTAGTCAAAACGACACTCGTAGATGCCGCGACGAAAATAAGCTTGACCTTCTCATTGACATTGTGAAATAGACGAGTTGATAACGCACCGATCGCCGAATGTCACAGCGAGGCTAGCGGGGCCCCCTCTAGCCGCTCCCCCCACCAGCGATTCCATTAACACGAATAGAATAGTATTCCAAGTTCATTGCTGGTTTAACTACATTGTTGATATAGATCGGCTATACACGGCGAGACTTGTTTATGCGTAATGAAATGGTATCGTAAATTCGTATCTTTATTTATTTCGTCCAAATTATTAAAATGTCAGTAATATTTCATAATGGCATTTGGAAATAGTTTCAAGTAATACAAAATGTCTTCATGAATAAAACTTCAATTTCTAACTGGAATAACTATTAATAAAAAAAATTGTGCAAGAATTAAATTGACATTTTTAAAAAGTTATATAAAGTATACTTGTGGAAACATTTTGATTTTGGGATAGTCGATAACTTAATGCTTTAAAGTTAAATTATGTACATAGCATAGCCAAATAGGTAAATATTTTGCAACACCTCGCGATTAAATAAATATTGATAACGCTAAGTAGGTTAGCTGCCGTGAAACGCAGTTGGTGCCGAATATTATCTAAAGCTTCAACTATTGCAAATTCTTATCGGATATTTTTCACCAATACTCAAAAAATAGGTCACACATTTTTATGAAACATCTCAGTTATTTATAAAGTCTACTAAGTATAAAAAGACATCAACTAACATGCTTTCTATTAATATAGCAGTATTAAAAAGAAATATTATTACGCACGCCATGTGATTCATCATTCGTGAGTCGAGAAATCAGATTTGGTATTTGCGTTCACAATGTCGTTGACATTTCGTGTTACTTTAGAAATAAATGGCTTAGTCGTTGGGCTACCAAAATAACCTTTACCAAAATTTTACGATGACAGAAACTTATAATGAATAACGACAAAAATAAATCCCTCTTTATATAGTAACAAAGTTTTTTAAGCTATTGAGAACTGTTAGCCATTTCTAAATGAACATCTGTTTATAAACGGGAGTTCCGCTTAGAATATCGTTCGCTATTTTGCAAGGGGTCAGTCTATTCTTCGTAAATCTTGTAGGTCTCGTCATTTGTATTAGAGCTAGTCCTTTTGAATAAGTTTTAAATAGAACTATTTTGAAATACTTTTCTTGATACGTAGGGTCTATTTATTCTCATTGTACTATTGATAAGGGTAGAGAATATGCTAAAATATAACTCGTTTGGTTTAGCCGAGCAAACTGGTCTAGACAGGGTAGAATTTATTCCGATTGAAATCAAGCTATCCTAGCAAGTTCATGGAGAACATTGCTCGTAAAGTACCGTACAAGTTGTATATGTATATAATTTCACTTTATACTTCTAATATTTTATCTAAATTGACATTTCATAAATTTTCTTCATAGGTGGTATCAAGAGATTGCAGTAGTCTCCTCCAAGCGCACTACCGCCTCGACGGTCATCCACATGTGAATCCAATTCACGAAGTGCTAGTGGGCGAGAAGAGGGTGTACCTTATATTTCCGAGGTCGCACTCGGACCTTCACTCTTACGTGCGGGCGAGAAAAAGGTTAAGAGAGCACGAAGCGCGGAGACTGTTCAGGCAAATGGCAGAAACTGTGGCCGCGTGTCACGAACAAGGCATCGTCTTGCGAGACCTCAAGTTACGGAAATTCGTCTTCGCCGATCCTCAAAGGTAAGTTTCTATTTTTTTCCCCAAAATGACCTAATTCTATTTGTTATAATTATTTGTATAATACAATTTATAATTTCCATAATCACGTTCGCAAATAGGTGCAGAAGTACGCTTATTGAATAGAACGGTGATGATTTCCTAACTCTATGTTATGTTTTCGCAAGGACTTGATTTAATGTAGAGAAATCTTGTCTAGTATAAATTGCAATCGCTTGAAATACTACATTATCGCAGTACAACACAGTCAGCCGTTTGGATTGCCGTGTGCTAAATTTTGCCAATGAAATAACTGACGCAACGGTCCCCTACTGACGATATCTCCAGCTCGCAATCGAAAATCGTTTACCTTGTGTAATTTATATTTACAACATTACCTGCATTACTGCTAGTAAATACGGGAGGTTACATACAAAATTCATATGGATGCAGCTGACGATATAAAAAATTACTGCTAGACCCATATCAATCAATTGCACTTTTTTCTCCCCCGCCCACTACAAAGCGGCCGTGAGAAAGTGTTACAAAGATACAAAAACGTCGGAAACGGAAACGATATCATGTATCGAGTAGCTTCATTTCCTTTCTACTGGATAGTGCATGTTAAAAGACGACAATTGCTTATCAACTAATTTATTACGACATTAAAAGTCGCACTGATAAAAACTACCTACACGTAAAAAGTAGCATCTTCTACTGTCTTTCAACTATGTTCATATTTAAAAATCGATACTTAAAAATGAGAAATACAACGCATATTGTACAAGAATTGCAATAAACGCAAAAATATTACAAATAATTACTCAACGTCTTTATTAATTACAAGCAACCGGTAGGAACCGGCGGATTTTCGACTTTTGAAACGTTATCTGGCCTCCATTGTTGCGAATATCTCCGGCAATGCTAACGGCTCAAGGCGAGCGGTGTCATTGCTGCGTACAATGCATTCGGGTCAAGGGTGAGCGGCGCCCGCGCACCTCACGCACTCCGTACGACCCCCATGTTTCAACCACGCGGTACCTGCCACCCCTATACGTGGCACCTGATCCCTGCTGACTCCCTGATAAAATAAACAAAAACTCACATTATGCACCCTTCCATGTATGCCATCATAAAATACAAGATTTAAGCCCCGTCATTCACCTGACCCGTATACCGGGTTATTGTTAATATTTTAATATCTTTTTTAATAAAAAAACCAATCTCAACTTCTGTTTAATTACTTTTTGTAATAGGCACCACTTGAGAACCTTGATAAGATTGAATTTATTTGTTCGTTTCAATCCAATTAAATGTCGACCTCCCTCGCATGAAAGGGGGCAACAACCCAAAGTTAGCGTGCTGAGGTCTCCTTGACATCTCAACCGAGACAATATTCATTACGCCTCCACAGATGCTATAGTGTTAGTAATGGTTTCTTTGACCTGTTCTTATTTTATTTGTCCTGCGTGACATTCATCAATCGACTTTAAAAAATCCTTTGACGCGAAGGATAACCCTGTAATTGCATGAAAAGCAACTATGCGGTAGCTCCGTGAAACGAAATCCTATATCTATATTTACACAAGCGTATTAACTTAGTCCGCTTTGAGTGGACAGACGGTAAAAAAGGTAAAATTTAATACCCTTCAGCAGAGTATCATCAAAGCGAACGTTGTCAAAAGCGTCGTTTCGCGATCCGGAACGGGCACTGTGGCTCAAATGTAAAAACTTTTGCTTCACCTTTTACGTAATAGCAGAGCCGCAAAGGCAGGCACGGCGCGACTTGAGAAGCCTTTCAAAGTTACAGTTCAAAGACGGCATGTTGTGAATTTGTTTATTATATAAAATGCTAAACTTACAAGCAAAAGATAAAACTAAGATATTTAAAGTGAAGTCTCGTCTTCAAACATTAGCGTCAAGTACTGACTTGAGTCGCACCAGTCTGCACTTCTATATTTAACTAGACATATCCAAGTACTAACAATCATCGAACCGTATGCTGCGGATGCGAATCCAGTTTTGCCATGTGTCATTTCAGAAAGGAAATGTAACTTTTTTGTTTTTAAGATATTAACGGACCGCTCCATGTCAGGTAGCCAGCTGTATGACAGGATCTTGACCCAGAGCCGTATCCCGTTAATGGGCGTGTGTCTAACTTTCCCAGAGAATTGTTACATCTGATTAAACACCCGGTCAAATTTCATTTGCATACTGGCAGCTGACCTTGCGTAGCCCTAATAAATTCTAATGATTGTGCACATGTCGCGGTGGTCAAGATTATTCTTGAACTCTCCTTTTGAATCGTGAGAATGTCAATGTTGATTGTGGAAGGTGCAAACCGAGCAAGTGACCCGCCCTTAGACCTCCGTTCTCACGTCTAAAAGCACCCCTGATTTTAAATTCGAGTCATCCGGCGGACTGCACGCCGCGATACCCCGCGACTCGTAGCGTCTCAAAGGTAAATAAGAACATTAATATTGATCTCGGGTTTCTTTGAAGCTTTGAAGTGGATTTTCTCGACACTCGTCCCGAGTTTTTCTCATCCTTTGAGAGTTGAGACTGAATGAAATTATTTTCCCTCAGCCGTGCCAGAATACCACTGAGTTCATTACGACAATCTTTGATATGATAATTAAAACATTAAAATTCTACAGACGTTGTTTATACATTTTTTAATATCGACATAACTTTTATTAAATACAGAAATTGAACACATCACAAGGCGAATGTAGGTTATCTAAATTTGTTACAAGAAAGATTGTTAGTCATTGAAATCTGAGATGTTTAACCATACCCACTTTCTAATACGTTGACTGTACAAATTTATAAATAGTAAATGTACTTAAAGGAAATCTCAATCACTGTATCCATCCAAGCATAATGTTGCTTAATTTTAGTCGATAACTTGTCTAGACATCGGAAGCTATTAAAGCAAACTCTAGTAGCTACCATACATGTAAATATATAAGAAAAAAATGAATATTAGAAGTATCCAGACCGGAAAGGACGACAGGAAATATTTAAAAATAAAAAAAAGTTTCCTAATACTTCACAAACTCCAATTCGTCACAAAAATTCGCCAAACGGCGTAAATTCGATACATAATGCTACACATGAGACACAGCGGAGCCCGCGACTTGCCAACGTACAACGAGGCCCCTGTAAACAGTCTCAGGTATAAAATGAATTGTCCTCGACCATTCTTCGTGCGCATCCCGCCTTCTCCACGCCAAAATAATAATACCCCAGCGGATCGTTCCAGGTAACAAAACAAAACCCGACGTTTTTTGCGTAACGCGGTGTTTAGAAGCCGGATCGGATGAACGTACATATATCGCAAACAATGACGAGCTCGCGGTACCACACGTTTTCCCTTATGCAACTTAATACTTGTGTACCTAATTACAACAGATAAAGCGAATTGTTAACTTTTAAGTCATTTAAGTTATTTTTGGGTGAAATAATATATAAATCGATTGTAAAAATGTTGCATATTTCGTATTAATACAGCCGTGTCGGCGCTAACGGGACGATATATTTATGCGCTGGCACTCTCTAGCGGATGTGCCAAATCTGTTCGCGATAGACCCGGCAGACGCCGTTGCGTCGCATACCGGCCCGGCCACCGCCTGCAACTCTATATTCTTTAATAATTAATTGAACCTAATTTCCTTTAATAATAAATAATTATACCTACTTCAAAGTAAAAATACGCTAATTGTATCAAAAGTGAGCCTAAAAATATAAAGTCTATTGATAAATTGATGTAAGTTCTAAAATATAGTAAAAGCCATGTAAAATTTTCCAAAAATCTACTTTAAATAATAAGCTATATAAATTAATGTTACAGAAGATACAAAGTTGATGCAACAAATTGGCATAATGGCAGATTTTCAAGATATCAGATATTATTAAAATTGACAATTGTATAACTCCATGGTGATATAAATGGTATTGTTTATACTAGAATTGCATAATCTCCGCTCGGCCGTATATTTGGACGGATACTGTGAACAACGTAATTTTTGTTGGCAACCAGCACTAGCATCGAGTTATTCGGGTTCTAGTTTGTTGACGTGATTACGCCGCGAGTTACTTTTGTACGACATGATTCAGGCGTGCCGGAATTCAGACGTCTATGTTATTCGTTTTGGGGCGTTTGTTTGTGGCCTCGCTCGACTTGCAGCAGCTGAGGTCGTGCGCAACTGTGCCAATGTCGCTGGCGCCGACGCTGGGCCGCCTCCTCGCTCGTGCGGAACCGACGATTGAACTCATTTGGAAAATGATGATGCGTTAGTTTACGTCATGCGTGAAAAGCAAAGGTTACTCCGATGATCCATCCTGTATCATTAAAACGTCCTAGAACACCTACAACTCTCCTCGTTCTGTAAATAAACGATTTGGTCGCAGACGACGCAGTATTCGTCATTACTATAAATAACGTATGTTCGCACCTTTTTTGGTGATACGAAAACACCGGACGCGGCTACCGGACGCGAGCATAGTGCATTGATCTCGAGCAAGCATCACCTCTACTTACAAATCACAACATGAATGTCATTCTCGGAAATAAATGACCGGACACGCTTGGCGTAAATATACAATAGAGCACTTTTTAAGCGAATCTGAAAAGGTGTTTACACCTGCAGTGGAGACAGTTCTGCACAATTTCCAATATTACACCGGAAGTTCCGGTTCTTTTGTAACTATGTCTGAATGGACCTTTGTTATTTTTTTCTTCCTTTATATTATCTGAAATATTATTTTGTCAGTATTCTATGAACTACACAACCGGGAGAATAGTCGGCTATTAAATCGATCTGGTTGCGTAAAACAAAGGTCTGCGAAACCTTGTGCAAGCGGTGGCGCGCGCCCGCGCACCGCTACATATCTGCTGATTTGCGTAACCAAGCACTTATCCGTCGATACACTCATATTGTGACACGCTCCGCTTGCCTACATCTTCTATATGTTCGATTTAATAGCACGATTTCTATGAAGTTACAGTAAGACGTTATTAGACAAACACATTGCGGATCATTGAAAAATTACGTTGAAGTAACCACTATATGGTTTATTGTAACCTAATATTACTTTGACTATGAATATTTGTTTGGTGTTGATATAAAAACAACACTTTTCAAATAAGTCTAATGTCTTGCAAGATCACACGATGTATCCCTGAACCTAATGGTTGCGCGCGTTCACTTCTCACCCTAGCAAAAAATATGCACGTGCCGTCAATTACTTGGGGAGAATCTCCTTTTACAGCTCCCTTAGAGAATAGTCTTGCATGAGCGCTCATCAAGAACCATGGAACGCCAAAAGGTAGACTTACTTACAGCTAAGACACGCGTCTGCTATTTCTTTATCATTATACTTTGACGCCGTTCCGTTTCGTTCCATACGAATTAATATATAAAGTTTTTACTCCCTAGCAACGAGCTACTTTTATGTTCTCAGATTTATTTTTCCCTATATTTTTGTTACGCTCTAACGCAGGCTCGCTTGGCTCAGCTCATACCACTCGCTGCATATCCGCGTCGTTAAGGTCGCTGACCGCTGAAACTCATCCAGCGTAACCAACAGATAAATCTTTGGTCTTACATTGATAGCTAAAGAAGCAATTAAATATAACCTCATGACACAAACAAGTCCATAAATATGATAGCGTAATCGACAAAATGCTAAAAGAAACTACAAGGCAGATAACTTGAAATCTTGTAAATGGGTGCAAATTTTTCCAAAACATTTGTAAATCTTGAATAATAATAATAATCACTGCCAAAGCGAGTGTGCTGAGCTTGCCAAATAATTTAAACAGAATTACTCAAGAATGCACCTCTGAGTTACGCATTATTTTCCTTGCCCAATACAAAAGACGCTTCAAAATATGATTATTTAGGCCAGGAGCCTCACATTGTTAATAAAATGTCCATGTTTTCAACCAACAATGTAACAATGATTCAGAGTATGACAGGATCGTGATGAATTCGGTTCAGGGGAACGAATGCGTCAGTGCATTTGGTGACGTCATTAAGAGGGAACGCACAAAAAATCATAGGGCGATAACTGAGGGTTCGAGATGAATCATAGATGCCTCTAACAGGTCACTACCCTCGTTTATTTATACGGTCCCTTGATAATGCTTTAAAAATACCTCCTCACCCTCGAAAATACCTATCCACAATTAGTAACATCGAATGCGTAGGTACATAAATGTCAGACTTATTTAGAAATAGGACTGACGCAAGCATTCTCCCTATATTTACCCTGTAAAGTGTGATACCCAGTTCCGTAACAATTACTTAAAACGTTTCGACGTCATAATTTAATTTTCGGATACTTTTCTTTTTAAAGGACTTTTTTAGAAAAAGTTACATCACAATACGTTGTTACATATTGCTATCCAAAAATATACTTATTAAAATTTTGTGACAGCAGTGCATCCCGTGAACTAAATTATAATTATTTTCAGCCAACATAGGGAAATCGTAAGTTTATTTTTGCACACTAAATTAACTTCGACTTGAATTAATTGTATTAATATAGCACTATTGTATGAACGTTAGTATAAGTCTTTCACCATATAACACGAGTCCGATACGTGTTTAATATGAAAGTTTTCTCTAGAGATAAAACCGTAACGGGGGCGTACCCAATTTCGGTGTCCCTTATTTTCGTTTGAGTAAATAATATCTGTTTTTACCACCTACGCCAAACATTCAGCTTAGAAAATAATTTCGCGTTGGCGGCTGCCTAAAATATTTCAACATAAAAAAGTTCTTTAAATACTTTTTGCTTAATTAGACCTTCCCCACCCACGCCCTTTAATTATCCTTATTTACGTAATTTGGTACAAAGTTTCGAATAAGTAATAAGCGTAATCGTTCATAATTTGTTACAATCAAGGAAAATGGAGAGTTAGAAAAAGAATAAAAACAAAAACATCAAACACTTTAAATAACAGGGCTAAATGAAATAGAAGGCAGCCAATTTCCCTGTACTCCGAGCGTTTACCTCGAGTCTGGCGTCGGCAAAAAAAAAATGCAACCGGTCTGCGAGCGGCCAGAATTGCGATTAACCCTTCAAACCCGATGCGTCGTCACTAAAAATACTTGACGTCTGCGTCTGCTGTATGAACTCGACTTTTTTCGTATTACGTTTCGCATATATTTATTTGCTGTTTTTGCTACTGAATTTATAAGTTAAAAATCTATTTTAAATTGTATTTAATAATTCTTAAGTAAGCTTTGTTATACATGGTTTTTCTTGATTTCTTTTTGATTTGCAGAAATTTCCTCAAATATCCTTATATATACTAGATAATATATATTTCAGAATTATGTACTTAGCTATCGTGTTTTTTTATCTTCGCTAGTACAGTTTATTAGTAATGAGTTGAACATTACGTGTAATTGCTCACGTCTCCATCTTTACAATGGCCCATAGCGCACATCTATTACGAATCGAGTCACGGGCGTCTGCCCTATAAAGCATTTCCTGTTTAGATATACAAATGACATTTTAGTACTAACCTCGATATTGAATTCAATGTAAATATTTTTCTTTTGCGGGTATATCCCGCTTATTGAAAAATAATGTTAGAAGTTACCGCGTAAACACTACGAGAAAACAATGAGATCGTTGCGTCATTCTTTACCAATTAGTTATATGTGGAATGACGCAATATTTATTGACGAAAATAACATTTTTGTCTCATAAAAAATCTTTGTTTGTACTAAAGTGTTTTAGTGAACAATTAAAGTATTTATCTACAGGAAGTATTAAATACCAAATCGATCTAAAATCCTTATCATTGATATGTCATTGTAAATATAATGTGAAATATAATGTTAATACGTAGGTTTTATAAATTTATCTGTCCAGTGGATTTTCCCCTAAAATAGATAAATAAAAAGAACCTTAGAAAAATTAAATGGATGTACATAATTAGGCATGATATCTATTTCAATCATGTTTATTATCACACTTACAAACATAAAGGACAAACTGATGACGTAAATTACGAATATATATAATAAAATATGTCATTATCACTAAGCGCGATGCATTAGAGCAACTTACCAAGAAGAACAGCATTTCTATACAAAAAGAGAACTTAAATATATTACAGAGTGGGGGACAAAGGCGAGTGTTCTCTTGTGGCGTAGGCGCATCCTAATCTCGTGTGACGTGACGTCTTTTCACGGTCACGGAGAGGAAATGACGTACTCGTAAACTACCAACATTACAAACATTTTGCCAAAACAATTCATGTGATTTAACTGCATGGAAGAAACGTTGATAAATATTTTATATTTCAGTTAGTTGTAAACAGGAAGATCGCTTAGAAAAATATTATGAGCAATTTTCATTTGAATTTCCACACGAGCTACGTTTTGTTTTTAAATGAACAAGTGTATTTTAATTATTATGCTTGTGAATTTTAAACATGTTTTGTTATGATATGCTTGTGTAATTTCATTTATTTAAAGTTTAATATATTCACCAAAAATACCATTCAGATGACCAATTACTATTATTATAGTAAATTATATCGATGACTCCGAAAGCTTTTTGAGTTGCAGCCAGCTACCTATGTCCTAGACCGGTTTTGAATCCAGTCTAGCTCTTTCATGGCCTGGCTGGCTGGTAATATTTTCTACGGTCAGATTTGTACAAGTTTTGTCAAACAATTACTATCTGTGTGACTTCATGATTAAAGTCTAAATTTCTCTGCATAAACTTTGTTCGAAGCAAACTAATTTATAGTTGAACACTTATTATTCTGTTTCCTGTAAAATACAAGCTCAGTCCACAGCACATTAGCCACACGGGATTTTCGAAATTACATTAAGGAATATCCTCTAAATATAACGTTTTCTAAGTAAATTACTCGGTAACCTTTTATTAAAATTCCATTTTGCATGGTTATATATATATAGCAAGGAAAAAATTATAATTAATATAATAATATATATATGAATATGGATAATATAGTAAGTTGATCGGTAAACAATGAGTCATCAAAAGTCAAGTTTGCATATATCCGTACTACGTCCTCTAACGCCACAAGCAACCGCGAGTCGCGACCCTCGGGAACGCTCACAATGACATTGAAACAGCGTTCGGTTGCGAAACAGTACTCTTTTCGTGGTTTCGGCCTCGCGTTCGAGATTGAAGAATACGTATTAAATATGAGAACGTATACGACCTCCGTTCGCGGTCACTCCTTGCGCAATCGACCGCGACGACAATATCTTACCGACATGCACTTGTGTTGTTACCAAATTAACTCAATTCTCCTATTGATATGCTTTTATACAATTCACTTGGAAATATTACAGTATTTCTTTTTTTTGTTATTTGCGTAACGTCTGCAAAATATTCGGTACCTATAGATAGTTTTGTGTTACAAGGTGATAACTATGTATTTTTGTTTTATATGTTATAGTCTTTTTTTGATGTTTATCATATATATAGCTTTTTGTAGCGAATAATATTTGGACAGTTTTTCCAACAATTTGCGCAGTTGTCACGATAACGTTTAAAATGTGATGCTGATGTAATGCTATAAGAATGGCGCGCTCAATACAAGCGCTACGCTAATTTAATTAAAATTTAAACTCGCCATTATATAATCTATTTATAATCTTGTTACTTAAACTGAAAAAAATACGACAATGATATTGTTTCTAACTCGATAACGCCTACCTTGGGCTTCTGTATAGAGACGCGCGCCGCCCCCGCTGCCACGAAGCCTTGAAGGCCTGTTGCGCCTAATACGTGAATGACGTCACAGGGAGAAATTTCCCGCGAGCTTGTGACGCATTTACTAATTTCTTGGCTCGTATTGATCGTTTCCATAAGTTTATTTTTTACGCTTATGTAATAAACTTGTCTTAATCTTCATCGAAATGAAAATAGCCTTTAATAAACATGTTTTTATTAAAATAAGAGTCAAATTTGATACATAGTTATTGATAATAACGTCTTCGCATAGCAAATGAGAGAACATTTCGGAAAAACTATTAACATAATTAATTATTATCATCAAGAAGCACATATAGACAAAAGGAACACGTGTACTTGTGACGTAATGTAGATGCGGAAGCGTTACGGTCAGCCGGCAGCCGCGAGCCATGAGCCAAGACCAAGGACGCTTGCGACACCACACCGGACACCGGCGTATCGGTACCATACTATCGATCACTTCGATAGATGCATTCGTGAAACGAAAACATGGAACTGCCTATTTAATATTAATTCTAACAATTTTAGCAACAAATTGGACAATGATTCTGAATTTTCCATATTCGTTTTTATCATAATTTTTTTTTCAGCTTTACGCTGTTTAGCATAGCAAAGTAGGCAGAGGGAGCCAGTGTTAAGACACTTCGTCCAATTATTTAATTTCAATATTCATGTATCATTCTGTAATTTTCCCGAAGAAGTATTACGTGTAGTGCGTAGTACTAGTAATGATCAGGAAGGTGACACTCACACCGCAAATGATGTAATTAGCTCTTACTATTGCGAAAATATCGGCTGACGTAACCTAATGGAACTAGAATAATTTTATATGTGTACGAGTTGCTGCAAACAATTATCTCCTTTGTCTTCTCTAAATAGAGACCCAAATCGCGTTTTCGAGCAGAATTAAGTAATCAATAGCTATCGTCTGTAAAATTGAAATCCATCGTTCGATGAATCCACTGAACTTAATTGAAGCGTTGATCAACTTTTTATGATTGTACGTCAATCAAGGAGTTACATTTAATTTGCAGTTTGAACGTAAATTAATTAACAACGAAACTACTTTCTTATTGCGCACTCGGCTTTATTCAGAACTACTTTTTTGTACGATTGTCTGTGTAACCGGCTAGAAATGAAGGAAGACGCCGCGAACTCGTCTAATTAAACGTCTCACAGCAGTGGCAGTTTAAACGTTGTGATTTATTAGTACTGCTTTATGAGAGATCTATGCAATTGTAACACCTTCATCGTTGAGAAGAAATTATGTAAAATTTTATTGCTTGTAATAGTCAATTCTCCACCAGCTGCGTTTGCCACTTTTATAATATAAGACTATTATAAAACTTGATTTGGTGCAGGGCGGCTTACATTTTAAAGCATTACAATATCACATGTACTGACTGCAGTTCATAGTTCAGCTTTTAATGCGATAAGGAAAACTACAATAAATGTTTTCTTTCAAAAATGAGCGTCATCTTTAGTTTATCAAGCCAAATTACTCAGAAATATTAGGTTATTCGTCGAGTGCTTGCCGTTTTCCTCGTAGCTAAAAGGAAAAATGACGGGTTTTGATTTAAAATCGTTAAGATACATTAAAATATCGTTAAAATACACAAGAATCCGGCAAGCGGCCTCCGCGTAGACTGCGGTTCAATGTCAGTTGCGCAAACGCCGCTCTTCCGCCTTCGCTTCGTCTGTTCGACCAGGAACAACCGAACATACTGTACCAAAGTTAACGTTTAATGACTATTAATAAGCGTTAACGAATCCTTTAGATTTCATACTCGTATACGTTACCGTTTCATAATCAGTATAACAAATACATAGATACAGATGATTTGATAAAATCAAATATAATCAAAAATGTAAATTATTAAAATAATAAAAGTGTTAAAATTTTGATGATGGAAGTATCCATCATCAAAATTGCGTCGTCTTGTATTTTATATACTTTTTCTTGTAGTTGTAGCTGGTTTGCTAAGTTTTTGCATTCGAGTAGGTAATTGATGAATAGTATGATGCAGCAATATGTATTACGTGCGCGTGATTATGTTAAAACTGGTTCTATCGAAAGCAATTTACGTGAGTTAATTTTGATTATAATCGATAAATGTGCGGAGTTCGCATGATGTTTCTTAGTGCAATAAACACGTATCTGCGTAATAATAACTTAATACAGACATACTCACGAGCTATATATGTATATATTGAATCTCGATAGCATTCCAGAATCTGGCTTGCTATTTAAATTATATAAAAGATTCCGTATACGTCATTGATAATGACTTCTTGAACTCTTAATAGTACTATATCCGGCTCCGTCATATCCGGTATGCAAGAGCACTTCAAGTTCAAAATACTCGAGTTGTTTTTAAAATGGGGGTTAATTTTTTTTATAGTGCATTTTTATTGTACAAACCACGTAGGGTGCCTACGCTAGCTGAATAATAATTGAAAATAAATATTTTAAATTATTTATTGGTCTATATCTCCACACGGTCATTGGACTTCTGTCTTATCGACTACTGTCAGAGACACCTAGTCAACATTTAAAGGTCACATAATCTTTCTTATCGCCTACAGATAAAAAACCTAAGGTCGCACTGTGCCGCAACTACGTGATTCTTACGCTTACGCAGTCATTATATGGCAGGTTGTACCTACATTCAATAATTTTGAATGCGTCCGATCGTTGGTTTAAGTAAAAGTCAAGGTGCGTTACTTGCACCTTTGGAACTTGTATCGAGTTAATATTTTAAACATTACCTGCGCGATCACAAAAGCCGTGAGTTTTTGTAGCGAACTTGCCAATTGTACGTTTCGTTCACAATTCAGACCAGATGTTCAAATAAACAAATACGTCATTGTCATCTCCTACGCATCATGTATTTTTCGTTTCTTTATTAAATCGATGATGCGACTCGATAGAAAAGATTTGTCCATTGTGCAAAGGAGTCCTATTCATGACCAAGAAAACGTCTATTCTTTGGAGACAATACGGTGCACATGCAAGTCCTACCTGCGAGTCGCACGTGTTCAAAATTCGCATTCCGCGAGCACATAAAATGAGTGGCCATTGTTAAGCTTAACTGCCATCAAGAATTAAACGAGATATTTTATGGAACAAGGTGTTTTTATTTTTTCATCATATAAAAAAATCTCAATCGAATATAAATCAAATCAACTCGAAAACAATTTTTCCTCTCTCTGAAATTACTTTGACTCATTCTCTTAAAACTACGTTTATATACCTAGTTTTTAGCAAAGAAAATACTTAGGATTTGTTTTGCAATGCAGGCTGCGCTGCGTGAGCACGATGACATCTCTATCAGAGTGCACACAGACCACTCGACATTCGATACTGCGTAAGGTCAACAAAGTTTCGTTACTATCGCGCGGCGAATGTTTATTCAAATGCACGTATAACCAACCAGTCTTAAAGTTTGACTTTCGACATATGCTACGAGGTCAATATTTGTCTTTTTTCAGTGGTTCCTTTCTTCATAATATTGGTTGTTATTTTATTTTTATAATTTCATGATATTAAAAAAAAAATAGTTTTGTAAAATCACACACAATAGTGAACACTGATCAGATATTTATTATTCCTAGCATTCGCACGGAAAACAATTGAAAATTCTGCTCAATAACAGCGCTAGCAGGATATTACGCGAACAAAGTAAATTGCTTTTGCTGTTATTAATTTTGATAACTGGGATTCAATTCGTTTCTCTCTTTTGTAACAAAGGGAAACCATTGTATTTAATTTACTGTATTTAAATCGACGGTGCGGCCATACCGTAAAAATTGAATTCCGCATCGATTTGACTGATTACGGCGCGTTTTTATTTTGGGATAGGTATGTATTTTTTTCTAGGGACATGTGCCCGACCATCTGTTCGGTCAGATTAGAACATTTTTTCTCTAGTTTCTTGTCCAAAACATGTTATCATCTGAAAAAATGACACGTAGCACATGGCGGGATAACGTCCTATGAATCTACCTGCCTTTGTTCCCTTTACAATTGTTCGCGAACATCTGCCGCCGCCTGCGCATTGCCGTAGCTATGCGTTTCTGTACATACATTCTACTACTTATCATTATAATAAATATATATACATACTTATCGTAATATTTAAACGTTTTACATTTTGCCAATACCATATGGCAAGGATAAAATATTATAATTAATCATAATAAATTGGAGGCCGTGAAATCGAAAGTTGGAATGAAATAAAACAAATATTCAGCATTTGTTTTATTTCACAATATTTCTGTTATATCACTATATACAGTTTATAATATTATAATTTTTATTAAATTGCTACCTTTTTCTTTATATAATAATTTTAATATAAATACTACATAAATATCATTAGAACAGAAAAATCATATTTACAAAAGATTAGAATAATGTAAACGGTCATTATAAACAATTTTGAGGTCTATTTCTTACATAATTCGTTCGAGGTCAGATTGTATTGGCAAAACACAAACTTGTTCAGCCATTACAATATATTTTAATAGTGCTCGTAAATGAATCGCTATTAAATAGCGTGATTCTTGAGCAATAAAACATTTCCATACAGAATAGGAGTACATTTGTTCTGTAGTACGGCGTACTCGAACGGCGACAATATGCTTTGTTTATATGTAAAACAAAAGAATCGAATAGTTGAAGTTTTACGATAGAAACAATTAATCGAGTGGTCCGGACGCTGCGATGCGAGTTGCGAAACAATCGGCCGTGTGTTGCCAAACGGTGTGCTACCGCTTTTGTAATACATCTGGATCGTTTTGAAACTTATTAACCTGTTTGTTTTGCGCTCAATTTTCGGTACTTGCTAGTTTCAAAGGCCTCTCAGAGGACGACTCCTTTGTGCTTCGTCTTGAGTGCCGGGACAAAGGTGTAGCAACGATTGTGTTACTTTTGTTCCCTGGACGCTAATTAAACAACGTCCCTTTTGTATTTATTATACTAATTGTTATTGGCAGGTGAATGAAATGTGACATTTCTAAATGGTCATAAAAGTGTACTTAAAAGAGAAATCCATTTAAATTCATTCATCACAAACCATTAGCAGACAGCTCGTCGCCGTTACCTGGTGGACTAAACCCCCCCAATTGTAGAAGGCAATGGACAAATGCAGCGGAACCGAGTCGTGCACTCACAGTAACTAGCACTCGCTTTTGGAGCGGAGTTTTGCCGCAACAAATCCTTGATAGAACCTTAACCCACTTGGATTATTACACGCCGACACCGGACGCCGCGAGCGCTGCAACCATTATTTTTTTAAATTTTGTCACTTATGTTGGTACTATACTGGCAGCTAATCTTTCTTATATTTTAACTTAAATATTTATTGTACAAGGTAACATAATAAATAATACAATTATAATATATCTTATAAAGTAAAGTAACCTTTAAGTATTGTTATCGCAGTCTGCTTGCAGGTCGGCGTGTGTATGAAGAAATTTCAACACATAGATAATTTTATAATACAATTAAAAAATAAAAACAATAAGAATATAAAGAGCGCATACAAAAACAATGATATCATCGCGTTATGAAATATAGCGTTGACGCTTTATCGAGTTATTCTTTGATTGACGTAAACGCAGTCACGCGTTCGTGCCAAAGATGTTTTTTACCGTGGCCTAGTCAGCCAATATGCCAATGTCAGAGCTGTCATAAGCAGCCTTTGTGTTGCAGCGGAGTGTTTCATGAATTACGATGTGAAAAAGTGAATGCCTGTCGAGAGTCGCCTATTGTTTTGTTGTCAATTAAATGTCAAAATATTTTTGTCGTTTAAGTAGTATTTTAACATAAAGAAAACTATAGTAAGATATGGGGTTTCATGTATCATCCGTTCACGGCAGTGGCAGCGGGCAGGCGTGACGGCTCAGATACTAGGTCAAGAACAGCGGTGCTTGCGATTCATTGTCAACGCGCCGCTCGCGTCCGCTCCGCGCACGCCGTCCATATGCTGCACTTGACGAAACTTAAACTTGTTTTTTTTTACCCTTTTCTGATATCTCTCCACAAACAGATACAATTTGTATTTTACCTCAGTTCGCGTATTACATCAGTATAATTGCAACAAACGAGTGACAACACACGTTACCTAACGCTGTTGCGATCCCGGCAGCTTGATGTAACACGAGCGACGATGGTGTACCTCCCTTTTCTAGATGCTGGCGATTCCACGGAGGCTATTATATCATACGAGAGCTGAGTGCGAAATATATGAGCCACGCGAGAGCGCGGGGTCGTCGGCCGACGCGCCGCTAGCCCGCTAAGCCTTAGCCGACGCCGACTCGAGTGATACACAGCCACAGCTAATGGCTGCGTACATTCACCGCGATAGAAAACCTACTTCGGTTCCGCACTTTCTTTATTGCATCACGGCAATGTGCCGTTTTGCGCGCACTCTCTTCCGCCGCAGCTTGCGCAAACACCACCACCACCACCACCACTGCACCGTTGTGCCGAGCCGCATTCGTGTGGTACTAATTATAAAATAGAATTGGCCACCTCATCCAGGAGTAGGGACCGCCTTCGTAACCACAGTCGTTCCGATCAATTATTCGTACGCTTTCTTCGTTGCATTACGTTCATTGTTTCGCTTCCCTCGACTATGACAGGTGAAGTTTTGCAAGTTCACTGACCCTCCCCGTCGCGCCCCCCTCGCCTCCTCCACGCGTACCCCGCGCCCGCGAGATGCCCGAGATAGTGATATAATGATTCGCATCTCAAATTGCTCTTAGAATTACCATTTCCGCACTTTCCAAATTACGTCAGTGCGTATAGTGAAAAAAGTATTCGCGAGGTGAATGGCCGAGTTCGAAGACCTCCTCCTCCTCTCCTTAAACCGCCGAGACGATCATTGGTTTGGCATCTGTGGAACATTGATCCTTTATGATCTCATCTTGACCGTACGATATGTCATCGTTGAAAAATAACTGCTCAGTAATTAATTTCGTGCCACAACAAGTAACTATACTATCGATTAAATTATCGATATTCGTATCTGTATATAATTTCTCCGAACGGTACACGAGAAAGTACCGCTGGCTCGTGTTCTACATGCGCTGGTCGCGAACATTCCTCGTGATACGAAGCTTATCAGGGCACCGCTCTTATCTGCATCAGCACAATGCAAAGGGCATTGTTCAAATCCCACTGTTTATTTATCACTCGCGATCAACTGGTATTCGTTTCACGTTCTCGATTCACACAATCGTACGGTGCTTGGAATTCTTTAACGTGGGGCCTATGAACTTTCTTGTTTTGATCGAACCATGCCTAGTCGTTATAGCGTATATTACAAACTCATAAAAATGTTTATGTGTTATCGATGAGTCGACGTGCGAGATATCAATATGTATATTAGTAAGAACTATGAGGAAAGCGAAGTAAATATTTTGAAATAGTTCGTATACCTTCTAAAGAAGATTGTTGGTATAGAGTTAATTAGTGGACGTGGCACTTATGTCTCAGTTGATTGAATAAGATATATGTTTAAAAGTATTTTTATTAAATGATATAGCTTGGCTTATTATACAGTATATTTTGCGGAAAACCAATAAAGGAACCCGTTTGAAACCCGGTCCTTGTATTTCCGCGATTCAGCGGGCTAACTGTATAAACGGGTCGGCGTATCGCGGAATTTATTTTGTTTTGATTCACGGTAACATGTTTATTTACAAACTTAAATTGTTTATTCCTTAAACATTTCGTGTAGAATAAATTTTCCTTAGTTTTAGATTGTGCATTAAAGTTACTTCTTGAAACTAGAAGTAAATGTTATTTATTTTATAAGTTATCTCACGTTGAAGTTTTCATTACATTGAGCGCTTAAAGCTCTATTTCAATTTGGTTATGACTTGTAAAATAGAAATGTAGTTTATATATCGTAGTTAGTTGTGTGCACCGGACGTAGTAAAGTCGTGTCTTATCGCCGCGAGTGGAGCACCAACGTCATTGGGGTCGAATGTACTTGTTTCTCGCACTACAAAGCGATTGTCCCTCCCCATGAGGTCCATGATTTTTATCGTACCTACCTATTTTATCAAGAAACACTTCATAATATAATATAATGTTTTCTTTTTGGAAATAAGTTATATAATTATGCTAAACATAAATGTCGCTGTATTAAAAAAAAGACTTAAAACATTTTTCCAGTATGTACGTAACACATTCGCAACAACACCTGCTTAGTCGTTTTGTAATTTTGTAAAAACAGTAGTTACAACGAATATTATGAGCTCAGTACCGCATAGTATTATAGCTATCGAAACTCGTCTTGGTCCTAGTTGTTCCAGTCTAGAGACTATAAATAATTTAATTTATGCACTCACGCACTGCCCCGCCATTACTAGCCCAATATTACCATCTGAATACCTGTAAGTACTACAGAGTACCTACAGTCGTAGCCACCATAGAAACATAATATTTTCGCAACTATCAGTGATAAGGAAAGAATGTTGATGAACATAGGCTGTATAGCCTCAGCAAACATTACTTACCCGTCATCAGTACAAAATATTTGGTTATCATATCGTGAAACCATACAAATAAATAACCGGTGAAATTTTTTAGAGCCCTGATAAAATATTGGTGAAATGATGATATTGCGATATCAGCTACATACCTAATATAAGTAAGCTCGATACATTTAATATGATCTAATATGCGTAGTAATGAATATGTTAGAGTATTACAAACCGAGAGGGATTAAACCTATTTGTCGTCCCACGCGTTCTGCAACCGCGAGGCAAATGTAATTTCGTAAGGCGAAATCGCAACATCGCTTATTTTGCGTTTTCGAAACGCCTTCGTCATCCCGAAGCTTTTTGTATTTACATCTGAGTAAATCGATATTGTTTTACAGTATTGCACATATTGAAATGTAAACGAGGCACACAATCGCGCTTGTCGCATTACGCTGCGAAATCAACTTCATAAATTATTTTAATCAGCGAATTCAATAATATTAAGAATTTCATCGAAATAAAAGTAATTTATATAAACGAGTATATTAATGTAATGTTTAAGGGTGTGCCCCGACCGGCGCACCTACCATAAGAGACAAACGCTCGATTGTCTCGCCTTGTGCAAACATTATGAAATGGAGCGCAAGGAGCTACTCGTATATACAACGCTCGAGCACAAGCAGGCCGTTTTGCAAATCTGCCGTTACAAAATGTAGAAGGATTACTCAAAGACGCCGTGACACGAAGCACCTTGGCCCGTCCCCCGCATATTAATCATCCGCAACACTCATTGTTTTATATTCATTATTTTAAATATCGTCAAATTTGACATGCTCTCGACCAGATCCAAAATGACAGTCACTAGTGGCGTATATCATTTGGCAGTGCCCACCGAAAACAAATATGGACGACGTTGCTTAATAAAATTAGACCTAGTACAGTGTAACCGAACAGCAATTTAAGGAATTAGTCAGTCCGCAACCACGTTCGCTACATATCGCAAGCTCTTGCGTCGAAATCTGCAACTAGCTTTAATGATTTATTATCGTTCTAATTCCGTTGCTCACTGCAAATTTGCAAATCACCTCGTATTACACGCCACGCAACGAGGAAGGTGAACATACGTCTTGAATGTTTCTCGTTTCCGACTCAAAATAATGAGGCGGAAGCGACTGCAGGGCGGAACAATCGTCCATTCCGGCTGCGTGTGAGCCGTGGCGGAAACTGCTCAGGCGCTCGCGGATGTGGATTTACTCTTTTATTTATCAGCCGATCTAGACCGCATCTGTCGAGCGACAAACGCGTACAGCTGCCCTTTATGGTATTCTCGTTACGACCTCCACAATTGAGAGCGCTGCGCACGCGCACCTGTCGCCAGGTGTCCCCGCTCGGGTCCACTCCTGACGCGTAGGTGGTTATGATTGGAACATAATTAACTCCATCGTGACTGTACGCTGGAGGTGATGCGAAACTTATCTCTGTGGAGAATCGCTGTCACACGAGTATTAACACTTTTTGCAATGAGTAATCAGTCATTATAGATGCATGTACTCCTTCATGATGTGGGAGCATCAGCTTTTTACTTTCTGTGAATTTCACAACTCAAAGTTCGAACGTAACAGTGTGTTATGAAAGAGAATACTAAAACTGGTGTACTATTACCGACGCAATTTCTTCGCGTAACATCACGAACGACAGAATTACTACCGACTAGAGGAATTATGTGATAATGTGAAACGGGTCATTAGTTGCATATGCTTAGTTTTGATATAATCCTTAGAGCTCATTATAAGATATATACTCGTAGTATACAATAGACGTTTCCGCGAAGAAATGTGTGTCTACAAAGTTACGTTTAGTGGGTCAGAGAAAGTATTTCAACACGGATAACAGTAAAACATAGATATATCAGAAGGAGTCAATGAACGGAAGTAATTCACGCGTGGTGACATGCAGTCGAACGTTTATCGAAGCTTGCGTAAGTGCCTACATACGAAACACCAAAGTCTGTCGGTATATTAAAATGGTTATTGTATAGTTCTGTAGAGATTATCCTAAACAATTCTAATTCTATTAAGTCTTTCCAAATGTTTATAAACGCTTTCCACGGCAATACTCTTTCTTCGTGCGACCGCGCGATTGCAAAACCCAGAGGTCGCGCTTTCTTCGTTCGCGATGCCGGAGAAATTGTTGCGACACACCGCCTCGTACACCGACCCCAAGCTAGAAAGTCGTCCGCTCACCGGAATTAACACTCGCGACCACGTAACGGTGTAATTGCAACAATTCGAGATTGGAGGGAGATCAATGAGAGTTGGAATCTCTTTACAGGCGAATACGGGGCGCTTTCTTCGTTGCGCAATTGTCGCGTAATACAGGCGAGGTCGGCGACCGTCGCTTACACGTACGAAGCATCAGATACATTCGTGGATGGTACATTTGCGCAACGGCCTGGAGTGACGCCCGTTCCGCGGTCCCCGGAATTGCAACACGGGGCTATTTTGGCGCATTGGACCGCCGCCCGGACTTGCAACACGCCATATCGCCATTGACAGTTGTTCAGTTGTCACACGCGTCCCGCGAGCGGACGCCGCCTGCCTGCCAATTACGGCCTGCATTACACCGATAGAAAGCCACATGATCTTCTTATTTTGGTAAATGTCAACAGCTGACGACGCTCGGTGGTTCATCGACGCTGCATTCGATTTTAAAACTAAAACAATTTTGCAACCGATGTTCACATTAGCGTTTTCGCAAGCAGCCCAACGCTTGGTTTCAAAACTTACGCCTTGCGTTATCGCGGCTCCGATAAAGCGAGCCACGCCGCAGCCTGTGCGGTTGCGGAGACCTAAATTCTGAACTCAATATAGAACGTGGAGCTTATCACAAAACAATATTTATTTTGAGTTTCTATGGGAATGGCAGATTGCATGATTTGATAACTAAATATATTTTCACTACAATTAAATTGTGCTGTTCACGTAAACCGTTAAAGATAAATTATTAATTATAAAGTGAAAAGTCGTGGTAATACAACAATAGAAAGTAACGACGTACGAGGCATGCGAGTGAGGCAGTGAAGCAGTGGGAACGCGTAGGATTGCACAATGCGCGCGGCTGTGTGTAATTGGGCAGTCTGGATGGTTTCCCAACTTATCCCGGCTTCTCCGCGCTGTGTGGCAACGCGCTTGCGACACCACATGCTCCTACAATGCGGGTTACGAAAACCTATGACTAACTATCGTCGTAGGGCACAGAAATATCAGTACGAAGAGCGGACGAATTATGAACTGCTAACGGGGTTATTAAGTGTAGAGTTTCGCAAGAAGCGTGTTCGACGCATCGAGACGGTTTTGTGTATCGTCGCGCACAAAGCGTTAGCCATCGTTGCGCAAGCGCCCGTCATAGCGATATAAAGTCGAGCAGGAAGTGCATGCGTGTGTGCTGCATCTGTGCCGCGGCTGCCATTGTTTATTACGAAATTGTCAGGGTTGAGTTGAGCAATGGCGGTCATTGCGAAACTTGCGCCGGCGCATCCCGCTAATTGTGGGCGATCTCCCACACTACGTACCTACATATGCTATACCATATGAGTTTTCATTAAAATAGATTTATTGAGACGACTTCTGCCTAGGTCACATCGCCCAAGGCAAAAGCGAGTTACAGAGCACGCAGGAACGTTGTTCATAATTCAAACGAAACACTTATTAGTTAATATTATTGCGATTCATACGTGACTCAATAAAGCAAGTTTACGTTGTGGTAATACGCTTATGCTTAAAGTCATCACGACCGCAATTAAAAATAATTTGATTATTAGGTAACTCATTTAAAGGTTATTATTTGAACATAGTAAAAATAATTTAGTAGTGATATTATATTATGTATGTACATCATATATTTACATAAATACAAATTTTTTAAATATTATTATACAAATGATCCTATGCTAATTGACATGGTCAAGTAGTCGGGCGACCTCGCAAGCGGAGGCAGGTAGAGCAAGTCTAGCGCGGTGTCGGTGGTGTCCTTTCGCGGTCCCTCGTCCGCAACCGAGAATCCTTCGAGGCCACTCGCCCGCGCCCGCACCTCTCGGAACACGCTCGGAAATCCGGCCAACCTTCCGACCGGCTTACGACACCGTGTAACTTATTTACACGTTGCGAAATACGAATCGATTGCAACTGTAGACATCGCACTTTATTTAGCCTTGCTGTAAGGGATATAATTAGGATCATTGCGCAACAGTCTAAAACGGATACGAGGACTCCTTCTCCGCTCACTGCCCAAAAAGGGAAGTGACGTCACTCATCTGTCGCCCAGGGTTACAATATCGAGCACACGCGCCGTCCATCGTTGAAAGTAATAAACATTATTTTACCAATTATGCGTATTTCGACAAATATAAACATTACGAGCGACAAACCTAAACCGATTGCGAAAGTCAATAACGAGGGTAACCTTTAGTTAGAGCGGCGTACGATATTGTCACGATCGATTAATAAATATGTATGTGGCACATAAATCACTATCTCCTTATATCTCGCTTCTCAAATTATCAGTGTTGCGTTATGTTAATCATGCTAGGCCTCCGTTCCGCGGTTGTGTGAGGGGGCCTACGTCAGCGCCAGTGACTCGCACACTATTTGTCAAGCAGTAGAGACCGCAACCTGCAAGTTTTGTAACCACGCTTTAAGCAAACCTGATGTTTATTGCAGCTTTCGGAATTCACGCGTTTCTTCACTACCAATTGGGCTATCAGAAATCCTTAATAGTAGTCTCGACGGAAATAACTGAGACCCTTCCCAAAAATCACTCAACATACCGTTTCCCCGCTGGCTATTATTAGGACGCTTAAAATATCGCGTGCATCAAATGCGGCGCAGCAGTAGACTGCTCCGTAGCTGTTCATATGCACCTGCCTTACCTTAATGCCTAGTATTTACACGTCTACAATTTTATTGATTCTTTTTTTCCTCCTCATTTTACTTTAAAGTCGATGGCTGGAATCATTGTGAACGGAAGGCATTATATATTCAACTGTGTAAATATTAGTAGTTCAATAACACTCCCCTGGGAGCGAGTGTTTCGTCCAGCTTACGTTCGAAGTGAGTCGAAGTCCGTGCCCGTTTCATTTCTACATTATTCATAATCATACAAAACAGTGTACTGTTTCGAACTCTGCATTTAATGCATTTCGAAACGATGCGGCGGCTGTGAAATACGAGGTCGCAGTGCGCCCAAAGCCCGTGATGTGATGAAACAAAACCTATTGCGTCATCGAACAGCTTTATGGTGTGCCATGTAATTATTTACGTGACATTACGGTCCCACGAGCAGAAACCCTTGAATGAGAAAATTATTTTGCAATGATCGCGAGCTTTCCGCTTTAACGTGCGCTGCTTCGCTAATTAGTTGTACGCGCGAACCGTTAATAGTAGCCAGTCAAAGGATCTCACACAAAGGGATTCATTACGGGCGAGTGCCCCGAATTATATTATATCGAGCGATGTTGTATCACTATCAACTTATATTTGCAACTTATTTGGGTCACCGGTCGATGCACGTCTGATGCAGTTGACCCGTTAATATAACGGGTTGACCCGTCCATATAACCATACTTTGTGATATGAATATAAAACAGGACTACCGAATGTTTTATTAAATATATGTCTCTTTTGTTTTAGGACGACGCTAAAGCTCGAGTCGTTGGAAGATGCGGTGGTGTTAGACGACCCCGAGGAAGACCTCCTGCAAGACAAGAGAGGATGTCCAGCGTACGTGTCGCCGGAGATACTGAGGGCCCATCGGACGTACTCCGGCCGCGCCGCCGACATGTGGTCGCTCGGAGTCATACTCTACACCATGCTCGTTGGAAGGTGAGTACTAAATATTCAAATCTTCAAACTAAATACCACAATGTTTCCCACGCACACCAGTAAATTATAAAATAAACGGTCACAAGCCACCTTACATTTTGCGCATACATTAATGTCTCAAATTAGGTTAGTTGTGCTTAAGTGAATAAATAACACGTAGGGCAGTAGAGTGGCGCGGTGGGCGTCTTCACCTGCTAGGCGTGGGACTTACCGTTTTAGAGAAGTTGGGTCGAAGCGACCGTTGGGCGAGGGATGATCACCTGTCGTCCGTTACGCGCCAACGGCTAGCAATTATATCACCCACATATACTCGTAGTATTGAAATCTTCGCCGCACCTGCTTCGGTCATGTGGCAAAGACGTTGTTCCCGAAACAAGCTCCATACACCTGCCGTTCGCGATCCTTTGTTTTCTACCTTTTTCGAGCCGCGCCAGTAATTTAAATTCGAAATTCGGGATTTCGCCGCAATCGCGTCGCTTCACCTGTCGCCGGAAGGGTTCCTTTACCTGAGTTTTTGTTTCGCGCATCTGCTCAAATGACAATCGGCCCTCATTAATTTTGACTTTGTCTATTGTGCTATAATGAATGTATCTTACTTTTAAATATCGATAAGCATCTTGACTTTTATGGCCTAATAATTTAGGAGTGCAGATTTTGACAAAAAAGATTGAAATATCCAATTAAGACCGGACTTTCGTTTTGTCATCAACTCAATATGACATATACTTTACGACAGTATTATTGATCCCTTTTTTCTTGTTTCCAGGTATCCTTTCAACGACTCGGAGCACGCATCGCTCTTTGCCAAAATATCTCGTGGTTACTTCGTTGTTCCTGAGTGTTTGTCGTCCCGAGGGAAGTGCCTCATACGGTCGTTGTTGCGTCGTGAGGCATGCGAGCGTCTGAGCGCACAAGATGTCCTCCGCCACCCGTGGCTAGCGAGAGATCCTCGGAACGAACTACCGCCGCGAGCAGCTACTACCCACGACCGATTAGTACCAGATATACCTTTAGAGGTAGATGACTAGACCGATGCTGGCATCGGTCCTCCCGAGTCACTAGGTCACTCGCGAGGAGTCACTACTGTTGGGTCACTCCCGAAGGCCTAATAAGAGGTCATTCATAAATTACGTCACACGTAAGGAAGACATGGGGATATAACATTTATAATATACAAACATCATTTCAGAACTGTTGTTGTAATTTAATAATTTCTAAGTGTAAAATTGTGGCAACGGGTCAAACAGATCATAAAATTCGTGTGACGTAGTTAATGGATGGCTAAGCTTGCGGGTGTTCGGACACTCCGTAAATCCCAAGCCAAATAGCTCTCCACGGAGATTGTAATTAGTGATGGCGAGCGGCGGCCGGACCGCCTCCTCGCATTTATTTATATACAAATAAACTAGAACTTTATGATGGCGTCGAGCTGTGGTATAGTTGTAACGTTCGTAATGACAGTTAGTGAGACTGATATCGCGTTTTGTGTTATCGAGCTTTCCATCTTGTTTAAATGTCGGCAAAGTGGCGTAACTCGCGTTTTTAGAATCTAATTTTTAATATCTTACTTATCAAAATTGATCTTGATATAATTACTTTACTACATTTAAAGTTCAAGTTACGTCTATGGTGGACGTATCGCAACATTTGTACCGTTTTGTAACATTCTATGAGTTGTGCCACTTCGCTTCGAGCTCTGGGCTTTTAAATTGTAAAGCCAATCGTTTGATCAATCAGCTAACTTGCTAGTTAGTACTACGTAGGTGTATATTTTGTATTTATATGAGAAATTTATATATCGTGTAATTGTGATCTCCACCGATTATTTAGCGATTACTTATTTGCCATTACGTTGCAAAGTGTCTTTTGACAGCGTTCAGTTGCTTCCATCAGAGTTTTATATATTTTGTATTTTTTTTTGGTTAAATCGTGATTGTATTCGGCGTATTATGTGAAAATGTATTTGTTATCTGTATCGATCAATTATTCGCATCACCTAGTACCGAATAAGATCGTTTGGTTTGTGCCATTTTTTTATTTAATTTAAACTAATTTATTCGTTGTTGTAATTGACGGTGTGATGGCGGCACTTCTTCCTATTATTTAATTATTACCGTTTGGTACTTGGTGTTGTTAATCGATTATTGAGATCATTTTTTTTGTATCGAATCGCTCCAAATCAATGTTACCATGATTATCAAAATTGTTATTTTTGTTTTGTAATATTCAGCCTTGTTACATTGTCCTGGATTCCTATTGGATCTTTCATAGTTGAAAGCGCATAAGTAGTCAAGTCTTTCATTTGAAAGCGAACTGTACAATAGTAGTTACTGTAAAATATACTATTAATACTTTAATTTATACACTGTACATAGAGCTAAGGTAAAATAAGATTATCAAAAAAAGGAAGAATGATAGAGGGAATAAATAATTTAGAAAATTATATCATATTTTTTACTTATACCTTTACACCTTGTAACCTTTGAAATTTTAACAAAATATCAAATTATCCTATTCTATATTTTATTATTTTTTCTCTATTAAAAAAAATGTATTTTTTTATTTCATAGACTCTTCCAACGTGTTTTCTAAAGTTTTGAGTATAAATATATAAATAAAAATAGACATTAATTATTTTCACAATAATTATCACTTTGTTTACAATATTTTATTATTTCAAGTAAAAACTAGGACACACTTTAACAAAATTTACCATACAATAAAACAAAATGTTACCTTTTTTTTCGAGCATGTGGATAATGCTGTTAGCCTTATTGGCTTTTACAGNATATTGAAATTGTCGATTCAGCGCCAATCCCAGCTTTCACCGCTAAAGAGAAATGAACAGTAATGCTTAAACGGAACGCTTAAAAGAAGTTTAAATTAAATTGGTTTAAATTTCTATCAACAAATAATGACTTTTGTTTTTTGTAATTACTTCTCTACGACCCCTAGGACTGAGCACATTTAAATTCCGTCAGCGCGCTCTATAGTCTCCGCCCGACTATTTATTGGAGGAAATACAAGCATAGAGTATGATAAGTTGTAATTCATCATTATTATATAAAAAACAATAAAAAAAATAATCTCTGACTGTACGAACAAAGATTGTCAGTTCAGCTATAATCACCACTCGGTAAATGCGTATATTTATAACATTTCATTTGCTTTGCATTTCGCTATCCAACAAAGAATTTATTTTAAATAATTGAGAATAGCAAAATCAAAATATTTCATAACTAATTGTCTTACATAACTCAAAGGCCGGCAACGCACCTGTAGCCCATCTGGTGCTACACGAGGTCCTGGGCGGCGGCGATCACCATCAGGTGACCCGAACGCTCGTTTGCCTTGTCCTTTTTCCTTAAAAAAAAACTAGAACTTTTTACTATTTTGCTATATACAGTGAAATTCCTTAACATTAAAAAAGGAACATTTAGATACTTATACAGAGAGTAAATTAATTCAAAAGCAGAATCTATATGACATTACCTTTATTTTTGCAACGACAAAAAAAATATACCTAAATACTTTTAAATTAATTGATCTATTGTTGCTATAATACTCTCCTTACGTATCAATAAAGGTACCTATGTTATGTCATATTTAATAAAGAGAGCGTAAAAAACAATCAAATGATTAAATAACAATTGTTTTTGGCATTCTCGGTAAATATTTGAGCTTAGTGACAAAGATCGTTGTCACCTTTAAGCAAAGTCTAGACATCGCAGATGACTGAACTCTGTACCATACTTTGAAACTTACATTATATTATTTCTGCATGACAATATTTATATATCTTTTAGATATTCGTATTCACGATTTAGCGGTATACAGATACCGCGCATTACAGATTGTGCAGATTTGCGCTCCGTTTTCATTAAGACATTTTCGTTCTTCATTTTCCACTGAATTTTAAGAAGAAACCGAAGATATTAACCGAATTTTGAGAAAAAGAAAATGATGAAATGTTTCATTTCCTGGAGTATGAATCGAATCTACAACTTGTCGCGCTCACAGTCGCACGCTTGTCACGACTGGCCTTATATTATTTTTTAATTATAAAAATAATAAAAAAGTTCAAAAGTAATTATTATTTCTCTACCACTTGTGCAACATACGATGTAAGTAGGTACTACTAAATTGTATCTAAATTCGTTTTGAGAAAATACAACAGCTAAATCGTTATTTGTGATGTAAACAGTTCTATTAATATTTATAAGTGCATTTTAATTATTATCAATCTATAATGATTTAACCATCCCGTATCTGTACGTAGTACGTACTACAAAGGTCAAAACTTGACGCACTATTTATTATCTCGCCGGGGAAAAAAACTTATATAAAAATCAAATTTATATCTATTAAAATAGTAAAAAAGTTAAATACAAATTGAAAAATATGGGTAAACTCGTGTCAGGTCAACTTTAATAAGTATAAACTTTTCAAAAGAGTAATCTGTTAAATTGAAGAACAGCAAATCATCGTGTCTTCTGATAAAAACTAATATAATCTTTAATTTATTCTATCTTTGATAAATTTTAGTATAATTACATTTTGGGGAAACCCCCTGTTTCATTTAAAAATTAATAGCTTTAAAGTAACTGCTTCAGGCTTATTTCCAATATTCGAATTATTTAATTAATATAATCTTACACGAATAAAAAATATAACTACCGCTTCATACTATAGTAGGTTAGGCAGATGGCACTTCTGTTCAGTTCTGTTAAGACACTTGTGTTCCTCATGTTGGTAATGAATATTTCATTTCCGCGAGTGGGAATTAAATACATAACCGGTCGCCTTTACAGTCGCACACTGATGCCCCTGCGCCACTATTGAGACTACGGCTTCAATATTAAGAAATAAAAGGAACACTCTTGTTTATATTGATTTATTTACAATACAGTCCTTAATAAAAACGATATATCTTTACGAGTCAGCTGAATTTATAATATTGGCCAGTTGTCGAAGTATGTTTGCATTTAAGGTCTCAGATTACAATATTTAATATTATATAAATTAAAGTGTTTACAAAAACAAAACAATAAATATAAATTAATGTTTTGGTTATTTACATAATATATTAACCAAAATACAATATATAACAAAATAGGATTTAAATGTTTACACATATAGATGGCACTTATGGTTTGTAATAGCAATAGCGCCATCTTTTATCTCACATTGGAACTATTATCTGAATATCATTATTTAAAATTTGGAATTTAAACAGTTAAGTCAAAATTTAAGGAAAAAATTCATATTCACATTGCAGACGGCTAGTTCGAAAATTATTCGTTTGAATAGAAATACAAAACTTTAATATAATAGTATATTTTCATATTGATTAAAACAATTAGTCTAAACAAATATTTTACAATAAAAAAGACATTAAGAGTGAGAAATTATCACAATTGCTAACAGTACTCGAACAATAGAAACATTTTTGTCATATCATGGAGAAAAAAGAAACATTTTTAGATTACGGAAAATCCTGTTCTATCCGCGTTTATGAATGATTTGTTATTATATTGGGATTAGAAAAAAAAATCATATATAATTAATTTCTTCTGATCTACGATTGAGTTCCTAAATACAATAATATCAACACTATTATAAACTAATACAATCGTTCGGCTTTGCTCGGTCCGTGCGCGTTCGCGTACTCCTGCATTCGACGCTCTAGTTCCGGACGGAAATGCCTTATGAGTCCCTGTACCGGCCACGCGGCGCCGTCGCCTAACGCGCATATTGTGTGACCTGGGGATGAAAATAGTTTAATTATTATCGAATATGGGTGTGGGTTCGATTCCAAGCCGAGAGAAATAATTGTTTTAATTTTTTCCAAAAAATATATAGTAATCATAATGGCAGTCGATTCGATCCCCACTCGCGGGGGATTGTGACTTATTTTCATTCACTTGTTAAGTTCCGACAATGAACAAGAAATATCTTGAGGTCAGGCGAGAACAAATTGTCTTGGTACTGTATTAGTAAAATTGTATTTAAATTACCTTCAATTTGTTTAGAAATCTCCCACAACATATCAATCTCTTTGGGTGAAGCGTTACCGTCGACGAATCTGTAATAAAAACGCACATGACATTAAATTAACTATAAAATGTAAAATATTATTACATAGTCCAATGACATGTTTACTTGATAATAGTTAGTGAAAATTGTGGTTTCATATACAAGATAAAACAGCAACCACAAGCGGACTTATTTCGTACCTATACTAATATAGAAAATAAAAAAGTTTATAATTATATTAAATTTAAAGTATTTTAAGAAATGAAGTGAAATACTTTAGATAGCTAGGCGGCTATCGTAGTGCAGTGTGACAAAAGTCATTCACGCAATGGCCGTAGGTTCGTTTCCCCCTTAAGGAAATAATTACTTATTATTATTTTCATTCTCCTGCTCTAGACAAAGCTTTCAGAACTCAATAAACATTAATATTAAATAATCGTGCAAAATAGTAAAGAGCTCTTTGTTGTAATATTTTCTTTTCGTTCCCTAAGAATATAGACTTGCTTACCAAGGGTTCCAAACCAACTTCATGATTGTGGGACAATGGGAAATATTACCTATAAAATTCAGCAAACTTAAGTTTGTAAGCTTTTGCACTCATTTTGTATGAAATAACTATAAGTTTGTAATGTAATGTGACGTCTGCGCGCAATTTTATAGGTTTTGATTATGCTTCCAAATATAATAAAATAGGAGCAATATGTTGCATTAACATTTCATTTTTGATTGCATTGACTTAGCTTAATTCTTTCTGTGCTTGAAGGAACTGCATTCCTGGATATTTAATAGTAACTTCAGCCTGATATTCATATCAAATATTTATCAGGGACTGTACCATTTGTGACCATTTTTTCAAATATCCGCGACATACAGATGGCAAAAGAGTGATTCTAAAAGGGAACCCAAACCGCACGAAATATGAATCCACACTCACCTATATATCATCTTGTTCATCCAGGACACGCCCTCCCTGCAAGGTGTGCACTGTCCGCATGACTCGTGCTTGTAGAACATGATGAGGCGCGCGATGGCCTTCACTATGTCCGTGGACTTGTCCATGACAATGATGGCGGCCGTGCCCAGAGAGGTTTGCGCTGCTACGAGGCCGTCGAAGTCCATCAGCACTGTTTCGCAGACGCTGTGGAGGAGAAATAGGTTTATTTAATAATAGCAAAGTATTATACTGTTCAGGAATATACAAGATAAAAAAGTATGAAATTAATATTAGATAGCTACCGAAATACCTATCTATTATGATACTCATATTCACCTTTCCAAGATAAGCATTAATAATAACTTGATAGTTATTTCGCATTTCTCTCAAATAGCAGGGTTGAAATTAACACTACATTCCCCACATTTCAGCCAATTTTTGAGATATTGTGTTTTGAGTAGTGGAACTCAAAGCTGCCCTTTGTCTACCAACGCAAAGAGATATGGCAAAATAAATATAATCACTCTTCCAAATAAGCATCAAACATACAAGACCAAGACTATATGAGTCTACTAAATATCAAAAAAATCACCAAATAAAAAAAACATAAAAACAGAGTGAGTTTTTATGTTTTTTTTATTTAGGTACAAAAGCGACGAAGAACAATCAGGTATGATGGCCATGATTACTCACATCTACTTGTCTCTAACATCTACTAGAGACTTCTGCATATACAAAAACTCTGAAATTCCTCCAAATATTAAAAAAAACTAGAAAAATTACCCCTTTTTTACCCTATTGATACCTAATCAATCACCCACATCAATCATCATGTTTTATAGCCAAAAGATTTTCCCATCCCCTCATAACTCCTCCCCCATACAAAAACTTAAAAATTGCCCCAGAAAAAACATAATAAAAAAACTCTCACTCCTTAGGTATCAAAGGTGTAGACGATCCACCAGGTATGATGGCCAACAAGTTATCCCACCCCCCAGTAACGCCTCCGGCATGTCTCTCTATTAATTCCTTTAGGGGAATGCTCATTTCTTCCTCAACTGTGCAAGGAGTGTTAACATGGCCAGATATGTTAAACAACTTGGTACCACTGTTACGTGGACGACCAAAGGATGCGAACCAGCTACCACCGCGACGGCAAATTGTCTGAAATTAATATAATAATAAAAATCTCCTTCAAGCTGTATATCACACACCTATACCTAGTGTTAAACACGCCATTCCCTTCTTTCCGTCGAATTCTGGAAGCATTGCGTGTTGACTGGCGGAACTTTACGCCGCACTTTGCCTCGACAGTATAGTGAAGAATTGTAAATATAAATCAATATTTCATTAACTTGAGGGATTGAACTCACATCCATCACACCCTGCGCCTCAAACACAGACACATGTGCAGTTCAAGGGGACTTGTACTACACAAGTATTTATTTACTAATCTGATTTCCTTTAGTGTTCTAATAACATTATCATTTTAAAGAATTTATCTATTACATAAAAATAAAATTTTCAGACCATTAAATAACACAGTTCTTTGTGTGCCTGACAGTACAGCAACAGTTTTGGATTCAAGCCTCACTGAATTATCGACAAAGCACAAAGAGTTCTGTTCCTGCTGACATAAAATTGAGAGAAAAAACTAGTAGTAGTACTCACTGGGGCGACAGCAATGGTCTCAACATTATTAACAGTAGTGGGACATCCAAAGAGCCCTACATCAGCTGGGAAGGGTGGCTTCAAACGGGGCTTGCCCTGCTTTCCCTCAATGGACTCTATTAGAGCAGTTTCCTCCCCACATATATAAGCTCCAGCACCGCGATGTACGAATACATCAAAATCATAGCCAGAGCCACAGGCATTTTTACCAATAAGACCAGCTTGGTATGCCTTTAAAAAATATTTTAATTTAAAATATAACATTATTTTATTGACATTTTATCTTTTGTATAATATTTATAAAAACCAATGTTATGAGATATGATAGGATAGCATCTGACTAAGAATGTTAAAGTTGTGAATTTGATTCTCATTCACTTAATTTAACTATTTTATTGTGCCCACTCTGGTAAGACAAAATGTGATGTTAAGTCAGTCCCTTCAACATGCAAAGTCCCTAATTTGTAAGATACATGTACATAATATAGTTCTTTAAAAAGAAACAACTAAAATATTACCTCAGCAATAGCCACTTGCAAGTTGCTAGCTTCATTATAGAATTCTCCTCTTATATAAATATATGCAGCTTGAGCTCCCATAGCTTTACCTGCTATAAGACAACCTTCGACAAGCTTGTGTGGATCATGACGCATGATCTCTCTATCCTTGCATGTCCCTGGCTCTCCTTCATCAGCATTCACAACTAGGTACTTGGGACGCCCATCTGATGGCTTATTCATAAACGACCATTTCATACCAGTTGGAAAACCAGCACCACCACGCCCACGGAGACCAGATGTTTTAAGTTCACCTTTAATGTAAATAATTCTTTGATGTTATAAATCAAGAAGACCTTCTCATAAAATACAGACTTTATTTATCTATTTTTATAACTGACAATTAAGACATTTATAATATATATTTCATAATACATAGTAGAGGCCAGTTGTGGCGCAGAGACACAAAGTGTGACTGTAAAACCGACTGATTGTTGATTCTGTCCCCACTTGGGGAGATAAAATATTCATTTAATTTAGTAAAATAGTACTACATTTTTATTTAGCAAAATAATGTGAGAGCTATTTTGAAGAATTAATATTTTAGCATAGCAAACATACTGTTTATTTAAATTATTGCTTTAAACTGTGCAACCACACAAAAAGAAACATAAATTAGATATTTAGTTTGCCATCTCAATTATGCTAATTAATTATAATAGACATATCTGGTTAATATATCATATATTTATTATTGTTATACTTACCGACAATCCAATCTGTTCCCTTGAGTAGGATATCCTTGGTCATAAACCAGTCCCCACGGCTCAGTGCACCTTTCAATCGCCAGTCATGTCGTCCATACAAATTACTAAAGATTCTATCGCTATCTGCCAAAGGACCAAATTTAGTCTTGGTACTCTGGGTTTGTTGGAATCTAACAGAACCATTGTTGACACTTGCTAATGGTCCAATTAAACCTGCAGAAATCCGTCAAAATTATGTAAGATGTCCCACTACGCACAAAAAATATTCAATATTTTATAACCAAAACATTTTACAATTTTAGAGTACTTCACATTATATAGCTTACATATATTGTATTTACCTAAATGGTTCTTCGAACCCTGAATAATCCTCGTCAGGGCACCAGCCATTTTTCTATTTTCTGGAAAAAAAGTAACTTTTTATATTGTCATTGAAATGTGTCAAACATATGTCATGTCAATACAGAAAAAAATTAAAATCAAGATACAGCCCATAAAATATTCGTTTCTATAGCAGATAAAATATGTTAATCCCAATAAAACAAAAAAGGTGACTTGAAAAGTGAATTCATTTTCAATAATTAATTAATAAAAATGTTATAAATTCTTCATCCTTCAAGACGTACAGTTGTTATATTTATTAACTTACTTTATGAAATATTAAATTTAAATATAAAAAAAATCGTGCGTAATTAATGTTAAATGACAATTTCAATTGTCATTGGAAATCAAATAACATTTAACATGTAACAATAATATGATAATTTAAAAAGCTTATATAAAACAACCACGTATTTAATTCAGGATTTAACGAATGTGATAAAAAATACTTAGCTTTACATATTTAAATAATACAAAAAAAGTTTATTTATTTTCTATATAACGTATGTTGCGTTAAATAATGTACCTATCGGTATATGTATTTAATTTAATAAATGTTTGTTTAACTGATAAGATAATAAATATTTATTAATTTTTTTATGTCACTTAACCTTCATGCTTCAGTATAAGATTGATAATAACAAAGGATGGCGGCTGCAATTCCTACTATTACCAGATTATCTAATAGAATAATAAGAATTCTTGGTTGCAATCCGGGTCCTATGACTCTACAAGGTACAAATACTTACTTAATCGGAACTGGAAAAAAGTATGTATACTCTAATCTCACCTCAATATTAATTTGTTATTTAACTACATAAATCAATGAAGACTAGTATATTTGCTTTTATACATATTATATTTGTGTATTATTAAATGAGATTACTATTTTATGTTGCTTTTTCAGTCGTATATTGCTTGACACTGGAGATAAAGATGTGAATGATTACCAGAAAAATTTAATGGAAGTGGTGAAATCTGAACATGCCAATATTGAGCATATAATTGTAACACACTGGCATCATGATCACATTGGAGGTGTGGAAAATTTGTATGGAACTATTGCAAGTTAGTTATTTTCTCGATTCTTAATTTTTATAGCTGTTTTAAAAATGTATTATTATTCACAATTTTCTTCAATTTTATTATACAAAGCAGGGTATGCAATATTATACTGTTAAATTCCTGTATTCTATCTACTCTTTACAGCAAAATTTTATCATTGTACATTGAGTGAGAAAATGAAAACAAAACAAAAATAATCATCCCTTTGAGTGGAAATCAAACCTATCCCCCATTCACCATGATGACACAAATATATTTTTAATACATTTTTTTATTTAGAATAACAATTAATTATTAAATTTTTTAGAAGATCCAAAAATTTGGAAACATAAAAGAGACATAACTGATGGTCCAGATAATGAATTACCCAAAACATTACCACTAAATTGGCTTTCTGATGGTCAAGAAATTGGAGTGGAAGGAGCTACATTAAAAATTCATCATACGCCTGGCCATACAACTGATCATGTTGTGCTTTCTTTGTTAGAAGAAAACATACTTTTTAGTGGTGATTGCATATTAGGTGAGGGTACAGCAGTGTTTGAAGATCTGTATACATATATGCAGAGCTTGCAGAAGATATTAGATTTGAACCCAGATGTTATATATCCTGGTCATGGTAATATTGTTGAGGTGGGTTCAATAAGTTTGATTTTTTTACTGTACAAATATTAAGTAATGCTTATCCCTACATTGTCTCACTGGAGACTACATTTTTTTAGTTTTACATTGTGTACTAGTGTTAAGACATTCCCCATGCAATCAACCCCATGGTTTGTCTTCGCACCAGAGTAAGGAAATAAAGGTAATTCATTCCTCTGAGTGGGAAACAGACCCACAAGTGTTGTGTTTTTAGACAGTATGCCAATACAGCTTCAATATAGATTTATTATTATTATTCATTTCAATATAGACTAAATATTATTCCAAATTTAACCGAAAGCAAATAAAAAATATATTATATGTTATTTCTAGGACCCAATACAAAAGATTCAATACTACATAGCACATAGAAACCAAAGAGAATCACAAATACTTGAAGCACTAAAAGAAAACATGGATAAACAAATGAATGAAATGGATTTAGTTAAAATAATATATGTGGACACTCCAGAACATTTATGGCCAGCGGCAGCTTATAATGTGAATCACCATTTAACAAAACTAACTAAAGAAAATAAAATTAAAAATATTAGTATTGACGGAGAAAACCAATGGCAATATATTGGATCTAAAAGTAGTTTATAGTAATTATAAAATGTCATCTGTGATAATAAAAATATTTGTTTTGATTGGAAACTTGAACTAAATTTGGACATTTTGTTAACAAAAGAGTTATGTTTTGAGAGTTTATGGCAGTTTCAATGTTGAGTTTATGGCTTATAGAAAGGTTATGGTTGTATAAATGGCTTCATATATAGTCATATCTTTTTTTATACCAGTTTTTCTATTGTTACACAAATGTAATTATTATTATTTTCTATTATTATGCCAAAAACTTATCAACACTCTGGCGTTGCACAGGATCGTGGGCGGCGGTGATCACTTATCATCAGGTGACCCGAATGCTGTTTTCTTTGTTTTCCATTAAAAAAAAATCATTTCTTTATTCTGATGTTGAGATGAAAGATTCAGTGACATTTCAATAATTGGAATAAAAAATGCTATAATAAAAGAATATTTTTTATCAATTTGTTTTATTCTTATTATGCAAGACAATTAACAAAAATAGTTTTAACATAATATATTGAGATTGGATATAATAAGTATTATCCTTTATATGTATAACATATAAAACAATTATACTAAAATAATACTAGTATAATTGTAGACAAAGATTTATCAATTCCAAGTTGATTCCATGGGCTTCTTAAAAATAACTTAAACTATAAATTATTTAAATTTAATAGCTGCAACAAATCAAAAAAGAAATAAAATCGTGGTTTTGTATATATTTTTTACTGTATCCGCAAATACAGCATAGCTAGGCATAAGGTTTCATAGCTTATGAAAATGAAAATAATTTAGTCTAACGCTGAGCCAGTGCGTTCACGATGACCTATACATTAATATTTTCTTATTACCAGTTGATTCTAAACAGATTGAGCTTCTTTTCTACAATATAAGTTATTAATACACTTTTCATCTTCAAAAAAGAAGAAAAGTCGTGACTCATAATTATATACATATCATATTATTTCTTTATAAAGTTTTTATTTATCTACATAATAAAGTAACATACAACTATGGCGTAGCTATCGGATACTATTGTAATTAATATGTCATGCCTTTTACGTTTAAAATCTATGCTTTAGTAGATAAAATAAAATTGATATATTTTTTAAAAAATTCACTATGTATTCCGCATATATTAGGGTGAAGAAATGGAACCTACGGTTAAGAACTCTAGTTTTCCCTTGTTTTGGTGTTCCAGACCGAGGCAATGAGAATAAATATTTCCCTCAGTGGGAATCAAACCCAACCACTGTGTTTACATTTAAAACACTGTATGTGCTTGGGCAATGGGCTTTTATGGCTACATATGAAAACTCATAATTTAAAGCGATTATATAACATTCCATGATCAAAATCATTTGTTAGAAACGTTAAATTAATTAAAACTTTATCATATTGGTTAATATCTATATCTTTTATATAATTTATTCCAATATAAATAATTTCAAACCGTTTGTCAGTTCACTTTAGTTATCATTGATAAGTTTGTTGAAAATAATTTGTTTAAAGTAATAATTTATTTATATTGATCTATTTATAAAAACTGAATGAATATACATATTCTAGAAAGTTTAGCAGTAATTTCAAATTTAATATAAAAAGATATGACTACAACAACGTATTATCTATTTTGTGTAATGTTGGTTGGTGGTTGGTGTTTTAGCTCAACAAAGTGATTCAGTCCTTAGTAATTAAACAAAATGTAAATCAAAATTTATTCAAATGTAATTATAGGTATAATGACCTAAAATGTAACCAATTACAGTACATTTAGATATTAGTAAGTTATATACAATAGTTTGCTTTCTAGCAAAATATTTAATACAAGTATTAAGAATCTCTTAAAATATCTGTAGATACAGAAGTAACATTAGAATACGTTCGTAACATCCAGTGAATCACTCAATTATTCGAACATCAAAATCAGTTACTTAAGGTTTTAAATAATATTTTAAATAAATTACAAGACAATTTTATTTATTTTCACCATAAAACAATACAAAAAGACATTTTTTTTATGATTTCAATTAATCCACAGATAAAAATAAACATGACATGTTATGAAAATCGATTACGCAGCTGATTACTAAATCGATTATTTAAATCATTCATTAATAACTACAAAAGCGAAGTTACTCAATGAAAGAGTATGTGTACATTTAATTCCTATTTTCGTATATTTCGTTATATTTACTGTCGGGGTCGTTTCGGTGGGGGAACAACAAAATCTTCGTTAAATCTCTGTCTTTCTATATAATTGAGTAGAATCTCCTTTGTGACTGGTCTTTGTATGGATTCCAATACAGCTGTTAACAAAAAGAAATAATTATTTTTGTGTTTATTTAAATAATATATTTTTAACTTTGCGCTGTATCTCGCATATACTGTGTACAAAATAAATTTGTTTTATTCATGTCATGTTACAATTATAAAAATAGTAAATTCTATCTCAATAAGTAGTTCGATATTTATGTGTCGTGGCGCAAGGGCGTGAGCGTGTGACTGTAAACGCGACAGTTGTGAGTTCGATTGCTACTTGTAGGATTATCAAAAATATTTTCAATTCCTCACTTCGCAAGGGTAAAACACGATGTTGAGTTTCACCACTCAACATGCAACGCTTCGAAATTCATCGGAAAGTGAGGAACGGAGTATTTTAACCTTACCTTCCCTCTGCCGGCCCGGCCATATGTGAGATATACCTTGAAGCTAAAAAAAAATGGCACCCAATTATAATTACTATACATACCTACAGCAGTTTTATAACTGTTAGGAAACGATTTGTCGGTACGCTCTCTCATGAAAACCCATTGATTATTCTCATGTTTGCATTCAATTATTTTATTATTCAAATGTTTAATGGCCGACGTGACTTTCATTTTTCCAAATGGGTTTTCCAGTTGACCTACGTATAGGGAACCCACTTTGTGTGGTAGTATTCTGAAATTACAAGTAATTCACTTTAGTATACAATTAATTACTTAATTAGAGACCGTAGTGGCGCAGTGGTGCAAGTGTGTGACTGTAGACACGACGGTTGTGGGTTCGATTGCCACTCAGGTTAATGAAATATTAAATATTTTCATTTCTCTGCTCTGATAACGAGGCAAAGTGCGGCATTGATCCCGCCCTTCAACATGCAGTGCTTAAGCGGCGCGTGAGAACGGAGTGTCTTAAATATAAAAATAATTAAAATTTTCTAACCCCATGCCACCTTCTGTTTCTATTTTTAGTTTAAAGTCGATACTGTTCATATCGCTGGGTTTCCATTTGAGGACTTCTGGACATGTTCCCGCTACATAACCCTGAAAATAAATTATAACTAATAATAATATAATAATTCACTTTAATTAACCGTCACTTCCTCTCTCAGCTCGAGGCATAAAGTTGAGTGACCGAACTTAAGGGAGCGCTTTAGTTCGTCACAAGAAGGAGGAGGAAATCCGAATGAATGGCGTGTATTTAACTTATGTTAAATACACGCCATTTATTCCGATCCCTTGATCACATTGTTGGAATGTGATCAAGGGGAGTAGACCCTAAGGGTACAGGAGGGGGTTTTCCTAAATTGTTTAATACTAAATATATGAAATCAATTCAGTTAGGAATTTCATTTAACTCATTACCTCTTAATTCATTCCAGAAGATATAAAAAATTAAAACTAAAAAAAATACCTTATCAGAAGGCTGAAATATCAATCCATCCGGTTCATGTTTCAACGTCCTCGCAAACTTCTCCTCTAACAGACTACTTGTCATAGTTAAATCCCAAAACTGTTTTAGAACCACACGAAACGGTTCGTGCTCTTTTATTATCATACCACTGCTTATTGCACGATCTCTGTAATATAAATTTTTGTTCATCACGCTTCACGCTGTTCCCGCATGTGGTAGGGTAGAGGGAGACTATTGTTAAGACACTCCGCTTCTCACTTAATTCCGGAGGTATTGCGTGTTAAGCGGTATTTGATGCCGTGATTTGCCTCGACACCAGAGAAAAAAAATTAAAATATGTATTAAGTATTTCATTTCCTCGAGTGTCGTGTAGAGTCACCTGCTGGTACACCTGCGTCACGACCAATCTGACTATATTATAATTCATATTAATATATAACATTATTTTCATCAGCCACTTGACGCCCACTCTTGGACAATAAATTTAAACATGTGTTAATAGGGTGGAAGAGGCAGCGCTTCTTTTACTGAAACTGCATAAAGGATAAAATATTTCAAGCCCAGAACTAAAAAATTAATCAAGGTAGCTCAACAGTTTGGACGTAGGATTTTTTTTTCATTTCACGATTTTTATCCATACCTGTATTTCGTGTGACGCACACATACGCGTGCAACGTTGCCGCTCTGACAAGTAAGTGTGTGCGTGCCTATGTTATACATTACAAACAAAAAATTACTTTGTTATTTTTGGGAATTTTTTTTTTCCGAATTATATTAGGCTTTTATGGAGTAGTTAAAGCTGTGGTTTCATTTAAAGTGGTGCTGACAATTCCACCCTGTATATATATACACACACACACACACACACACACACACACACACACACACACACACACATATATATATATATATATATTATATACTGGAGGCACTGCGTGTTGAGTGGCAGAACTTAATGCCGCGCTTTTGCCTCGACAGCAGAGCGAAGAAATGGAAATATAAACGTAAATAAATATTTCACTTAGCGTGAGGATCAAACCCAAAACCGTCGCGTTACAGTCACACACTTGTACCGCTGCGCCACGACGGCCTCTATTACAATTACAATATGTAATATAATTGAAATGTAATGTCATGAAATTTGAAACCCTGACAACCCTTTATCACAGAATATCACACTTTATAGGCCCCCTCGTACTATAATACTTAACGTATAATATATTTATAGATCGCCCTTTTAAAAAAAAAAACAGTATAAGACTTACCTCGGATTAATTATTTCGGTTTCAATACATTTTAACCTGACCGGATAAAATGGCGCTTTGCCCACGTTGATGTTTTCAAATCTTATTATATCGTAACACAAATATCTTGGCTGTTTAGTGCCATCTTTCTCTTCGTCTATTACTAATTCCTAAAAATATACACATTATATTTTCACTAACGTTTGTCGTGAGTTCCATTGCTACTTAAATTATTTTTGTTTTAAGTTTAAAATTATTTAAATGTAATGTTACTATTATAGATTTAAACTACGGTATTACAATTAATTTATTTTAATTTTAACCCTAATAAATAATATGACTATAATCCTTATAATATTATAAATGCGAAGCTAATTTCGTCTGACCTCAAAATAATATTAAAGAAAAAATTAAATAAAATCTAGAATTTCAATAAATAAAATATCCCTCATTATTTAATTGATAGTAATTTAAGAATGTGAAAGGTTAAAGTTATTAGAGGTCTTCAAGGTGTCTCTGCCTACCCTGCTACATGCGGTATATGTACATACAGTGTGAACATAAAATAGTTAGTAATAAATAATGACATACACCGTCCATTAACGTATCCCTTAGGTGCCTATTTGGATCCTTATTGTGGGGAAACGTGATATTATTAACTTTAAATATGCAATTGTCTCTGTCTATGAGATACACTTCATCTTGACCATCTATTAACATCATGTATCTGTAATATTAAAAAAAATATTATTAAAATATATAATAATATATTATATTATAACAGATTTGATTCCACTTTGTAAAAAGCTTTTTTTAGTTACATTATTTTTCCTGTACCTATATAGCAGGGTAGGCAGAAGGAACCTAGTGTTAAAATACTTAAAAATAGTTCCTTGTTTCTTAGCTATCTCAGAGTGGGGAAATGAAAAATATTTATATATATAAAAATAAATATATAACTAATAAATATATAATAATAAAAAATAAAGATATAATAATTTCCGAATGAGTATCGAATCGACAACCGCCTCGAAAGTATCTCTTAATTATTTTCTAATATAATATTCAAAAGTATTTTTGTTTCCTTCCTTATATTAGGTAAGACTTAAGAAGTAATTAAATCTTTTATCTAAGCTCAGCTGAAAATTTACTTAAATACTTACAAATTTTACACAAAACATGGACAAAGAAAATAAAATGCACTGATGTGCACTTTGATAATTTTATTTAATTTTATGAAAAAACAAAATTAATACCTAACACCATCTGCCTTCCAAGAGACTCTATAATGCATTTTGGATAAATTATGCAAATTCTTCAAATCCATAGACACAGGCTGAGATCCTGGGAAGTCAGATCTTTCCCATTTGCAGAAATTCTGTGCTTTTGTCTGTATCTCCCTCACTCTGGGCTCTTGGTTGAAATAAGTAACGCCATGGACGTGTGGCATGAAGTCCTTCATTGCGGGTAATTTCTTCTTTGACCTTCTGAAATAATATCATTTCCAATTTTTTATGAATTGTTTATTATGTCTATTTAACTTAACTTACTTAACTTCCAGATTATTTCTGGTTCATAGGGTGGGTAGAGGGAACCTAGTTTCATGGGATTTTTCCAATCTTTGTTTAATTTTCTAGATATTGTGTGGCGTGGCTTAACTCAATGTCGCGCTTTATCTACCAGAGCAGGGAATTTAAAAATTATTAAATTAAATCAAGTGGGAACTTACAAGTCACAACCACCATATCTACAGTCAACACCAGTTTACACAGTTCCCATGCGCCACAACTGCTGATTTTATATTTTTAATTCATTAAATTAAATTAATTATTAAGAAAAACACAATAATAATAATACTTCAATATTATAATTTAAGTATTATAATTATTTTGTAATTTATATTATTAAATATATGTCGAATTATAATTGTATAATTTAAGAGAAATAAAAACACATCTTAATAAAATAAAAATATAATGTCAATTGAAATATCTATTTATACTGAAATTAAAGGAATTATTTATTGTTAATTAAATTTTGTCAAACCACAAAAAACATAATTACACATTTTACCATCACAATTGTTAAAATGGATATTTCCTTGTGAATAGGAAAGTTACACAATTTATTTATTTACCAAATATTTATTTTACTTACTTTGTAGAATGTGTTTGTACATTTTGAGAATATGTAGGTGCATCATCATCATCATAGTCTAGCTCTTCCTCTAAAATAAAAATGTATTTATTATAAAAGTAATAATACAGAGATATATTATATTATTTTTATATTATATTTAAGATTTATGAATTTGCATTGTGTAACTAATTAAGACAATTATAAAAGCAAGAAAACTTATTTACTTTATTAAACTTATTACCTTAACTGAGTTTGAATCACTCACCTATACACCAATCTGGTCTTGGTGGAGCACTAATGGTATTTTCAACTTCATCATAACGTCTGTATAGTTCTTCTAAATAATCTTGTTTATAGATACCAGGTTCTCTGTATTGAGAAACATTAATTTTATATTAAATAATTTATGTGATACTAAAGATTTGTCCTATTTTTTAATTATGTCTTTGATATAATTGTCTAGATACATTTAATAAACAGGTAGTTGATTCATAAGTATTCGCACCATATTCTCAGTATCTAATATGAGTATGGAAGGGTAGAATGTAATACACTTCTGACCAATTAACAAATCCCAGAGAATGTCATCCGAGTGAATGTAATCCCAGAGAAAGTCATATATTGTTGTTGCCATCACAATCCATATATAATCAAAGAAGATGTAAGCAAGAAATTTAATATTTTTTTTAAAATATTAATTATTTTAATTAATTAGCTAACAACTAACATTTAAATATAATTTCACACAAAGATCTAATGCAATAAGAACACTAGTCAAGTTGAAAAATACCAACTCAGATCAAAAATATTTTAATAGAATAAATCTGTTTTTTATACATCCTCAAAAATTATGTTGAATACATATAAGACTGCATTGTGTTAATATGTATGTATAACTTTAATATAATGTTATTTACCTCCTTTTGGCAAATTCTCTCAAACCTGCTTCTAAGCTCCAATCTTGTTGTTCAACTAAATAAGATATTAAGAGAAACCCAGTCCTGTTAAAACCATGAGTACAGTGTACACCAATTATATCATCTGGTTTCTGGTCCATAAATACATTAACTGTCCTTATGAATTGTCTGAAAAAATAATTATAATAATAACAAAAAAATAAAAAAACTGAAAATAGTTACGGTTAAAAATAAATTACTGTGTTTGCTCTAAGGAAGGTGTCTCTCCATGTCCTCGACATTTTAATTTTAAATATCTGCAACCATAACCTTCTATTTCAGCTTTGTCATAAAACCGAGATGTATTAGTCAAGTCTATCCACAAGCCAAGCTTTTTCTGAAAGAATATTCACATGTCAACATATGAAAATTAGATCATTTGTTTATAAATGTAAGTTCACTTCACTAGATATTTTTAACAGTATTTCAATTACTTTATATCTTCTAACACTATCAAACAACATTTTTGGTGTAAATCGATTTTCTTCCGGTACTTTATCATTAAATGCTGAGCTGAGTGGTGTTTTAAATGCTAAAAACTGGCCTATGATGAGTTGGTCAGCTTTTCTTGGGCACTTCAACCACCGATTTGGTAACGGTCCTGGGTCTCTATCGGACATATTTACTGTTGCAGTTATTAAGGTATTATGAAATAAAATAATATATTTATTAAATGTCGTTGACTGCCAACAGATTTCAGTATCTCTTTCATATACAACAAAATATGGAGCATGGACAGAGTAATCAACAACAATAATTTGACAACCAGACTGAGATTGACAAAATCAAAAAGTAGACAATAGTCACAGACTAAAAAGTCGAATCCAATAAAAGATTATAAATATTATACAATGTAATAAATATACATATTCATAATCAGCAGTTATATTAATTGGGGTGAATAGAAGTTGTGGGGTAAATATGCGCAATAACGAGAAGATTTTTTTACATAGTGATATCCATATTCCTCTTTATTTAATAAACATTTTTTTTTCACAATGGCAGGTTACGTATTAGCGGTAAGTAAAAAGAAATAAAAATAAAATACGTTTAAACGTCGTCACTTGAACTGCCACTATTTTTGTACTAGGAAAGCTGTTATTTTCTGTACTACAAACGTTGGAAAAGATACGTAATATGGGTTGATAGCAAGGAAAACATTTATAAATAAATGAGAAGAGAGTGTATAGGAAAGCTGTTACTGGGGTTGACATATATCTATGTTCCATTATTATAATATTTTTAGCAAATATTCTAAGAATAATAAAGTATTTTTTTTAAATAGTTTCATTAATGTACTATATATATGTTTGATCGCGCCATGCCCTCTCTTGTAAATTGATTCCTCTAAGATTAGGTTGCCTGGAAGAGATCACTTTTAGTGATAAGGCCGCCATTTCACATTTCTTTTTTTGTACGATTTTTTCTGTTTTGTTAAATATGTTTAATATGGTGTGAAATAAAGAATTTTTATGTTATGTTACTATTATGTAATATATAATGTAATATTCTTTGTAATTTTATAATATACAATATTAACTTACTAGGATCATCTCTAGAAGAAAGATATATGCTGTTACTGCATGATGTTTACGTAATTTTTAACGTTTACGCAGTGCACTATTATTATTATTTTTTGCATGACCTATTTTTATGGATTTTAAAATATTTAATAGATAAATACATACCTTTGACTGTATAGTGAATTTAAAGTAATTGATAAAATGCTACTACAATTCTAACATCGTTTCTATCAGCCCCATTTAAATGTACTGTAAGTACGGTACCGTAATTAATAATTTGTGATAACGATGCATTCATCAACATTGAAATAAATATAAAAATACACGAATCTTTAAATGAATGTATGTTTTTGCTTACTTTATATTAAATGATAAATTTCCTTTTAATTTGTTTTAAATTTAATGAAATTTTACGTTGGTATTTAGAACTTGATAACTTTTAATAATGTTAATTATCTGTACCTATATCAAGTATTTTTGGCTGTTGACAATGCTAGTAACTTAAGAGCAAGTAGCAGATATCGTCATCTCTTTTTATACCTCACTATTAAAGTTATTAGAAAGAGACACAGAACAATGTAAATATTATGTTGGCGGCGCTCAAAGTTGGTATTTGCCCAGAGGCAGCCTGCCATTTTGTAAAATAGAAGGGAGATAAAAAATAGTTTTATGGTGTTAAAATTTAACATAAACGTCGTTGCCATTTATTTAAGGGCTCAAAACAAATGTTTAAATGGACGCATCGTCCATTATAACTCAAGTGTCACGGGATGACGAACAATTAAACAACTATGGATCCGATAGAGGTAAAGCTAAACTCAGATACACCTGTTACCCACTTCCATCAAATTAGAGCGTATAATGTTACCTTCTCTTGAGAGTCCTATATTTGCTGATCGTGACCAATTCCGTACAAGCGGATTGTTAAGCGACTTATGTTGTTATGTTTAGTGTTTGCCGTGAGAACAAAACTGAGGTAAACAATTGAAACGTGTTGCTGCGATAACATTCTTGCAAACAACCTTGAAAGCTTGTTCTAATATGGAACCTGTAGAAAATATAAGGAGTTCCTTGTGATTAGGAGTGATTTGTGCTTATTTTCAATGTTCCTTCCAGGACCGACCCCTGGCGGACAGCATATTGATGGAGATGGGACACCTGTGTCGGGCTCCACCCCTCTGGGAAGTAAAAAATCTAGCGGCAGTGGAGGCTTTTTACGATCCTTATTATGTTGTTGGCGGGGCGGGCGTGGCAAGGGTCCCCCTGGTGGCAATGGCACAAACAGTATCGACGGCAGGGCTTCGCCCCCGCTCCTTGTCATGTCAGACCATACACCAAGACCATTATTACCACCTGTAAGACACCAGGATATGCATAAAAAATGTATGGTGATAGACCTCGACGAAACTTTGGTACACAGCTCATTTAAGGTAAGTCTTTTTTTGGAATTAATAAGTTAATACATATTATTAAGTAAAAACAGTCTTTTTGGAAGCAAACAAAATTTTAATTTATCATTTTCAGTCATTAACAAGTTAATATTTACTAATCATTTAACTTTTATCATTAATTAATATAATATAATTTGATTTCATACATTTCCTTAAAAATTCTTGTTAATTGTTGATCTAGACACATACATATACAACCATATATGATGATTACATACAATTGGTATATTAGGTACTGTTAATTGGTCAAATGCATTGTCTTTAATACTATTAAATCTGTCATGACTCACAAGTTGTAATTTTCATTTGTTTTAGTAACATTTATACTCTCATTTTAATTTAAAAATGCAAGCATTATATGAAATTGTTATTATTTTAGATCATACATTTTAATTCTTAGAATAAATAAATTTTTAAAAGTCAAGTTTAATCTAGATAATTAAATGTTGAATAAGAAAATTCTTCTTAGAAAATTTAATTCCATTAAATTTTCTTTAGTCAATAGTCAGGTTAAAATTTTTTTTAGAAAATTTCCCTTACTGAGGCATACTCAAAAAAAGACTCATTTAGACTGCTCATACCCAATATGATCTAAAACTTACATCAGATAGGGATATGGTAAGAGATAGCTTTTTTATTTTGGATATTCAATTATTTGAGCTATAGCTATGGAGCTTCAAAACATTTCTGTTTAATAATTGTTTATTTATACATAGTATATGAATCATTTTAAAAAAAATGATCAATTTTAAAATGTTGATATAATGCTCAGAATACTGTATGTAAGTCTGACTTGCACTTGGTCAGTTTTATTGCTGACAACAATTTTTGTTATACTGATATAATGATAAGTAATGTTTATCTTTGTCCATATAAGATAACCTTGAAGTTCTTCATATATATTCAGATTTTTGTTATTGTAAATCTGAAGTTACAAATATTACAATATTGTTGATATCTAAATATAGGTAAATTTTATCACCATAAAATGTGGCATAATTAAATAATTGAATATGATTGTGCTGAGAATGAATTATAAAATTTTATTTTCCCTACTCTGGCTAGACAGAGCACAGTGTTGAGTTCCGCCAAATAAACCGGCCAATTGTATAGAATGTGTCTTGATAATCTTCTCTTTGCAAAGTTTGCTATTGGAGGGATAAGGCATAAAGCTGAAACTCCATCATAAATCTCACCATCATTCATATCTTGATTATTATTTGAATACTGATAACTGATAACATAATCATTAAACAACCAACAATATTTACTTCATGTATGTTTATATTAAAATAATACACAAACCTGTCCTTTCTATTATATGTAGTCAGTTTATTAAGTATGATTTATTTATATCATTTATTCTTTTTTTATTATTTAATACCAAGATATTTTTTGATTACATTTTATTTTTAACAGTTTTTAATTCAATATTATAAATATAATTTACATTACATTAGGTGGGAAAAAAACGAAATTAGTATAATTCTTTGTTTGTGTGAAATTCTTCATATATTTAACATAGCTGTTACATCACACTAGCACTGGCGGCAATAGACAAAAGAACAACTACACTAACATTGCCTACTTAGATGGGGAAGTCCCCTATATTTCACTCAATATAGATAGAAATATAAACATGTCATGTGTCTATGAACTATTGCAAACATTTTTTTAATTATTTTTTTATAATTAATGTTTGTATCTAATTTATTGGGTAAATTAATATTATTAATTATTATTAAATATACTGTACTGGTTTTACTAGTATACTTTTCTTATTATCTGCGGATTTTTTAATAATAAACTTTTGCCATAATATGCACCGATATTTTTAACATAATTAAATCGAATCGAATTACATTTAAATCGAATTTGAACTCGCATCACCTACGTGCGTAATACTTACGCATTTCCCGTTAACACGCTATCGTATCTAAATTTACTTCGCAGAACTCGATACTATTGTTCTCTCGTGATTGGACTTGTTTTTTCCATTTCTATAAAGGAATTAGAGCATGCCGAAATATAAAGGGTCTCTTGGGTAACGGGACAAATGGCAAATAAAAGAGCCGTCTCTGCTTTCACAAGATTAATTCTCTATCGAGAATACGTTTAATATAAGTAGTTCATGGAATTGATCTGGAAATATACTCCTATTTATATTTCATTTAGATTTAAAACGTGCTTATTATATCCATATCGAGATATTTACGATCTAGCTTAGAATAAATTGTATGTTAGCGTTGCTAGTTTTTGTACCGTATAATTAACCTGTGAACGGGAGGTAATTAAATATAAATTCGCTAATAAAACCTAGTGTTTAGTATTTTTTTTATCTTTTTCTATCTTGTGAAGTTCTGTCTGCGGCAGAAACTTAATTTCCGTTTTTCTTTCTAAATTAGAACATTTTTTTTTCATAATCGGTCAAATTTGAAAATGATTAAGATTGTTATTAATAATTAGTAAGGTTAGTTAGGTTTCCTTAGTCTGCTCTATTTTGCGAGAAAAGGTGGAAAGCTGCTAATAAAATAATAATTACTAATTACTGTTCAGTCTTTCTTTGCCAAAAAAAATCTTAACCTATTAAATAGCGTTCCAATGCAGATGCATTGTATTGAGGCCATTGTATTTCTAGTATTTTTCAATTTGGGTCAACTTTGTATTTTCATCTAAAATGTTAATATTTTCCCTTGTTATACGAAATGTTGAAATATTTTTAATATGTACTTAGTCATGAATGGCGGTATTGTGCAAAAGCTGTTTTACATATATGTTAATTTAATTTTGTGCCAATTAATTTTATAATGATATCTTGGTTAACAGGAATTTTGTATTTGAGGCTGTCGTGGCACAGAGGCACAAGCGTGTAAATGCGAGAGTTTTGGGTTCGATTCCCACTGGGAAAATGAAATATTTAATATTTCTTATTTCCTCGCTCTAGTTAAATAAAGCACGGCGTTAAGTTCCACCACTCAATACACAAACCCAGAATTCGGCAGAAAGTAGGGAATAGAGTGTCTTAACACTAGGTTCCCAGATTCCCTTTGCCTACCCTGTTATATGAGGGACATAGCGTATATTCTATATCTATACAAATATTATAGCGTTTTTATTTTTTTATTTAAAAATCCCGCAATTGTAACACGAAAGTACGTGGCTCTTAACAGGTTCGCAAGTGTGTGCGTTTAAAATTATAATATAAATATTATAATTGTTTCCGCTTCAGTTCACTTCCTTTACAACGCTATCAAAATTGGTTAAGTAGGACTCGTACATGCGTACGTAGATTTCTGTACCTCTGTGAGTTTGTTCGGGTGATTCTGTAGTGAGTTATATGATGTTTTTTTTTATTCATATATAAATTTATTTAAAGTAAAAATATAAAAAAATATTAATCAATGACGAAATTCAATAAAATTCAAATGTGCAGAGAAAACGCAATAAATTATTGGTCTGATTTTAATTTCTTTGCCCTGGTAATGCGGCAAAGCGGGGTGATGGGTTCCGTCACTCAACACGCAATGCCCCAAGAATTCGGTTGAAAGTGCGGAAGTGCGGAACCTGCTCCTCCTTGCCATGTGCTAAATACAGCGTGAAGCTGAATAATAATAATAAAAGTTATAAATAAATAAAACAGACGGATCTAAAAATTTTACAAAAGGAGTTTTAAATCTTAACGTAGGAAAGATAATACAATTACAAAGTAGCGTTGGTATACATTTAACTATGTCAAACGTGCTGTTAGCCGCAAAAGGGGTGTGCGCTGACCCCCGATATTTTAAAAATAGATTGTATCGTATTATTATTATTATATAAGTGTAACAGTATTCATTTATGTTAAAATTCATTAAAACAGTACTTATAAGTATTGTAGCTGTAAATTGAATATTTTAATAAGATTTTCAATTGTTATCAGAAAAATATTGCTGGATATTAACTGTTAACACTGTAACACCGACTAGAGCAGTTGAAATATGAATTTAAATGGTAGTCTGAGGAGGTTTACGTAAACAATATAGATATTTTTCTGATATAGCCTGTGTAAAATCAGTCAGTACTCAAGTTCCACCATACCAGTTGCAGTTTTTGAGTAAGTTGTACGAAATAAAATGATCTATTGTCAAAATAATCTCTTTAATTAGTTAGATAATAGATTTCATTTTGCACATTTGCCTATAAAGCGGTGATTGGATAACTTACCTTACTGAGGCCCGTATTTATAGAGTTCTCAAGATCAATCTCAGATTTGAAAGCGATAAGTGTCTACACTTAGCTCTGTATTTATAAACCGTATTATATTACGCTTCTAGGCTTAGTATGGAATGGAAATTATAGGTAAGTTTCATTAATTTCAATTGCAAGTACTACCAAAATGGATTCGACAGAGTCAATTATCCCAAACGTACCCAAATACATGTTAAATGTTCCGCCCTTCTTGCCTTTCAGACTTTAAATCTAATGATACGTCCGCTACGCCAAGGTGGATTAGTCCAAATTATTAGCACTCATCTACAGTACGAGGCGTTAATTCCCCCTATCAATATTGTTCTTTCAACCGGCGCGTTTATTTGCTTGTCCCAAATTTTGTAGTAGAATAGTAACCATGGGCGTATTTAGAAATATTTTTCAAGGGTCTGGACTCTGGCATTAAACAGATCTTTTCGTGTAAGGGGATCTTTTTTAAATTTGTCATATTTTTTTTGGTTTATTCCTATTGCCCAGGGTTCTAACTTTTAGTTTAGTTCGGTAATTGTTTAACTGACGTTAATGGATCGAGTGAGTTTCAAATTGGAGTATCGCGGATCTGACTCGTGATGGATGTTATGAAAACTTCCTCCAAATCATATTACGTTAGTAAAAACTAACGTTATGTTATGATAATTACTTTTTACATTCATTATAATTTCACAAAAGCAAATAAAGTTAAAAATAATTTACAAACGAACGACGAAATATGTTTTATATTTATATATATTTTAATCTGTATATTTTTAACTAACAAATCGAACTCGAAATATGTAAAAATTCGCTATTTCGTCTGGTTAAATATCTCTATGTCATAGTGTTATCTGCACGAGTCTACTTGTAGTGGTTACTCGTTCCTGATCCAAGTTATGTGGCTCATCAAGTGAGGACGCAGTTATTAACCTTAATTAATTAATAAATGAAAGCGCTAAACTTTCTTGTACGGACGTTACAAATTGCTGCATTGAACATTTGAAATGTGTATACTTCTTAGGAGTTCCTGTGAGTTCGATTCCCATTCGAGGAAATTAAATATACTATTAGTAAAAAATTGATAGTAAAAAAGTTATAGCACTCATGGCGCATAGTTTCGAATTCTGGCAGAAAGGGAAATCGCAGTATCTTGGTACTATTACCTGTATTTATAAATCACTCTCAAATTTAAGATCGATTTTCAGATGCCATTTCATTCATAAATGACATATGTATCTAAGAATGAAAACGGCACCTCAAGATCGATCTCAAACTTGAGAACGGTTTATAATTATGGGCTAAGTTCTCACTGCCTCGTACTAGTACCTACTACCTACACTGATATATGCTGGGTAAACCGTATAACAAGGCAACTGAATAAAAATAGCCCTTTTATATTGTCTGTTCTTTTATGAGGTAGATAATATCTTTGATATCTTATAAAGAATACAAAGGACGATGATTGAATTAAAATTTCAGACCAGCTTCGAAAAATATCTTTTGAGTTTATCTCCATACAAATTTATATCATCTAAGTTTATTCAGTGATTGACAGTTTCAGATATATAAATAAACGTTTTCCTATAAGTATAAAGTATAAGCCTTTACCACCTACCATATATTTCACCTACCTTTTCACCCAACTCATGTTAAAAATACCCACCACTGAAGCGATCAATTCCATTTCGCAATTAGCCGCCGCCAGTATCGACACGAGAAAAGGTGTCTAAAAATATGCGTCGTAGTTAAGACGGTTACTAGGTACGCGGATTTATAATCTTTGTTATCCACATTGTATCGATATGCAATGCTTATTTTTATCCGTTTTTTAAGATGTTGTAAGGCCAGTGTTCCAGCTTTTTTGTATTTTTACGTAAATTCGTATAAATTTCTCATAGGAATCCTATAGGATTTCCTACTTAAGATATGGAAATAATATTGATTTATAATGCTTTTTCATGTCTATATTAGATATAAGTTTTTCGATTAAATATTATTATTTAAATGCATATGTTGTTTATTTGCTGCATCAATGACCTATTTGCGCGTTTTTTACCTATACCTAGCTAAATATGTCAATGTAGTGCATAGTGCATGCATTTACAATATTGTTAAAGTGAAAGTGTAAAACTACTGCTTTCTTACACAGGTGCATAATATTATATAAAGAAAATGAGATGATAGTAAGTTTGTAGATCAATCGAATTGCTATATAAAAATAGAAATTGACCAAAATAGATATAGAACTTGATAGTATCTTTATTATAGGTAATCTTAAACAAATTGCGAAGTAAAAGTTTAAATGTCATACCGTGTCATTGTCGTCTCTAACACCATTTTAGGCACCATTGAGCATACAAACGTGTCTCTTGTGAAACTGCCTAAGGCTAGCGCATTGTGAGCAATATGAGGTTACGATATATGAAAATGAATTAAATATATTATTATGTCTACTGACTTAACTTGACCTTATAACCTTATTAAGCTTAATAATACGGACACGGATAGATTACGAGGAAATAAGTTGAAATTCATCCTTAGGTGGATGAGTTTCCATTGTTTGTTCACTGGTAATGGTCACATATTATTTATTTGATAACTCCAAGGTTATTATCCTCGTCAAAATAATTTAGGTTATGCGTTTGCCGATATCAAATGTGTAGTTATAAAATCACACTCCATTATGGTTCAGTGTTGTTGTATCTGACGCGATGGTCGTGGCTTCTTTCTTGATCAAGCTACTGACTATTCACATTTTCTTCGCTTGTCTTGTTACTACAAGTTTTCGCCTCCAAAAAGTTAATAAATCTTTTATGTGTCTGAGCATACGTGTATATAATAAAATTCCGCAGTGTATTCTAGGATTGCCACTTCCAAAATTTAAAATATCTGTAAAAAAAATCTAATAAGTAAAGCTTATTACACTGTTCAAGAATATTTAGAAGATAAACATGTATAGAATTAATGTCTATTGAATGTAATGCAGGATAGCTGCCAGCAAATGTAATTAATTGTACCATTGACTTTGAAAAGAGCAACTGTTGAGTTTCTTGCCGGCTCTTCTCAGCAGAACTGCCTTCCAAACCGGTGGTAGCTTTTTGTTTATATGTTCATTCGACGATTCAAAAGTGCTTATAATAAGTTTATTTAAATAAAGAATATTTTGAATTTGACTCCAAACGACATATTTAAACATTTAATCGGAAAAAAACGTATATTAACAATAGATTCTCTCTGCCTAAAAGCAAAAAAATCTTACTACGAAGTTTATACATTATCTGTTCTATGTTGTACTATTAGTTAGCTTCTTTTATGTCAAGGTTCCGACCTTGGATTTATTTGGGCGCAATGATCTAAGCCATCTGCCACACAGCAGATTCTTTTCAATCATCTGTCAATCTTAATAGTACCACTTTATTATAGTGTTAAACAGTTTTCAGTGGAAAATAATGGACGGTTTTGTTGTTATATGTAATCGTTGTTTGTGATTTCTTATAAGATTATATATAATTTGTTTACAATTAGAATGTATTTAATTAAATGTTATGTTTGTAAGTTCGAATTCGTATGGCTGATATGTGTTTAATCTGTTAATAGCTTTTTAATATTTTCATTACTATTAATTAGCGCGTTGATATAAGACTATCGCATCCTATACATTGAAAAGCAAGGAATCTAGTTATAAATCATGCCAAATTGACAACAGCCATGAGGCCTCATAGAAAGGATACGTATTTATGTCACACAATCATTGTTTTCCTTTTAAAACAAAGGAGTAAGACTTGCCGAGCAATGCTAAGATTGACACTGTACCTTACACGAGTGTCGTATATATAAAACTATTGTTTCTGACATGCCAACTAAAAATAACGTGGGCTATAGTTATTTAAAATTATAAACATCTAGATATCACGAAACGATCCAACTGTTCGGGTAGATTTCCTAGGTGTTGCCAGAAAGAAATTTGATAATGATATTACTGTTTTTATTGCATACGTTTCTATTTTGACTGTAGAAATTAAGATGTCGGATTGAATAGCTAGTTAAATGATAATAATAAAAAAATGTTCCTGATAATACGGTACTCTTATAACGTATATTCATATAAGGCTATTTTAAAACTTCTGTATAGCACGGGTATTCCCCCATATAAGGCAGGGGTTTTACATGTTATATTTCTATATTGTGGAATTTATAATTATTTGTGTCAATTGTGTTGTTATAAATTTTAAAAAACATCAGCTTCAGGCGGAATCCCGCGTTCAGCAGGGTTATAAAACATAATAAAATTATTTTATTAAATTTAAATCCCTTGTTTTAGAATTGTAAAAACATTAGTTATTCAATATTCGCCATCAAAAAAAACTTAAGTTAAATAGTATAAAGTTAAACGTGAATCATTTGTACATAACGCGTTATACGGGGTCATACACGAGCGCTTTATACGAGATTTACTTCTATAATGCAAACAATCCATTTTTTATATGAAATTTTACCTCAGTTAAAAGATTAAGAGTTATGGTTCTAGGAGTTATAATAAAGATTAAAGGCTCCACTTTTTACCTATGACATGAACAAAGACGTATGCATATTCTAGTCTAGACAAAATTCTTTATGAGTCAGACTCATGACTAATATTGAATTACTATATACATATATCAATTTTAGCTTTGTACTGTACTAGTTAAATGTTCACACGATTCACTCTCCACTTTCCTAAAAAATCCTAGGTTTTTATTTGGATTTATTTTTTTAGAGATTAGGTAATCTTATTGACCATAAAAGAAAATGAGTAGCGATTTCGCGATGGCTCCATTTTTTCCATAATATATCTATATATATAAAATCGAAAGGTCACTCACTCACTCATCACGAAATCTCAGAAACTACAAGTGCTAGGAATTTCAAATTTTGCATAGGAGTTATTTGTAGGTGCTCGCTAAGACGGGAATTTGCAATATTCGACTTCTAAGGGGTTGTTTTTCAAGTTTGTATGAAACTTCGTTACTACAAATGCTAGGAGTCTCAAATTTTGCATGGACGTCACTTATAGGACGTAGGTACTCATGGAGTAGAAAGAAACATAACGTAGTTCACGCAGGCGAAACCGCGGGCGGACCGCTAATATAATATACATTTCTCTAGAAATAATTCATTTAGGTCAATATCTCTAGCTCTGAATTCACAAAGTTAATGACTAACTTCTTGGACATTCCCACTACATTGAATCACTCGCTTATGGTGCGCATACCTTCGAATTAAAAAGTAGTATGATATGAGGCCTGTCCCAGATCCCCACTCGAGGAAATTCAATATTTAATATTTTCATTTCTTCGCTCTGGTAACGCGCGACGTTGAGTTCCTGCGGACAGTGGGAAACGGAAATGTCTTAATGAGAACGGAGTGTTTTAACACTAGGTTCCCAGGTTGCCTCCGCTTACCCCATTTTGTGCGGAATACAGCGTGTAGCTACAAAAAATTAAAAATGATATGCTAATACTTAATGTTTAAAAAAACAAGTTTTTGTTTTTAATGTTTTATGTACAGGACATACATAATATACTTTTGTCAATTTTATGTAAAGTGACACATATATTTTTGTGACACATTTCTTTCTGTTGTATAGTGTCTTAAAATAATATATTGGTATTTGTACATTTACCAGCATATACAAAGACATAACATTCCATTCTTCTATTACAGCCAATCAACAATGCGGATTTCGTAGTGCCCGTGGAAATAGACGGCGCGGTGCACCAAGTGTACGTGCTGAAGCGGCCGCACGTCGACGAGTTCCTGCGGCGCTGCGGAGAGTTGTACGAGTGCGTGCTGTTCACGGCCTCGCTGGCGAAGTACGCGGACCCTGTGGCCGATCTGTTGGACAGGTTGGTGTGGATTCGATTATAATGATTTGGAATCTGCTTGTATTGTCTGATAGCTAAGATATTAAATATTGTTTTATTAAATCTACGTTTGTATCGACTGCAGCATAAATATATCTTCAACACACTTGTTCCGTTAGGTGTTTTCCCATATTTGTGTTGAGTTTACACTGATTATTACATTTAGATAAGGTGAGTGTAATGTTTTAAGTTGAATGTGGATGATTCGTATGTATGTCAAGTTTGTAAAAGAAATGATAAATATTTAAACAAATATTTCTTATTCGAAATGAATTCTAAAAGTATCTAAGGAATGTCTCAGTATTGCCGTTTTGCTATTTTCTTGATAGGTACTTAGAAACAATCAGCAACAGGTAAAAATTACAAATTATTGTTTAAATTCTTAGCTTATTGGTAATGCACCTAGATACATATAAATATGTATCTACATTCTCATATAAGTTAGTAAGGAAAAAATGCACTGATACTATGCCTTAGAAAAAACATTCCCATGGTATTATATTTCAATAGCCATCGTTAAAAAACTTAATTGATTATACAAAATTACATCAAAAAACTTAGTATTTTTTTACTTAGCATTTTATTAATTGTTGAATAAATAAGTTACCGTTACTCAGTCACGTTAACCAAAGCGGGCCCTAAGAAATATCTAAAATAGAAATTGCATAAAAAGTGCGACAAATGAAACACTCGAGACTAAAAGGTCGAAGAGAGGCGTGAAGTGCCTTTTGTACGCTGTATTTATCCATAGTATGCGGGCCTCTTGTGAAGGGTTGTGAGAACTAATGGTTCAATAAATAAGTATTGGAATCTAAATGCCTTTGGACATTCCTGAAGCCCACAGTATAAAAGTATTCGTGAATGTAATTGTTCAAATTGAAGGGGATAATTGATTTTTTTTATGAAATGTCTACAGCCACAGACATTTGTCTTTTTAAAACGTTTGTTTTTTTAGTTTTGTTTTAATGGCATTGATGTGTTAACAGGATGTCAGATTAACTTGGTTTAGCGTTATCTGTGTGTGATAGTACAGTTTACTTGGCTTTAAAACAAGATTTGAAAATATCGATGCTCTTTTAGACGATGAAAATTTTCCTGTAACTTTTATATTTTTATCTTAGTGTTATTTTTGTATTTAAACTTTTTTAATGATGTTATTATTAATTTCGGTTTAAACATGTTTAACGTCGTAGAAAACACCGTATTCGTTTCTAATTAAAATTTTGTGTTAATTATTTTTTTGAACGTAATTTGACCATAAATTACTTTTAATTTTTATATTCTAAATCTATATATTTATAAAGACAGCAATAACAAGGTCAAAGTCAAGTTGACGTTAAGTGTGTGTTATTGATTGATATTTTTTATCAATTAAAGGCTAAGCCTGCTTAATTCTTTTGACATAACAACAAACACACTTACAGATTTACCCTTGTCAAAGTCTTAGATTGTTTTTACATAGTAGAAATTGTTATCATCATTTTTAAACTTTAAATTATTGAATTCACAGTTGTCATTTCCTTGGTTTTTAAAACGACAGTCGAAGCCAAGTTGTGGGAATTCGCCATTGAATTTCTTGATTTTCTCTGCGTAATCCGAAATATTACTTTAAAGCTTCTCGCTGTGTCCAGCACGTAACAAGGTAGGCAGAGGGAACCTGAGAAATTAGTGTTAAGATACTCCGTTTCCCACTTATAGTTTGCGCCGAATTCTGGACCATGGATTTATATAAAAAATATCATAAATAAAAATTAAAAACTCTTTTCTGAAATACAGATGGGGTGTGTTCCGGGCGCGGTTGTTCCGCGACAGCTGCGTGTTCCACCGCGGCAACTACGTGAAGGACTTGAACAGTCTCGGGCGCGACCTGCGCCGTGTTGTTATCGTTGATAACTCCCCCGCCTCCTACATATTCCACCCTGATAACGCTGTGAGTATCATTCGAGTGATTTAGAGTGTTTAGTTTGTATGGATTTAGTAGTAATAGTAGTATTCTGTGTGAATGGAAAATTTTAATTAATAATAATAACACTAATAATTACATTAAATTGAGACTTAAAGTTAGGTATTTGTGGACATGAACAATAGAAAATAAAAAGTAGGTTTTTTTATCAGCGTCACGCTGTATCCTGCACACTGCAGGGTAGGCAGAGGGAATCTAGAGTTAAGACACTGCGTTCTCCACTTTCTGACGAATTCTGGAGGCAATGCGTGTTGAAGGGCAGAACTCAACGTCGCCAAAAAAACGTGTAAATTATAATAAGTAGTTCCATATATAAAACTTATAAAATTATTCATAAATTGATGTATAGCATAGAACTTTATTTTAAAAATTCCATGTTAACATAATGATCGCTATTATAAGTATTATAAGAAGTCAAATTATATTTCGGAAGTGTATCCGTACTCTTGAAATGTAAAAATACTGTATTAGCTTTCATTTTGGAACTATGATATATTTGAATATTTTAATGGCGTAACTTAACACCGCACTTTGTCTATCAAAGCAGATTAAAGAATATAGTTTAAATATAATCGTTCCTCTGAGTAATAAATATTATTTCTATATTATAATTAACATTGCCTTAAATAATTAAAAACTTGGGACTGCAATTAAGAATATTTTTTTTATTTCACGTTTTACCACTCAAATCTTGGCTCGCGTCTGAGAGGTTGAACAACAGTTATTTGCATAATGATATTTGATGACTATTGTGTTATGTTTGTAGTTTTTGTATATTACTATTATTATTGTGAGGTTTTTGTTTCGCATTTTATTGGCAAGAAGTAATTGTTTTATTTTACACTTTTAAACAATTAAAGTTAAAGATATAACAATCCAAATGAACATTATTTAGGTGTTATATGTTTTTTATTAATAAATATAATATGTCCAGATGTTAATTCAAGTAATTATAATAATTTTTTTAATATATTTTGCGTATAATTACAGGTACCTGTCGCGTCATGGTTCGACGATATGACAGATTCAGAACTTTTAGACTTGATACCGTTCTTCGAGAAGTTAAGCAAAGTCGACAGTGTGTACACAGTGTTGCGCAACTCGAACCACCCGTACAACCCCACACAGAACTCCCCGCCCACATAGCGAACGATCGACCTCGTCCTGCCCACGCGTGGGCGCTGGCGGTACGAGCGTGTGCCCACCCGTGACCCACTGGTCCCGCTCGTTCCGCCGGTCCCGTTGGTCTCGCAGGTCCTCGTCCTGCCCGACACGCGCGTGGTGCACGCCGTCCCGTCGCTGACTCTCCTCGAGACATTGATCAAGAAGGGGGCGAACTTCGTATTAAGTGCCAATTTTGCCTTGTGGTTGATAAGGACGTTGTTTGTACCTATTTTACATTTTAGATATCTAGTGCGTAAGTGGTCCGTGCATACTTCCCCTTGAGCTATGCTTCCTCTTTTGTTTTTATTTTCAATTCTTCTAAATTAAAATTGTGCGTGCGATTGTAATCGATTAGCTGTTGAGAATAAACGATTATTTATGTTCGATTCTAATATTGTCGTTGGCCGATTAAAATCGCATCGTTTTCGATAACGATTTCAATTTTTTATATCGTGCTTGGGATCAAAATACGAGTAAGTCAGGTGTTGCCATTTACGGGAATTTTTCGATTCGGTTTCGCTTAAGGCATAATGTATAATGAATTGACTTAATGTAATTACGAATTTCGCAAATGGACTGTCATCTACGTGGAAGTAATGTCAGTCCTCATAATATTATTGTATAAATATATATTTTTATCGTAAACATTTTATCATATAATCACAGTACATAGTGTAACGACGCGTGTACATAGTATTATAGCGGCATATAGCACTTAGGTGTGTACACAGTATGGAGCTAGTGTTACACTATTTTTTTGTATGTGTAAATATTTTTGACAAGTTTTTTTTTACCTTTAAAGAATGCTTAATGAATTTTATATAATATTTATTGGATTGTATTGTATAGAATGTAGGATATGTGGTTGTAAATAAGTCTTGAAGCTACAGAGCAGATTTTATTATTACATTTTTTATCATATCAAAACTAATGTATTTATGACTATTAATAAGCGATTTACATCTTGACAAAGCGATGGGCTGCTATTAATAAGTATGAATTTTATATTTTTCTAGTGTGACACCAGCTTTATATTTTTTTAAGTGCACATAAGCATTGATGTGATTTTACATTATCATAATGTATGCATACTTTTTTTTTATTTAAATGAGAAATTTAATTGTGAACAGTAAATAATCAATATTGGTTCAGTGACATGTAATTTTTTTTATTTAAAAAACATAACTTGTATTGTTATGTATTTTATTTTTAATGTATTTATTGGAATCCAGCATGGTGGCATATTGTTTAACCGCCCTTTAACCAGAAGTACTTAAATATTGAAATGCTTCAGTCGCTTTATTTTTTTTATTGGGAAATTAAATATTAATAAATTATATTACCATTTATATTGTATAGACATGCTATTTTTAAGTGGAAGACAAATGCCGCCATGTTATGCTATATCCGATTGTATCAAATATTAGTTCAGTTCTTTTTAATTCATATACACCACGGTAAATGATGGATTTGAACCCAGAACCATAATTGAATATTTTTTTATATATATTTCGCGTTTTGCGTTCACGTTTTCGTGAAACAGTATTGTCAGCACAATATATGATTTTACTCTCAGTATTATCTAGTTTTATAGAAGTTGACCGATTTTACCCATATTGTATATGAATCCATTATAAATATATATTTTTACATAAAATTAATAAGAAGGCTTACATGCAAGACATGTTATTATTATTAACAAGTTATTGATAATGACGGCTATAAAAGAATGAGTAAAAAAACAATTTCTAACAATCAATTTGCTTTTTTGTGGTTTATTGATTAAGTTATAAGTATTAAAATAACAATTTGATTCTTTGGATATGAAATTGATATCTGAATATTAGAAACTGGCCAATTAAGGAATTACATTTTATTAAATGATGTTAAAATAGTATTTTAATGTTAAATTGTTAGTTTCCTTATAAAATAACTTTTTTTATTACTATATGCCATTATTATTTAGCAAAATAAATTCGACTTTACACGTGACGGTCGTGGGTTCAATTCCCAATCGGAGGATTGAATTATTTTCATTTTTTTGTTCTGGTAACAAGATTCAATGTCTCGAAAATTGGGCAGTGCATGAGAAACTGAGTATCTTATAGGTTAACTAAGTAAATAGGTTCACTAAGTCTACCTCCGGGATACAGCGTGAATCTGAAAAAAAAGTCTTTTGTGTAATCCGCGTATATAAACGTCAAAATTCAAAATTTTACACAATATCATAATATTGGATAAGTTAGGGTGAAATATGATGGTAAGACAATAGCAACTGCATAATAACGTTTTGTAAGCCAACATTCAAATGTAAATTTCTGTCAGCTCTTCTAGTAATCAATTTCTTTTCTATATGTTCATTTAATTTGATAAAAACTTGAGAAATTTCCGGACTCAGTAATAACAGTCAAAAGTACGATTAATCGTGAAAGTTGTAATTTGCTGAAAGTTATCTGTCTTATTTAAGACTTGTGTTACAGAAAAAGTCCATTTTCCTCTGGTACTGACTGCAATAGAGGAGTTAGCGACCGAGGTGGTGATTTCACGTCTAATCTTAAGTCATTATTCCATAAGAAATTATCAGGGCAAAGGTAATTTCCTTCATTCGCTTCTCTTTGTTGGTATTCTTTAAAGAGAGCTTGCCTACTCAGTTTTGGCGGAACTTCCTTATTATGTGATAAGAACCTTAAAGATTCTGGGCAAATTTGATGGGCATTATTATCAAAGGGTGTATGTATGTGATGGTGCTTTCAGTATTAGTTAAATAAGAAACACGAAATTTAATATGGTACGCACACTTTGTTTCAAATAAGAGATAGGCAGTGATATGAAAGTTTCATCATTTATTGTTCAGCAACTCGTATGATTTCAAAACCTATCTAATCTATTCTATCAAGTAATGTAAATAACTATCTTAATTTCTATCTTATTTCTAAATTAATTATTATTATGATTTGTACGCGACTCCTTATAGACATTTGTTATTTAGTGTATCAATATGTATAATACGAATAGTAATACACTATCGCTAGATGTAAACTTATTTTTTATTTATGCATATTCACCATTTCTCGTTTTAAATCCTGTATTTAAACCTATTACCCATACATTTAACGGTTTTAACATAAGGATTTTTAAAGTGAAATTGTGGCACATTCAACTTGGAAGTGAATTGAATTGAATTCTTGATATATGGAACTTGGATAACTTGTATTTAAAAAGTATAAATGTCAGGCGTCATTTCGATATGTCAAAAGGTCATAGACCTCTGGAAGCCATTAGTCAGGTCACGTGATATTCATTTTAGCCAATTAGTGTTTTGATTAACAAATCAGCCGTCCCGTTCATATCGTGTATCAAATAGCATGTTTTTTTAATCATTTTATGTACATATTTGTGGATTGCAACTACATTCTACGCTTGGGAGGGTTATAGTGAATATTTCATATTTATTTCACATTTTTCATTAGTGGCGATAATTGTGAAAAATGATGTATTTAAGCGAAAATTGTATTTTAATTTAAGGGCGAAATTGGACAAAGCAGATTGATTAGTGATAAAAGTAAAGAGAAATCCAATTTACATTTTATTTTAATTTGAATTTTCATTTTGTTTATTTTTGTGGTCCAATTTTAATAATTATAGCTTTTGAGTCCATTCTACTTACCTATCACTAAAATAATATATAGAACAAATGATATTGTGTTCATTTTTTTATTATATAAAAAGAGACAACGACGCAAGAGTGTAAATGTAGTCCGTATTTGTGTGAATCATCGTCCCATAAACCACTAGCATTTATTCCCTAAGCATTAACATATATAGGTTTAGTATGTTATAGTAATATATACGTTGATTTCTATAGTTTATAAGACTTATTGATTTCATTCTAATGAATGAACATTTTTTATATTATAACTGTAAAATTTGTGAATTGTCTTATGTACAGTACAAGAGATTGTGCACATTTGAATTTTTTTGTAATACAGCAGCTATCGTTCGTGTTAGTTTTTCGTTCGTTCATTTTATTTAATTTCATTCAATCGTTCGTTCTTGTGTGCACAATCTTTGTTAAAAAAAATCGATCGACATTAAGTATCGTCCATGTTGTTTAGGAATTTAATTGTTAATTTTTATATTGAATTTAATGCATGCAATAAAAATCAATTGATATTCTCTTTATGATGTAATATAAATTTTACGTTATCAACTTCTTTTTTATACATATGTCAAAAATTTATTGTTACAATATGATTAGGATTGCGATTTTTTTAACTGTAATTTAATATTAGATTAAGTTGTACGAAATAGTGATTAACGCAATAATGTTTGTTTGTTTTTTGTCTAACCTACATTTATATATTTATATGTATAAGTTACGGAACTCGATTTTTGTTTATGTCCCGGTGCTTCGCGAACCAGTTGCAATGGTAGCCATATTTTGTGTGAGAAAAAGCCATTTTTAAGGTATTAGGTACAAGGTAATAGTTACTGAAAGTAATCATTGGCTGATGCGAGGCAGTTGGTGGAAAATATGATGAAAATAAATATTTTTTTACTATTTAACGTCTAATTGATTGGTTTATATGAGAGAAATTAATGATTTTTTAAGAAAAATTGCTTGTGTCAAATAGCATAAATAATGTCATTCTTTTAAAAGTGTCTTGGATTAGATATTTACACTGATGCCTCGCGCTTTATCTATTTTATAATTTATTTCATATACATAAGTTTTAAGTTGTTAATAATAAATGAAAATTATTTTTATGTTGGCAATATTTAATTTTTTTATGTGCTATAGTCGAGTTCTGTTCGAACAGTTTAGTTGCTTGTGAACAAAGTACAAAGTAATAGTATGCACTATGCAGTGGCTGAAAATAGATTCATTATACATATAATTGTAATGTAAGTTTTTTATGCAGAACATACCTAAGTATATGGACTTGCTTACTGAAAATATTGTTTTTTTTCATGAATTCATATTTATAGTCATGTCTGTTATGGTATAGGGTATTCAATAGTTTCACAAATGTCTAAAAAAATATATTATTAATATATTCATAAAGGATTTGATGCAGTTACATTGAATTAGATTGACCACGTATTTCTCTAATATTTATGGGTTACTATGGGCTATAAGTTTATATTTTGAAGTTATTAGATATTTTGTCTAAAAAATGCTTCAGAATATTCACCTCACCGGTTTAAAAATTAACGAGTTTGAAAAGAATTTACAATAGAATGAAGAAGAATATTTGAATCCACTATTACTCCCTGACTATACTTAATAATAGCTTTCCACCTACGCCACTGCCGCACAGTACGACCCGAGACTAGGATTGTACCGTCAGCAAAAAAAGTTCATGCAGACATTTTAATATTAAATTTATTTAACTATAGATTTTAGCTACGAACTTTTATACTTCCTTTAAATCTTAAAAGAGCTTCAAATGAAAATATATTTATTAGTAAATAGAAAAAAAATGATTGCACTAGATTCTGTATGTAAAACGCTATTATCCGATTTGTATAGTACTGCATAGATGTCACTTTAAATGTTATAGTTAAATCAGAATTCGTTTATTTATAAATATTTCTTATACTATGCTTGAAACACGACAATATTTTCCCGTTCGTTAGAGTAGTGCAATACGTTTGGAATTTATGTGAACAGTATATCGTTTGATTTATATAATGTAAAATACAATAAATAGGTGTTGGCATATGCAATTGTAGATATATCTGTATAGTGTGGACTTGTCGTGTAATTTTTGATTACTTTTCTTAACGCCATAGTTTATGTAATCTTTGTCTTTTTACAAATTGTTTTCGACTCTTTTCTACTTGTGTTACTTAAATGTTTAATCAAAATATAATTTTCCAATTAAAATTATTAAGAGCTCACGTTTGTTTTATTACACAAATTTTGTAATATATATATTTATATGTTTAAGTTACACGACAGTACCTTTAACAAGTTTTTACCTATCAGTGATTAGATAAGCGAACGATAATTATTGTATTTATATGTAATATCAAGGAAATAGGAATCGATGGGTAACATTTACCCGACACGAAATTTATATATGGTGTACATTTTTGATATGATGTTGTACAAAAGAGACATTTGGTATGTTATTTTATAGGAATGAAATAAATAGCCTTAATAAAGTATTTGTGTATTATTTACATTTGAATATTTAATTATTATAATATTATTATGATGAATTAGTGTACTTTTATAGATATCGTATTTTGCTGCTTCATAAGTTATTTAGCAAGCTAAGCAGAGCGAACTAAGTGTTAAGATGAATATCTTAAAACGATTTTTTAACACTTCTTGATGTTAAACATTATGTGTTGTGTGGCGAAACTCAACGCCGCGTTTTTCTACTAGAGAATATGCTTATCTTTAAGCTAAAGAATGAAGTAACTCATAATAAACTGTCTTCTCAGGCTACTGCCTCAATACAAAAAATAAGATAACATTTTACAAATAAGGTAACACACTAATTAAGGTTAAAAAAAATGATAAAGGTAATTAATAACATCAAATCCGTTTTTCTAAACGTTTATTGAAATTTAATAAATATATTTTTTCAAATTTACACACTACCTTACTGTTTAAGATATAAATATGTTTTATCAATTTCACTCTCATGATATGGTGTATGTACTTAATTTTATAACAAGTTGCTATATATAACAAAAACATTCATTCATCATTTCATCATTTATATTCATAGAAAAAAAATTGTTCGCAAATTGTTAAACTATTTAAGTATTCACTAATGGCCTCTTGTGCGTGAGAACACTTATTTCGGAGTATAGGATTGTGAAAATAAATTTGTACGTAAATACATACGTAAATTTATTAATAAAACTTTTCTCTAAATCTTAGGCGTACCTATTTAATTGAAGATTTCTTATCATATTTATTCATTTTGGTTATTTTTTTTAATTTGGTTGGATGTAAGCGTAGAAATTGTCAAAGTTATTTAAAAAATAATGAAATTATTAAATAAAGAAGTGAAGAACGAAGACGGATGAAGGTACTTAAATCTTGCATGTTACATTTCTTTACCGATATTTATAAATTAAAAAATATATATAAAAAAAAACAATTGGAAATTGAATTATTTGGAAAAATAATGGTATTAAAGATATATAAAAGTAGTAGGACTTCGGGAACATCCCACTTCGTTTAAAAACTCTATAAACTTATATAAATTATTAATTTATCTTATTTCATTAAATGATGTACACTGTGAATCATTTGATATAATTAAATTTTGTACTTACGCTTTGACTATTGTATTTATAAAAAAGAAAAAATAATAAAGCAAATAAAACATTTTATAATCGACATACCTATGAGTTATTCAGATAAAAAATAAAACATTATTCAATGTAACAAAAAACTTGAAAAGAAACCACTTAAGTAAAAAAAATGCATGCACAAGCATGCATGGCAAGAAATTAAAATGGATAAAACTTAAAATTATTAAAGCACAATGTAAGAATGACTACGTCATACCTAATAGCTTAAAATATAATGTATGTACTAACTAATTTGGTATTAAATTAAAAAAAATTAAGCTGTATCCCGCACATAGCAGGGTTGGCAGGGAACCTAGTGGTAAGCAACCTGTCGCGTTTACCACCACTTCGAAATAAATGAATAAATTTAATTAATGCAACGACCCCAGCTAGATACGATTTTCAGCTTAACTTACATCATTAAGTATAGTAGATATTTAACAATTTTTTAGACATAACAAGCTTATATGTACATTTTTTTTTATAAAAAAAGTAAATAGGGTGCAACACATTTAAGCCAAGCTTAAATAATTTACAAATCCAATATATTGCTTTCTTTGGCACAAATTTTAATATAAAAGTAATTCACATATTCACACAAATCGATTTATTTATGATATTAAAAAAACTGCAACCAAATATAAATTATAAAGTCTATAATATAATCTTTAAAGTATTCCATTGTAAAAAAATAAACGATAATAAATATAATATGTATTCATATTACCTGTAGGTTTCTGTAAATTATATTTTACTTATATTAATGACAACATTTTTGCAATTTTGCTTCTTAATTTTTTTTAAAAAAAGATAAAGACTAAACGCTATACATCCTTTCCAAAAAAAGTTCTCGAATTTATAACTAATTTTTCTAATAATAATTTTTGGGCTATAATATTATTTATAAATTTATAACAACACTATGCGAAATGTCATAGAATTATAATTAATAATATTAAAAAATGGAATCTCAAAGTTCACTTCTAAGGACTAAACACGAACACAGCGTTATTTTTGCAAAACATTTAAGCGCACCTAATAATTATTGCGAGATCATTATTATGTTATTATAGAGTAGTGTCGATTATCCGAACATCAACTGAACGACCGTTTATCCGAACTACTTACCACGGTTATATAAACCGTTTATTACCGGTATTATTTGTACTTCATGTTTAATTCCTATTTGTCATTAAATATATAATTGTGTATGTAAATATGATTTTAATTTTGGTGAGAATTAATATGTAGATCTGAATGAAGTTTGATTATTCGAAGAAAAATCCGATCACCCATGCTTACAATTAACAACTTTAATTAGTTCGGATAACGGATGCACTACTGTATTATATAAATAAGCTAAAATTATCACTAAATTACGAGTTCATGGACATCTTCTCTTGTAATATTTGGAAATAGCAGGCCTGTAATTGAAGAAAAATAATTGAATTACATTTTTAATAACAGGCAAAATAATTTAATAAAATATTAAATTAGTTAGAAAATGTATTATTGAAATGTTTAACGAAAACATGTACGCGACGACATAAAGAACCTTATCCACATATATCAATAAGATCATGTTTACCTTTAAAGTAGTAAACATTAGGCCCAGTTCCCCGTGCTGCATGCCCGGCTCAAGGAAATCTTCTACAAAGTGTATTTCTGAACCAAGTTGTAATATACGAGCTCGGACTACTACGAAGTGGAAAACTGGGAACAACTCGTCCATACTCCACAAGTAGTGTTGACCTGGGGAAGAATAAAACAATGTATAAATTTACATCAACTATTTGCATAGTACTAATATGTTTATCGCTCATTTTTATTGTACAGAAGCAAACCAAAAAATATTTATACCTACCCAACTCTTGTTGAACAGCTATTGTCATCTTCTGGAATGTACTTCTTATTACAAGTAACTTTTCTATCGGAGAGAATGTTGTTTTCAATTGTTGTAGTGTTTCAACTGCTTCGTTAAATAATTGTTCTTTTTTGGGAGAAAACGTTGGTGACGTTGCGGGGTTTATTGATGATGTTGTCCAGAATTTTCTGGAAGAAGTAATAATGTAAATAAATACTATACATATGGGTTTTGTTGGACTTTACTTTCCTAACAAAATATGCATATAATATAATCATTCCATCTGGGAATGCTTATAATTTATTCATATTTACTTTGTAAAAAAAATACCTCGTGTAGGATTTGTATTTTTAGGGTAGAGTTATTTAATAAGAACAGCGTCTAACAGCGTGATGATTGTGGGTTCAAGTCACACTTAGAAGATATTAAAACTTTATGTCGACGTACTATTAAGGTAACGTCGCTTTCGTCACATAACCCGCCATATGGACAGTCTTGGCAATTAGATCTCCTTTACTGCCCTATTGTTTAAAAAAAAACCCGCTTTATTATTATAATGAAAAAAGAACTCACGAATCAATCCCTAAAAACGCCATAAGCGTTATATCCGGTTGTTTGTTCCACTTGAGCAGCCTCCGCCAGTAGAGGTCGTCTTCCCGCTTGTTGTGCAGCGCGTACAGCACGAAGAGCGCGGGGTGCACGCGCGGTAACAGCGCCGGCTGCAGCAGGGAGGCGGCCGACACTACCTCACTGCGATTAAAATATGCAAACATGAGCTAGAGTAACCGTTCCGGTCACGAAGAAGAGGTTGATTTCGGTCACTCAACACGCCATGCCTCAAGAATTCGGCGGAAAATGGGACAACCGACGGTCCCTGGTCCACTGCGTCACGTAAGCATCTCTAATAATAATAATAATAACACGTATTTCATGTTAAAACATTTAACTCACCCATCAATAGGATTACTATCTTCCATCCCTTCCATATCTTCCTTACCACTCAAAGGCAACACTACATCAGTTCCTTCTATTGGGAGCGAAGGAAACAAAAGTCTAACAACTTGGTACAATCTTGAAGTAATACTCTTTAATTCCTTCACAGCATGGCACAAGAGTAAAGGATGCACTCTTACACCGCCGTAGGTAGTGTTGAACGCGTTTGTTAAACTTAGGACCAGTTGGCCGAGTGGGTGGTGGGTGGATTCACATGCCTAATTGGATTTTAAAAGATAAATTGTTAAATAGTTAAAAAACAGATTTGTAGGGTTTAAAGGGAGGTTAATTAGAGAACCGAATCAGCATAATGTTCTTAAAAAATTTGGTGATGGGTTTTATATTAAAAAAAGTAGAAGATATATTAGGTTTTGTGGCTCTTTCTTTTAAATGCCAGTGAAATTATACAATAATCGAGAAATTATTTACATTTCTGATGTAAAGTATGTATTGGTTGTTAAGTTCTGCTGATTGAAGCAACTTTCTTAAAACAAGTCACAATGGAAGGATAAATGTGAAAGAAACAAGAGAATCGTTTTATCTTCAACACGTATTAATTATACTAAATTCCACAAATAATTTATACTTACATTATGTAAATAGAGCTTTAACTCCGTATAATCAATCAACGTGAGCGTTTTCTGGCCAAATTGAGGTATAACTTCCAAACAATCCACTGACTTCTCTAACTCCGAATTATTAGATTTCTTCACACTAATTTTCGTGTGTTTCTCTTTATGTGAACATGATATAGCAACTGCTACATTTTGCCATATTTTAACGTTTTCAGAATATGAGGTGCCATTCGCGAAGTGACTACCATTTGGAGTAAGGGCGGTCTCAGACACTCCTATGCTTTGGAAACATTGACGAAATATCGCATTCCATTTATTATTTGGTGCGACACTTAATTTTCCGAATGAACTAGAATTAATTAATTATAATTATAAAGAATATTCTTTCTTTTAAATGATATATTGTACGTGGCTCATGCAGGGTTTAATCTTGTTTATACGAATTATTATTAATAGTAAAGTAAGAAAAATTGTTAGGCTACTAATAACATGAACAAATTATAAGAAAAATGTGAAAATGTTAATTCTTATTATGCATATGTTCATTTATTTATTTTTGTTAATTGTTTTTTAATTTTATTTCAAAGCGTTGCTTTTAAATTAAGAAGTAAGTTCTATTTATGCGAAAAATCAAAAGTTTGTATAAAAATAAATAACACATCATTAATTTTAATGAACTTAGTGTTAAGGCAGTTTTTTGTTTTTCTCCCGAATTTGAATTGGTCAACAATGGATTTTGTTTACCAAAGCAAAAAATAAATTCTCCAAAAAATAAAGGGGATCAAATTAACAAATGACCTTAACTTTTTTTATCATATTTAAATAAATAAGCTTACTTTGGCTTCGTATTGGGCGGTGGGGCAGGATTGGATACATTTAGATGCATAACTCCATTTGATATCTTGACTCCTTCAGTCCAAGCGCCATTTAAGGAGCCCTCGACTTTATCTCCACTGGAAAACGTTAAAACACCTTTCCCTGAGAAGACACCTGCAGATCGAAATTCACCTTCATAATGTGTGCCGTCTTCGAAGACCATTACGCCATGACCCTATAAGTAAAAAAAAGTTTAGCAAAATTATTACGTTTTAATATTTAATATTTTTTTGTGACTTTTGTTTAATATAAAGTGATGTAGAGCTCAATTTTAGCATGGCAAATAAAAAATATGATTAAATCATATCATGTGTATCTCGCCGATCAACCAAGATAAGCAATGGATTGGAATGGATTTTCTTCTACTTTAAAGTAGTATTTAAGAGTCTAAAACTAAAAACATCGAAAAATCAGCAATATTTTAATGGTATTTAAAATATTTGGATGTTCTGCAATCATAGTATAATGTCTCACTTATAATATACGGATGTCCAAGTTATTGTATCATATAATTACATAATATAAGCAATACCCACCGTCAGCGTATCTTGAGTAAACAATCCTTCATAGTAAATACCATCTAACGTCACAATTAAACCGCAGCCATGTTTCTTATTGTCGGCCCAGTTGCCGAGATATTTTTCTCCTTTTCCTATATCATCCATCACACCATAACCGTGTTTGACGCCAGCGACCCATTCCCCCGTATATATAGTTGCAGTTGAAGATGTAAAATCACCCTGTTTTTTTATACCATGCCCGTGTGGATGACCATCTTTAAAGTAGCCTTCGTAAATGTCACCAGAAGTGTACTTCATGACGCCGTAGCCACTTTGTAAATTATCTTTCCACTGGCCTTCGTATAATCCTGAAATATTATGTTATTTTGATAAGAATTATCACAATAATTCTAATAAAGATATCTAAATATTAGAATATTTAGATATCTTTTCAGCCCTTTTTCTCTACTTTGCAGGTATGCTGAAAAGTCATTTCTTTAACCTGAGGCCAGGGACACAAGTATCTGAATGTAAACGGGACAAACTGTGGGTTCAATCATCACTCGAGGATATTTGTTTAACTTAATATTTTCATTCATTGGCTCTGGCGTCGAGGTAGCGGGCGACGTTGAGTTCCAGCAAAGCAATTTGGCGGAATATGGGGAACACAGTGTATTAACATTAGGTTCCCTCTGCCTACTCTGTGTGCGGGACACGGCGTTAAGGTCTTTAAAAGTTTTTATTGAAAATGTAGGTAATAAATTATAATAAAATTTATTACTTGCCTACTCCAGGGATTTCCATTTTACCGTGACCACATAATGTGTTTAGTTGAAACTGCCCCACATAAAATTTCCCATCGGGCCATTCTACTTTGCCGTTCCCATGTATTTTGCCATCTAACCACCTCCCGCTATATTTGGCTTCTTTATAGAACGAGTTTTTATTAGAAAACGTGTAACTAGCGGTTCGTGCTGCTGGTGGCTTGTAAGAAGATTCTTTATTTAAAACTGTTCGTATTGAAGAATTCAAGCAATGTATCCATTCGGTTTTTTCTTCTTCTGATGTTGTTGTTACACATATTAATTCCTCAGGAGTTGTAAGGTGTATGGCATTTTGAACAGAGTCGGTGTTGGAAACAGTTTCGACCCACAATGTTTCTAGAGGATGAACACTGGGTGAATTACCACTGACATGAACGAACAAGTCATTGAAAAGTACGAACCAGTGACTGCTAAATCGTCCTGGATTTACTAAATTAAGTGGACGTGATTTAGATTCTCTTATTACGCGTCTTTCTGGAGTTCTATATTGATCCAAACTTTTCCCTATTGTTTCCCAAAATAATTTCGTAACATCAGCTTCTTTACGTTTTTTCTCTTGTTCTTCAATTAAGGTGTCTAATGAAGAAATAACTTTACTTACTTTTTCTTCTATATTTGATTTAGATTCTTCTTTTTTCCTTGTCATTCTATGACGCAGAAGTGACTGCGCTATACACTTGTATGAGCTTAACCTTGTTAAAGGCTGCACGAAAGCTAGTCCTACCACTGCCTCTAAAGTTTTCTTATTATTTTTCTGCTTATTAGTAGGTAATTGATCACTAAATAAATTATAAATACTTGATGGTACATCAACAATATTGTTTATATGAGCGAAACCACCAATAACAATTAAATTACTTATAGCTACGTAATACTTTTTATACAAAAAAATAAACTCTTCTAAATTTTTTATCAATGAAATATCACATTCATGTATATGCTTCTCAGCATACTGCCAGGTAGATAGAACATTCAAAGCATTAACATTTAATATGTCACCAAAAATATCACAAACTGTTTCATATACATTGGAATGTGAAGCTATTGCTTTACTCTTCTTTAGAAAAGGCTTAACTAACAATTGATAAATAAGAAGTAATTCTTCTAAATATCTTTGAGCAATTGACAAGTTTTGGAACTCTGGGCATATAGTAGATTCTTCAACAGAACAATAACTGATATTTCCTGAAGATAAAACTCTCCAATGATAACATAAATTTTCAGGTTTATTACCAAAATTATGAATTTCCTTTACAAGTGTCACATCTTTATGGTTTTCATGAGATTCTCCATCTACCTTCTCATTTAGATTGACTACACTGTCTGTAAAACCATCTGTATGTTTTCCCATATAAAAGATATTTTCATTTTGTGTATAAGCAAGAGTATGATTATCTGTAGCTATCATGTCCCTTATGCGATCACTGTCAGAATTTTCAGTAAACTGTTTTGGACTACTTTTATCATCTCTGGAATCAAAGCTAACTTGCTTAAAGTGGTTGTAGCCCCACAAAAAGAGACGGCCATCTAAAGTTAAAGCTGCACAGTGCCATTTCCCACAAGAAACTTTTTGAAGGCCAAAACCAGATAAGCTCATTACAATCATTGGTTTAATTCTTTTTACAGTATCTCCTATACCCAATTGTCCATGTGATATGTCACCCCAAGTCCATAATTCTGTTGCTAATATGTTTTTTCCTAGCTTAGACATATTTTTAAGATTTTCATTTTTTCTGGTGGTTTCAAATTCTTTTTCGCTACTAATTGTGCTGGTGGAGAATTGAAGGTCTTCAAATTTAGTTGAGATGCAACTATACATCAGTGAATTTACTTCATCATTAAATGATTGTATTGGAAGTTCAACTGTGTCATTATTATCACTGCTACCGCTAACATGTCTTGATAAAGTAGCTACTTTATCTCCTACAGTTTTAACTCCTTCATATACTAAGTTAGTAAGATTTGAAACATTTTCTTTGATTATTCTTGTAGGCTTCTCTGTACACTCAACCAGATAATCTTCTCCTGCTGATACCCATGATAACTGTCTACTAAGAAATTGACGGGCTGCATCAGTATTTATAAAAATATTATTTAATTTTTCTGTACCTTCATGAGGGGTTTCCACATTTTCGCTGTCAATATTTTCATTATTTTCCAAGACTCCATTATTATCTAACTCTAAATCATTATTTACATATTGTATGGCTTCACATTTTGCAACTTTGGATTCTTCTGAAGAGGGACTAGAATCATCTGTTATACTTTGGGCATCCACATGGACGTCAGTCTGGGGAGCTGTAGTACTGCTTGAGTCTTCACTAGATTTACTAATATGGACACCTAGAGGACAGGTTTCAGATAATGAAGGTACTGAAGCAGGGGAGGCTAACCCTATAATAGTTTGGCACTGAGAGCAGTTAGAAGCGAATACTTCTTCATCATCATTTTCACTATCAGTGTCACAGTTGCCAGATTGTCTAACATTTTTTCTTGCTATTACAGCAGCAAAATTTTGACCTATAGATGCACTGTAGACTGTTCTTCCTTCGAAAAACGGAACTTTCTTAATATGGATAGTATCTAAAGAGATTTGGGGCATAATACCTGAACCCCACAGGTGGCCATCACTACTTATAAATAGTTGACCAAAATCACTTGTCACAACATTTCGAAATTTTACTTTGTAGCTGTTACTTTTAAAACCATGAGGGCAACACTTTGCATCTTCTTTAACAATTATTTCTTCCTTGTTTTTGAAACCAGAATTTGTTTTGTACAGACGTCCATGTGTATCAATCACATAAAGGATATCATTATGGTATGATATATCTATGGCAGAAATACCACTAATTTTTTTAAAGCTTAAACTATCTTCATTAAAAGTACAGTAATAAAGGCCATGGTCATTTCCTAAAACAATGAAATCACCATTCATAGAACAAAGTTTCACAATTTTGTCAGGTACTTGCTGCGAAGATTGTATTTTTAAAGCTGTAATACCTCTCCAGAACTTATGCTGACTCATTTTAATAATATTTTCTCCTTACTTCTTTAAAAACTAGGCGTAACATTATGACCAATTAAGGCGCTTACAATTCACTTTCATCCATTTCTCTAATGACCACAATTAAACACGCTGATATTTATTTCAGTTTCACTTAACAAAATCATCTAGCATTGAGTAAACTCATGATAAACAAATAAAACCATAAAATGTATTATTATTATGCGAAAATTTTATTCCTTTAATTGGTAGAATAACATTTGACAGCTGATTTTAATTGCCAGGATCACGGTAATCTACGGTACAGGTATTCAAATGTTAACAAAACCTTTCAAATCAGCTGAATAAATATAAGTAAAGATATTAATATTGTGTCGATACAAAACGTAGCAGAAAATATGTATTTTGAAATATGCCGTATAGTCGGTATTTACTTCTAAATCTGAGTATAATCTGTGGTTGGTATAGCAAGAAATAATCTATATCTGTAGTAAACATGCTCTAAAGCTAAGCTGTCAAAGTCGTGATACTTAAATCGCCTTTTTAACTTAAAAATGGCGAGTCGCGCTGCAGCATCTAGACGCGTTCCTGAAAATGAAGCTGCAATTACATATGTGCAGTGCGATGGATTGGTAAGTGAAATTAGTTATTTATAGGACAATGAATAACATACTTTAAGATTCCCTTAGCTTCTTTCCTTTAATTGTGTTGACACGTCACATTCCTTTCCCGATTTCGCTTATTATTTTATCTTTCTGCTATATGAATTACAAATAATTGTCAAGACTCCCAAATTCTAAATGTAATGTTACTCACGAAGGTCGCTACATATTGTTGGAGGAAGCTTACAAGACATAGTAATATAGGTTATAATACCCTTAATATCGTTTATTTACCTGTGAACTGCGGTGACTTATGACTCATGGACTGTTTTGGGAAGCTCACATCACTTTCTATTATACAATGTTTTTTGAACGTTGAGATTCAAGGGTATTGAACTTAATTACAGTTACTGGCTCCTTCAGTTTTTTTATAAAGCATAAGTAACAAAATAAATTATTTTAACAATTTGAAAATATTTTATCTTTACTAATAAATATGAATAAAGATACTGTTTTTTTTAAAATATTAAAGGTCTTCAAAATATTTAAACATTTGCTTAGTAGATTTATTGTTCTTATAAATGTATTAAATTTGGTTATTTCTAAGAAAAATCACTAACAATTTGCAGGCGGTGATGAAAATAGTGAAACACTGCCATGAAGAATCTTACAGCAACATGGAAGTTGCACAGGGTGCGCTCCTCGGACTAGTTGTGGAGAACCGTCTAGAGATTACAAACTGCTTTCCATTCCCCAAGCATGATGACACAATGGATGAAGAGGAGTACCAGCTGGACATGATGAGGAGACTCCGAAGAGTTAATGTTGATCATTTTCATGTTGGATGGTGAGTTGTTTTTGTATAGTATATGACTTTGTGGCTATGAGCAGAATGAGATTAATTTTACCTGTAAACCAGAATTTAGCAGTATTTGACATTGTGCCTTTTGGAACCATACAAACACTAGCCAATAAATTAGATACAACTTATTTTTAGAATCCTGCATGCTAACAACACAAGTATGGTTAAGATTTTATGTTTTCTTTCTCCTAGTTTTAATTTGTTTTATCTAAGCATATTTATTTTTATAAAATATCTGAGCTTTAAAGTAATCTAAAATTAGGTTTTGGTAAATTGCAAAATATTTTCATTTTCTTGCTTGCAAAACTCACAAATTTTCAATATCCAATGTACAAAAATTAAGTAGAAAGTGAAGAGTAAAGTGTCTTAGCTCTAGGTTCCTATCCTGCTATGTGGAAAAAACATAAGCTTTTTTCTTTTTTTCATAAATTAATAAAATATAATTTTCCAGGTATCAAAGTGCAGATGTTGGCAACTTTTTGAGCCAATCTCTGTTAGAGTCACAATATCATTACCAGACATCAATTGAAGAGAGTGTTGTAGTTATATATGACACTAAGAAATCTGCACGGGGATTCCTGACTTTGAAGGCTTATCGCCTGACTCCTCAGGTAAGGTAGATGAAAAAGAGGGTTACAGTTATTAGAGGTTTATAGTGAAATCACTCTGATCCTTTAGATCTTGGCCAGTGTAGAACTATCATTACAAAAATTCTAGAACAAACAACTTTTTAACCAACTTGGTCACTTTAACTCTGTCTAACAGAAATATTTTTAAATATAAACATTCCTTAAAAACATAAATCAATATCGCGACTATTGTTTGTAGTTATAAACTACAACACCACAACTTTAGTGTCTATAGTTAGATAAACAAGAAATTGTGATAATTTATTAATTTATTGAGACTTCAGACTCTCCATTCCTCATATGCTGCCTAATTTCTGAGACATTGCATGTTGAGTCTAGTTACAGGAGTGAGGAAATGAAAATAACTCATTCTACCATCTAAGAGTCAAATCCACTACTGTCATGTTTACAATCAAAATCCAGTCAGTTTCACGCTGTATCCTGCACACAGCATGGTAGGCAGAGGGAACCTAGTGTTAAGACAATCTATACCCCACTTTTTTTTAAAATAAATATTTCATTTCCTCAAGTGGGGTTAAACCCGCAACCAGTCATGTTTACAGTTACACTTTAATCTATCTATTTCTTATCCCCCCAGGCAATTGCAATGTACAAAGAGAGGGATTACACACCAGAAGCTCTGCGTAACCTGAAGATAGGGTATGAGAGCCTCTTCATAGAAGTGCCGATAGTGATACGTAACTCACCGCTCACTAATATCATGATGTCCGAGCTGTCTGAGATGATACCTGAGGAGGAGGGGTCGAAGTTCCTGGACCTTGGAACGGCTTCTGTGCTTGAGGGTATGTGTAGCAAGTTCTTTTTGAGGTATAGATGTTTAAGTGTAGATTTTATTGAAAATGTCTATGTGTCTTTCTGTGTGTCCATCTCTATTTTTCCTTCATTCTTAGCTGACTAGTACTCAACTAACTAAGGCTGTAGAGTAACATAAAGGCTATTTTTTATGACAGAATTTTTGGCGGCAATCGAAATTTAAGTGTAATTAAATACGAAAGTTGCGAGAAAAATGAAATAAATTTCCAAAATACTTTGTTACTTTATCCGCGTATTGCCTCGACATCAGAGCAAAGATATGAGAATACAAATTTAAAAAATTAAATTTCTGTAAATTTAAAAACATAATCTTTATTGCACGTCTATTTTAAAACCTCTGCGAATGTTTTAAGAGTTTAACTTTGGGGAACTTATGCCGAAATATTGCATTTTGGGTGGCGGAACTAAAACTTTGTCTTGTTACCAGAGCCAGGAAATGAACATAATGCATTCGACTGTGCTAGAATCGAAACCTCAGCGTTAAAGCTGCGGTTATAGTCAGACACTGTGATGCTGCACCACGACATTAATTATAATTACAATTAATTGTTTACTATATAATTACAGGTCAACTACGCAGTCTAATGGAACGTGTAGATGAGCTCAACCAAGAAGCCATTAAATTCAACCGCTACCAACAATTGGTTGTACGTCAGCAACAAGACAAATACCGTTGGCTTATGAAACGAGCTCAAGAGAATACTATAAGGGCTGCTAAGGATGAACCGCCGTTACCTGAAGAAGACGTGAATAAACTGTTCAAGCCCCATACAGTACCACCAAGGCTCAACCCTATGATAGTCGCAGGACAAATCAATACTTACAGCCAACATATAAGCCAGTTTTGTTCTCAGAGTCTCGCCAAGTTATATTTGACCCAGGCGATGCAAAACGCTAAGGAATCGAAGCAAAATAATTGAATGATTTGTAATAAATTGTGAATGTGATTTTGGTGTTTTATTTACTTATTTTATTTTTCTTTTATTTGTTTTATTTCTGTAAGTTCTGTTGGCCATGGTATTAAGGTATATGTCAATAAATAAGGTATAAAAAATACTTGATAATAAGATTGATCTTTGAACCCATAACGGTCGTGTTTACAGTTACACGTTAGTGCGTCTAAATTAAAATTTAGATTTCATAAAGAAAATCAGACAAAACATCAATGTAGAATTGAGATAACACAAATTTACACATCCATCTGGATAGACGTCCAGAAATGTGATTATACACCCCACATATATGTGATTTATTTTAAAAAAAATCCTTTTATTCATCCATTGTACATCATAATTCTTTTTCTCCACTGCGTATTCAACCTCGCGAATTCCCAATTCGTCTTTTTATCTCGAGGACTCGAGGATTTTTTTTTGCTAAATTCTACTACTGCATGTACTTTCAACTGTCTAACTCAAACATTAATTACAACATGTAACTAAATAAGCATACACACTAATTTGTACATGCAAAAAATAAAAATCTTTTTACATTGGGGACCTTATTCAACTACACCGCCCCGGGCCTCTGACGGGGTTAGTCCGCCCCTGCTCGCGACCCCCCTGTGTCTATACCCTTCACTTAAATATTAAACGAACTCACCTTGACAAGTATCGAACCAAATACTCCGGATGAGGACTTTGTGCATGTGAGGACAGCACCCGAAGAAATAGATATGACCACGAGTGATACGTTCAAGGTAAACACTGTTCTCGTCGGCGTTGAATTTGTATCCAAATAATAAAAAAGCTTCCAAACTATTGAATTGAAAAATTCGCATTTTTAACGGAAATGCTTATATCACTAAGATTTTTAAAAAAATTGAATATCCTTTTCATAGCCTATAGGTAAGAGAATATTATATATATGTATATTGTAAAAAAAAACATTGTCGATATGTAATATACTTAGTATGAAACTTTAAAAATAAATTCTAAACAATTAGACCAACATTTGCTAGTACTAAATACATATTCATTTAGTAATAGTTTATACATTATTATCTCTGCGAATCTCCGTTACATTTATATACTTATCTGTACCAAATTACAAACCAAGAACTTTGTAATATTTTATTTATAAAATAGTATACATTTTTCTGCAGCTGGACGTAATTGCGTAATAGCTTAATTAGACTAATTTTATGTTTATAATAAGAGCTGAGTTTCCGGGTAATGCTACCTACTAGTGCCGACAAAGTTAATAGCAAGGGATTGTCCCTTGATTACCACAAATTGCTTCATCCCGACTTCGATGCCGCCCTCGGATAATCTTAGGTGTGTTTATCTTTATTTGTGCCATTTTGATGACCGTTTGCTTTGTAAAGTTATTGGTTCTAATATTAATATTGTGTACGAACTTAAGGGAACTTTTTTCTTATTTTTTTTAGTCGCTCGTTTATAAGTGAACTATAATAATATAATATAATATTTTTAATGTTTCAACTAAGTATATATAAAATTTGAGGCCTGGACACAAAGTGTGTCTGTTAAATTGAATGCTAAATTTGAATTATTTTAAAATATTTCAAAACTTTTTTAAAGCTATTTAAATGTTGTGCTTACCTACTCGTACATTGTATAATGTACCTACTACCTGTATCTCGCCAATAGAAGGTTAGGCAGAGGAGCCCCTGAATATACAATGGTAAGACACTTCCGTTCCCCACTTTGCGCCGAATTCTGAAGGCGTGTTAGTGGCGGAACTCAGCGCTTCCTCGAGTGGGAATCTAGTCTCGAACCTGTTGCATTTACAGTCACCGCCCCCGCGCCACATAAGGCCTTCATCATGTACCCACGTATTTTCTAGAATTTTCTTTAAAAATAACCTTTTTACGTTTTTGATCGTGTAATATATTTATAAAATATATTTATAGTAGATATAGTGATTATTGCGTGACAAACATCATTTTATCATCCATCGTGTAGAAGTTTATTAGCTATTGTTTAATTAATAATTGTGCCTCTCTATATGTAGATTGAAACGCTAAACGTGTAACGTTTATATGTTTTTACAAGCGGAAGGATACAACACTAAGTGACCTCAAGGATAGGAGAAAAAGTATCCATAATAAAAGATCTAATCTATATATATATATATATATATATATATATATAAAAGGNTATTATAATATTCTTAACGATAAAATTTAGAATAATACAATAAATGTATAATTTTAAGATACTATCACACGCACAGCCGTAACCGCTATGCGTAAAAACGTGAAATTTGGACAGATGTTTACTTTTGTAATCTGGACATCCACTAAGAAGGGATTTAGAAAACTGTTAACCCTAAAGGGGTGAAATAGGGGCTGAAAGTTTGTATGGATTTTTTTTTAAATCTGCACCGATTTTTATGAAATTTGAAATTCAGACTCTTAAAAATATTTACTTGAACATGTGTCTTATGGTTTGCCAGAATTCACCCCCTAAAGGTGCAAATAAGGGCTTGAAAATTTGTATGGAAACATCTTTAAATCGCCACCGATTTTTATAAAAATTGAAATTTAGACAAAATTTTAGATAAAATTTTGGCACAGACTCAGATGGGTCATGGTAAGGTCATATCTCACTTGCTGTACATGGAATTTGACGTCGATAAATGTGCGAGTATGCAGGTAGTGCGAGGGAGTGTGGTAATTCTGATAATATTTGCATTTCAGATTCTGTTTCCTTCAGAACTCTTGGTGAAGGTGAGACTTATAAATATCTTGGAATGTCTAAAGCATTGGGTATTGATGAGCGGAGCATTAAGCAATTGGTAAAGGAGCGTTTCTTTGGTCGCCTGATAGCAACTGAAGTGCTTGGCAGCCTTTTATCAACTCTCTCTGGTGGCAACAAGGTGCGTGCTTTTAACGGTTGGGTTATGCCTCTGTTAGCCTATACTTTTGGCATTGTAAGATGGACACAGACTGAGTTAGATTCTGTAGATCGCCAAATACGTAAATTTTTGACGACAAATCGAATGCACCATCCGCGTTCGTCTGTAATGAGACTGTATATCCCGCGTAAGTGTGGAGGTCGTGGCTTTTTGAATGTCAAAAACCTCCATAACCACGAGGAATGCAGTCTTAGAGAATATTTTCTCAAGATTGACGTGGATATGCACAAGGATGTGGTAACAGTTGACAAAGACAAACTATTAACAACTATTAACACATAAGACAAAACTATTTCCTTGGGCAAAGAGAACTGGCGTCGACCTGTAGTACTTACTACTTCTGATCGCATGGCTGTATGGAAGAGCAAGAAGCTGCATGGTAGATTCCATAAAGCCCTAGTGGGCCAGGACGTGGATACTGCTTCATCATTATCTTGGTTACAGTTCGGGGATCTTTTCGGAGAAACTGAAGGTTTTGTTTGTGTAATTATGGACGAAGTTATCAAGACACGGAACTACTAGAGATATATAATGAAAGATGGCACATGACACATCGACATCTGCCGGGCGTGTCATCGACCTGGGGAGTTCCTCAGTCATATTGTCTCTGGTTGTTCTCATCTTGCTAATGGTGAGTATTTGCATAGACAATATAATAAAGTAGATACAATAAAGTAGCCAAGATAATACACCAGCAACTTGCTCTTTAATATGGCCTTGTAGAATTAGAGGTGCCTTACTACAGGTACAATCCCATGTCTGTTCTTGAAAATAGCTGTGCTTTGCTCTACTGGGATCGGTGTATTATTACTGACAGGTATATTGTTGCCAATAGACCTGATATAGTACTAGTAGACCGAGTGGCGCGCCTCGCAGTTATTGTCGACGTTATTATCCCACATGTTGACAATCTTGTGAAGGCCGAGAAAGCAAAACAATCTAAATATTTGGACCTAGCCCCTGATAGCCTACACAATGGGATGTGATGTGGGATGTCAATTCGACTATCATTGTGCCGATAGTGGTTTCGGTCAATGGTTTAATAGCGAAAAGCCTCGACCAACATCTTAAGAGGCTATCGCTTAGCTGTTGGATCAAGAACCGGATACAGAAGGCACTGCCTTACTTACTTGAGACGGCGCGTATTGTGCGGAGGTTCCTCTCTCTGGAGCCCTAGCCACCGATGGCTTGGACCCTTGTCCCGCCCTCGGAAGAGTGGTTTTTTATATTTTTAAATGTATTTTGTTACAATAATTTATATTTGAAAATGTAAAATTTATTCACTTATTTAATAAAAGTATATTCTGTCAAATTACTCACAAGCCCTGTAGAATTTTTATAGATTTTTTTTTATTATTACATAAAAAAAAAAATCTCCGTTCCCCACTTTCAACCGAAGCCTTGAGTCATTGCGCGCTGGATGGCGGAACGCAATGACGGGCTTTTTGATTTGGTGCGAGAGCGAAAGAAATGAAAATTCCCTCGAGTGGGAATCGAACGCATTACCAGTCGCATTTACAGTTACACCCTTGTGCCCATGCGCAACAACAGCCAGGTATAGTGTAGTCATGGGCGTAGGAAAGGGAGAACCGGGTGGGCCCAGAATAGTCTGATGCCCACCCCAAAAATTTTACTTACAACAAGATTTCCCCCGAAAAATTGTGTTCTGTTGGAAGTCCAGGCCCCCCAGAAAATATCTCTAGATACGCTAATCAGTATACAAGGTATATCCGTATATATGTTTATAAAATAATACAAGGTGCATCATATTTGTTACCGCAGCTCAGGTATTACTTGCGTGTGACACTATTGTCCTTAATAGATACTATTATCACAAGATCATCATTTAATAAAAACACAGGGAAAGGTAATAAGATGTCATGGCGGGTGTTCGTGACCGATTACGATTGTCTTTGGTAATTACAAAAGATTTTTTTTGGGTTTAAGTACAAATAAATTATGTCTGTGAAACTAAATATGATAATTGTTTAGTTTATTATTTTTCAATAATTGTAGATTGTTTTTACTTAAAGTTTAGTAAATATCGGAATCTGTCAATATAAATTTATGTAAAAAAGAAACTTCTTATCTTTTTAATATTGAAATGCGTAGGATCAAGTAGTGTTAGTATAACTTTGCTATGCGCCAGCTTCATTTTATTATTTATATTTTTTTGTATTATAATAAAAGAGCGAGTCTTATGTCTGGTAGTGTATGAGAGCACTGAGGGCGTGCTCATGATAATAATAGTACAATTATATAATAAAAGCATTTCTGTACTGTACGATTTAATTTCTTATTTACTTAGGTTGTATTTCAAACCGGTGTATTATGATTTTCATATTTTCAATAAATCAAACTATAAACGTATAACTAACATTAATAGTAATAAATATATAGTATTATGTAGAGAAAGAAAATCATTACATCAATACATATATACTACGTAACCGTTTTAGTATATGCCTAAATTATACTTAAAACGTAAGAAAAAACATTTTTGCTTCCATTTCATAGACTCTGTACATTTCTAATGAGACGTACTATTCATTTTTTTAGAGGTGGAATCGAACGCATACAAACCTAACCGTTGTGTTCTTTGTATTAGATGGCTAAAGATATTTCTATTCCGATTTCAAAAGCCAACATTTACTATAAGACATCAAATTATCAATCATCAAATTACATAAAAACCAAATCCATATTTAGAAGACAATTTTCTAAACACGTAACAATAATTTTAATCAACCACTTATGCACTTTCACATTGCATTACTTAATACAAAGATCTTATTCTAAACATATGTAGTTATCGCCGAGAAAACCGGTAGGAATTTTCTTCCGCTACCACAATTAAAGTCATTTACCGTCGGACAGGTACCAGTGGTGTATAATTCTAGCTGCATTTAACTGTATTCCAAGCAAATAGGTTAATATACTGCGAACGAACTGATAATTTAGTTACATTGACTGCGTAATGTTAGAGTCAAAAAACGTCTTATTTCGAAACGGTTCTAAATTGCTGATCGTTTTTGCTGTTGCTGCAATTGGTAAATATTAATTAATGTTGAATTATGAGGTGGAAATAGCTATTGTTTATGTGTTATTGTTATGACCTTTTAAACGTGTTTTTATATGAAAGCGCATTTAAACTTTTTTGATACATATTTATTACAAGTTTTTCTAATTATGTTAAGTATGTATAGATTCATTGAGTTATTTAGCTATGGATAGTATCTATAGTTACGTGTATATTGAATTTACACAAAATATTTATAATAAAGAAAATAATCTGTATTATTAAAACACTATCGTAAATTTTATTAACAAATATAATTTTAAAAAATGCTTAAAAAATACTAATAATCATAATTAATTTTTGATAGGACTACTTTTTTTTAAATTTATTATATGACTTATAAAGTACGCAACACTTCAATTTATTTTTTATTGACTCAGTTTAAGACAATTTACTGAAACATAAGATTAAACAGATTCGATTTATTATGGAGCTCAAATCACTCTGTATTTTATACCATAAACGATCAACACCAGACCATATTTTTTATTCCGTGATGATACCACACGGCCACTGGTAATTTTATTATGCAAATGCAGCATAAAGTGTTGCCAGCTATAATCGCTCAAATTACGCTGGTGTCCACTTACAGGGCTACCAGAAAAAGTATTTGCACTTCATACCAAAATCCTTAAAATAGTACCAATTTTAATTTAAATCATATTATCATTGTTCGCATTACATAAAAACTATAAGAAATATAAAAATAGTAGTATCTCTTAATTTACACAAAGATATAATGATTGATGCTATTATATTAATTTATATATTTTTTTAATAATTTACAGAATTTTATTTTAGGTATATAATATATTCCTAATTTACAACAAATTTATTTTGTGGTGGCAGCCCTGCGCGAGAAATGGCGCCCGCTAAAAAATGTCGGCAACTCGTAATGTGCGGTAAATACGGCAATCAATTGGCATTGGGTTCATTAAACGTGTTTTACGTTAATGGAAATTAGATCGAAAGGTAATATTCAATATGTAATTGTTTATTTCTTTAAAATACTTATATGTAATTTTGGTGAATTATACGTAAAGTTGTTAATTTTTTATGTGCATTTTAAATTGGCGAACGATAATTTCTGTAATTGTGTTTTAATATTTTTGTTAAATTACAACGTAATAAGCTAAATCATTAGGATTAGATTTATTTTAGCATAAACATAATTGTTATACGTAGTATCGGGGATTTCTAAAATCTGTTTAGGGAGACATCGAAAAGGAGGTTCCGCCGCGACTACGTAAAATTGAATGACCTCTGATAACAGTTTTGATAACACATAAGTATTGGTTTTGCTGAATTTAATCAAAAGCTTGCATATTACGGTAATTCGCTTACGGAGCTAATTTCAAAGTATACGATAAATGGGCAAAAATAATATTTAACAGAATTAGGCTGCCGGTGCTCGCAATTTGGAAGATTGCGCCCGCGCCGCTCGTTTTCTGTGAATTTTTTAATTAAATTACGGCCCAGATGCTGCCGAGCTGGGCTCGGTGTTTATCAGGCCTGCTATGTAATTTATTTACGCCCATCAAAATCTGTACTACTACATTAATTAATTCGGTCTTAATTTTCCATTTAGGATTTTAATATATCTTGTCGGGCATCTATAACATGTAAAATAAAAATTTTTTTTTTGTCTTCCTCATTATTCGAAGTATACTAAAAAGTTCTAATTAACTTACATGCTGGTGACGTTAATTCGCAGTTTGGAAAACATTTAATTTACAATATTTGCTTACAATTAATAATAGAGGAAAGTGATCAAAAATCGAAAAGGCTCTAGACGCAGGATACAGTGTGAAGCTAAAAATAATCATAGCAATAAAAAGAATTAAAAAAAAACTGTCAGTCTTTGCTGTCAAGTCCTACAACAGATAAACTATAAGCCTTAGTAAAGTTCGCGATCCTGTGAACTCGCGGAAAGGTATTTTGATCCATAAATCTGTCAGTTATAAGCCGATATGGCGCAATAATCGAGGATCATAAATCACTGGGAGTGCACATTCATCGGACCTGATACAAACACACTATCTCACTCAGTGGGAAGACCTACCTGGCGTTTTACTATGACTGTAATGGTTAAATTATAAGCTGGCATCGTTATTTTATATTTGTTAGATATAAAATATTAGACTAAGTGTTACGCTTTGTGATATACAAATTTATAATTTTTTAATATGTCATGATATGATAAAAAAATACTGAGAAAAGCATACTAACTACTATAATTTGCATAACATTACAATAATAAATCACTCTGTTTTTCAGATACATTTACGAGTTTTTCAAGACATCTTCAGATCGTGTTGAGTATATTCAAAGAGTGACGACATTTTTTTTCTTCTTATCTACACGTATAATAAAACTGTCTCTATACATATAATAAATTAATTGGTGGGGCCTTAACTCTAATAAACTCAATAAAAAAACAAACAAAAAAAAATTTTGCATATCCTTAGGGAGTACACCGTATGGGATTAATGCATTTTCCAAAATATCAGACAGATTATGAATCCTAAGTAATTCCCTTTCTGCAACTGCAAGTCAGTCATAAATGCATCAAATGAAATGGTAATAAGCTCATAAGACGAAAGTATGTTACAAAAAGGCAATCCCTAATTGCAATTCGTTGATTATAAAGAAAGTTACCTGTATAATTACTGAATACTGTGAATCACATACTTTGTCCAGCTTTATGCGATGACAGTTAATGTGACTACACAATTCCATATACATTTAATTATCACTCGATCTCTGCATTGGAAGGCAGGAATAATTAAGTTTTCGAATTCGGAAATTCGTTAGTAAACTAATGAAATTAAAATAATTAAACATGCCATAACTATACTGAGTTTATTAAGTGGTTAAATTTTTATTTTTAAATTAAACGGTTAAATAAATTCTTGTGTCATGACTCGGAATGACGTGACCTTTAGTGGGACAAAGTCACACGTTCGTGGTTTACTTAAACATTAAAGGAAAGTAAATATGTATAGTTAACTTTATTTAGGATTTGTAATTTACGTAGGTACTATTCATAGTGAAATTTTCGACTAACAAATATTTATTTTCTCTCCTGAATTACTTTCGTTATCGTTTTAAACACAATATCCATACATTGAAAAGTTAAATTTCACCCAATTCAATAAAACAGTTTTTTTGTCGAACAAAACAATTTATATTGATATATATTTATTTTATTTATGAACTGATCCCAGTTTAATATTTAATGTTAAAGCAACCTTGCCAAAATACAATAGTGAAAACTATATTAAAATCAATTAAATCCTTTCAATTAAGCGTACAAAAGTTTAAACAAACAGACAAAAAAATGAATATTCATTGTTATGGGTTTTGTTACATTGATAAATGACCCCAACAATAAGTTTTCTCATATATCTTCGTGTACAGACATACATTTGTGTCTATATATATTATATATGTATAGATGGATGATGGGAAATACACATTATTATCATTATTAATATGTTAGAAGTGTTATTAACGATTTCCTTTTATTTTATTCTCCATCTAATAATTTTATAATTATGTTCATTATTTGTGCCACAGTTTACATACCTCAATTGGTTGAAATGCTATTTATTAACTTCATAATAAACCGCAAAATACGTAAATAATACACAATAAACAATATTTAAATAAAATTACCAACGTTTGTGGGTTCCATTCCAACTCGCGCAAATTTAATTTCCGACGCTCACATGCAATGACTCGAAAATCGGCGGAAAGTAGAGAACCGAGTGTCTCAATTAGTATCCTAGTGGATAACTTGGTCTACTTCCCTATGTGCAGGATACAGCGTGAAACTACAAAAAATTCTGGCCATAGGTTCATTTCGAACTATTTTCAGTTCAAATTTCTAAATTGGCTAGAAAATGGGACACAAATTGTCTCAACACTAGGTTCCCTAGGTTGTTTACCATCCGAGAAAAAGAGTTAAGCTATTTTTTTGTAACATTTGTTAGTTTCTGCTTATATAATTTATAGTTTTTTTTATTTAAATACAAATTAACTCTTGTTTAAAAGCTTATTAACTATAATTCTATGAACTCATAATTAACTAATTCAACCTAATCTCCTTTTAAAAAGGTTTAAATAATTTATATATTATTTTTAAATTGCATGGATTGTATATGAAGCGTTAAAAATTATTAATTCATTAATAATGTAAAGAAAAAAGATCGACCAAGTGCGAGTCGTATGTGCTGACTGAGGGTTCTGTATCCATTTCAGGATTGTAGGTCAATGGGAATGGGACTCATTCTGTATGAAATGACAAAGAAATATAAATTTGTAAGGTTGTTTTTGTAATATAAATGCAAATTTCCATTATTTTTTTCTTTATTTGTACTCTTCACGGGAAGCACCCTATAAGGAGTTTTGAGATACGGAAAAAAGAATATATTTTAAACTAATTGATTCAGGTTTTAATTGCATTTTCCTTATAAAGAAGTGTTGTTGTTATTAGATAATGTATATTATTGTAGACATAACTATTTATTCATATAAATTTATTTAATTATAAAAAATGATTAATAGGTAATTATGATTTGTTATGTTAATGTGTATGTTTTATGTAGTTTATTGGTATTTCCTCTTGTATTAATATTAATTTAAACATAATTATTTATAAGTCTCCTAACATTATTGGAAAGGATTTTTATGTTGTTTTATTTATTTAATTAATATATTTCTATAGCACAGAATTTAAAATAAATATTGTATATAAACGGCGGCTTTTAAACGTTAAAAAGTATTTTCATGTGGGAATATAAATATGTAATTATGTTAAAACATACAACTTAATAATATATTAATACTAGTGGACCCGAACGCGGCTACGCCCGCTTAAACTATACGAATATTTATTAAATATATTTATGAAATTATTTTCAGTTCTCAATAAAGAGATGCGTTAAACAAACTCATTTATTTGTCGTTTTCTAACAACAAACTTTGCAAAACGTTGCTTGGCAACGGTCGCTTAGCGACGGTTGTTATTAATATGGCAGAATAAATTCGTAATATATTGTTGTATAATAGTTTAATATGTTAGTATATATCGATAATATTACAAATATGAAAATAAAAGTATCCTATGTTTATCCCGAGACCATCAAGTATCTCTATATGAGTATTTTATCACAATTAAATTAGCGGCTTAGCCCTGATTGCGTAAAAGACAGACAGACAGACAGACAGAGTTACTTTTGAATTTATAATATAGGTATGGATAATTTAAAGATATATTTTTTTCATCTCCATATTTATTTGTCTACATGATGAATTTGGCCGGGAGAAATATTTTTTAACGTTAAAAGTCCATCGTTTGTAACCTAATAGTATTAGTATAGTAGGTAATATTAGGTATAGGTTGTCGCTTCTTTAAGCCAAAGGGACGGCGTTTAATTCCAACGCGACAATTGTGAGCTCGATTGTATGCCCATTCTGTAAAGACAAAGCGTGAAGTTGATTTCTGCCATTCAACAGAACGTCTCGAATTCGAACGGAAAGCGATTAAAGGAATTTCTTGACACTCTCTTTTCTTTTGTAGTCTATACGGGATTAAATGTAAAGCTGAAAAACTCTATAATTCAGAATACTTTGCGTAAAGCCTGTGTGTAAATAAGCTAATATAAATCATTATGTAGATATCTCCACTACTTTAAACTGTTTAATTTTAGTTTTGTAGAGAAAGGTAATTCTACTATAATTTTCAATCCACGGCACCCGACAAGAAGGAAGTATGTATGGGGTATTATAGCATGTACTTATTTAAATAGCCAGTTTTGACTTAAGTGTTCATAAGTGCTGGAATATGTTGATAGTTTGAAATTAAATAGACTTTTTGTCGTCTTTACGTTTATTTACAGTATGCTGGTGGCAAATACGCTCCAGGTGTTAAGTTTAACTTATTCCTAAGTACGTAGTAAGTAACAGTACACTATAAATATGTATGCATATAATTCTTTCAATTATCTATATGATATTGTAAAGTTAGAAAAGTCTTAAACTCGTCTTTCCCTATAAAATATAAATGAGTCGTACAGATAAGCATTATTTAATCTATATTTTGACATATAAATTAAATATAAACAAACATGAAAAATTAAACAATGTAACAATTCTCTGTATTATAGGCAAAAGATTTATAACCGACAAAGGCACTAATAAAACCAATTGCACGCGATTTCCCTCTATCAACACATTTGAACGCAAATCGATATTGAAATGGGCTATTATATCAGATATCACTCGCCCTGGCAGCAGCTATTAATCGGTTACATTCACGCATTACATTGTCTTATATTTTGTAGATAAGGAATGTAGTTTCTAATTAAGCATTTTGTCAGAAAAAAAAATATTTTTTTCCAGCAAAATGATATATGTTTTTTATTGTTTGATTTTGTTTAAAATAAGTAATAATTAAATGATATTTTTTTTCAGTAACTAAGATGATAGACAAATATTAATGAAACATCTGCACGTAATTTTATGATTTTTAAAATTGTTTCAAGATATTATACCTACCTACTTTTTATTAATTAAGTAATCATTTTTAAAAATATTTTATCAGCTATGTAGGGGACATACCACAGTAGACATAGGGAATTCGGGAACCTACTTTCCGTCAGATTCTTAAGGCATAATATCTTTATATTTTTTTGATGGAAGACGACGATTCAAACGAGCGTACGGGTCACCTGATGGTGGCCGCCCACGACCCCGTGTAACACCAGAGGGGCTACAGGTACGTTGCATGACTAATATTATCTGTATCAAACTAGTATTGCCACTGAATATTATATATCTCTGTACATATCTTCACACACAGATAATTAAGTGAATAGCAATATTTAATCGATAATTTTATAATTTCTCTTACGTGTTAAAGAACGTTCACTTTCTCGAAAATAACAAAAAAACTATCTTTAAACTTCGGCTTACATTTTAATTATGAAATTAGTAAAATAACAAATAGCACAAAAAGACAAAATATCAAGAGAATGCCTGCGGCATATTATTACTGGTTGCAAAGTTTGTGCCATTAAACAATTTGGGATAATTAACTACCGGACTTTGTTCATAATTATGTTTCATAACATGTTGCCAGTGTAAAGGCCGGGTTACACTGTATAAGATGCTATCTAATTTTCTTGTTAGAACAAGAATATTATATAGATGATGCATTTTGTAGAGACTTGTTTTAGTAAACTTACGTATATTTATATACATTATACATATCTCATCTCTTATTCCAATTTTCATTTAAATAAAAACAGCAAATTATTTTTTCGATCGAATTAAGTTGTTACAACCGAAAGCCATACATACATATCCACTCTCATTCATTACACAATAATTTAAATACACTTAAATACAATGGCAACACAGAAATTCGGACATGTGGTAATTGAGTGCGTGACATATTTATCCTTTAGCTACAAACTGAGGTTAATGCACGTAGCATTAAGTAAACCGTCATTACTTCCATTACTTCCACAGCGGTGGAATTATTTAAATGTCAGATAAATTGCTTTAACAGTTCGAGAGCGGTAATAAGGTGTCCATGGAGTCGTAGCCTATAATTTGGTCTCGCATTCAATCATTCGGGTGTACAGTTGGCTCGTCCGTCAGAGATTTGGTGGTGTAGAAGTGTTTGATAGCTGTGTGATATTATATTCTAATATTATTTGTAAATAATATCACATTTCTAAGTTATATGTATTTTATTTAATTGTTATTTTTAATTTTATTTCATTAAAAATAAATAAACAATTATTACCATTACTAATAGTTTTAAAAAAATATGTTATTTATATTTTCTGTTTCACTAGGTTTCTACCCTAATATATTCCGCATACAGTAGGATAGAAGCCTAGTGTTAAGACACTCCGTTCCCACTGATTTATTTAAACTTGAAAAAAACACTTAAGAATAATAAATTTTACCGAAGAAGATAAGTGATAAGGTATAATTCCCAGAGAATGACCATAAAATTCATATGACATAAATAATCTATGACAGGTAGACCACTGGAAATCAACTTACGTCCCGTCGTCGTGTTGTGATAACTTTTAATAGAACCCGCAATCATAAGCCTATTAATAAATGCTTTAAGTCGCGTCTCCTCGCCTTAATCAACATTTTCAATGAGATTATTGCAGGGCACAGCGTCAACGATCACAAGATGGCCGACGTTTTAAGTGCTGATTGGCTTTATTAAGTTTTACGAAGTGACTGGGTGATGGACCGTTTTTACTATCAATTTGTGTAATTTGTTATTTGCGAATTTATGTAGATTGTATTTTTTATTGAAGTAGATTGTATGTTTGTGTGGAAAAAGTATCTATATATTTATCAGCAAGATGTCAGAGGGAAAGCAATTAAGATATGAAACCTGCGCCCTTTTTGGATAATGTGCTAGTAATATTTTAATTTTTAACGTCCAATTCGATACAATATGTAAATCTTTGAAATATTATATATTATGTATAGTTAAGTAGAAAATAACAATGACATATATAATTTCAGAAATCCGTAGGTAGATATTTAAACATCTCTAGTATATTATAGCGACTACCGAAATAAAATCTTATTTTTATTCACATTCAGCCTAAGATCTGCTTCAGTAACGTAATTTTCTCAAATAAACGTCCATTTATCATTATCATATATGAAACTTTAAACGTGATTTTGACCGATTCTAAAACGTCAGATTCATTTGAAATTGTATACTTATCAAGGACCGATGAAATGCAATGATATGAAAATTTCGTCCCGTTAAGTAGGACCCTCAGAATTAGCGATTTTTTTTGCTTTCCGCTCTTTCTTCCTTTCCCGTAAGAAAAAGTCAGTTTTCCGGAGCCTGAGAACTGGCTCTTAGCATGCATAAGCTTGACTAAGTGTAAATGCCATAAAAAAAAAACAATTCACCGATTTTATTATTAATCATTAATTTAACCAAAAGTCAAACACGAAACGTACTGTGCTCTATAGAACTGCGTTTAATACACTCCTTATTAAAATCCAAGGGTAAACAGTTACATAGCACTTCTTAACAATCTCGCGTTCTTCGCCTTTTGCAATTATAACTGAAAATAGAGGAAATATCAAATTAATATAACTGTGTGAATGGCTGGTATTATTTTTGTTTGTCATTACTCCTATATACCTCTATAAGGTATTACGCATGTAATGAAGCTTTGTCATGCACGCGCAATCAGCGCCCGCTGAGCCACTGTTGCAGTTTTATTCTGTGGACCATAGAGTGCTATTTGTATAGAAATGGTACTGAAGTTTAATTAAGCCATGGCCTCACGATATTATATTAAAAATAGGAATACATATGAGAATATGTATATGAGAATATAAGAATATTTTGGCCTGAAAAATTAAGAAACTATTTAAAGGAGAATTACGAGTACATAAAGGTTCATTTAAGTTTCATACATAACTATATATTTAGGTCTTCTTCAATCTTGTTATTAGATAATAGTTACTAGTAGATATACGAAATTTCATTTATTTATTACACCTGCTAAAACCAAATCAAATATACATTGGAAAAGCTATACAAGACAACAATTCGTTAAACTTATTTTGAGCCAGCGAACTTACTATCAACAGCTATTGTGACCACAAAAAGTCCTCAAGAACCGTATCGAACGACTTCATCGCTCCGATCAATCCCACCACGACACCTTTGTCCATGCAAACGTACAAATCAAATAAAAACGAATTAAAGAAAGCCATGATCCAATTTTATGGACTCGATAGAGACATCTCGAGTTAATTACATTTAGATAGAACGTGCATTGCTCCGCGTGGTGCTGTAGTATGCATACTTTTTGTTGGTCTTTTTGCTTTTGCTTCATTTGCTCGTGACTTTTTAAGAGATTTCTAATTAACTTAAATTTTGGATATTTTAACCAAGATTAGAGAAGTTGAGACTTTGTTATTATTTGGCTTTGGGCACTATCATATTTTATTAAAATTATATGAAATTTAAGCTCTTTTGAATCGTGAAATTGTTTCAGATCTTACCAGATATAAGATATTGCAACATTTTACGGTAAAGTAGAAACGGAGAGTTTCATTTGTGATTTTATAGATTCAATGTAGGTTATCTTTCAATGCAATGGAGCTGAAAATAAAATGAAAATAAAAAGTCAATACCAATACTTTTAAATGAGAGTCGCTTAAAGATGGTAAATACTAATAATACATAGTCTATTAACCATTACTTTGAACAATAATTAAATTCATTAATTTAGTAATAACAAATAGAAGACAGATGGTCTTGCATTATGAAAACTAATTCTTCATTCAATCAAAGCATCGCTGAAAGGCCTATTAAATCAAAGACACGCTATTGCCTTAATAATTGCAGAAAACAACATTTAAGCCACGAAACGACCTACCATTTTCAAGCAACCAGCTTAAATAGATCTCTATTGCACCCTCTCTTGAATATTGAGCTTTAAAATTAAATTTGTACGTAGGAAGTTAGGAAGGTCTATTAAAATTGGTCGTACAAACGTCTACGGACCGAGTTGGGAGGTCCCCCGGTCACCTCGCTAATTGAATATGTCAATCATTTTAACAACGTAAATGAATAGCGTTTCAGAGATTTACATCCAGTATAGTTAGATACTTAAAAACTGTATGTTATCATTAATCTTGGCGCTATGAAAAGGTCATTTTAACTTGGCATCGAGGACTGACAGACGCTCGAGGGTATCGTTCGTAGTATATTAATGTCCATTTAAATAGGACATTACTAATTGTATGAGTATAATTTTCTGGTAAACTCATTATGGAAACGGCCGTGGGCTAGCAAAGATATCTATGACTATGCCAACTTGCTCTATTATATTAGTTTCTCTTTCTCTGATAATAATCCTTTGATTGCTTCACTCGAATATTGTAGCAATTATCTATTTGATAACTTCTCTAATATCTTTTCTAGTTTAAATTTAAACTTAATACATATTATATACTTAGTATTTACATCTTGTTATTACTAGTATCGAGTATTTCATTTATTTTGTTTGTTTCTATAACTTGAATAAAAATAATATATTTTTTTATATCTGTTTTATACGTTTAACTTTAACGTCCTAAAATTTAGTTACATATATGTAGTATAAGATATCCTATTCTATTAAGCATATACCCTTTAGAGCTTATTTAATCAATATTCAAACATTATTTACACTCACAAATTCATGGCGGCCATTTAAAAATGATAAAAAAGTTATAATAAATCACGAGCGACTCATATTTCATGTCGTACGCATAATTCTGATGCATATAACCATTAGATGTAAATGAAATAAATGAAACGAGATGTGCCTCTGTGCGGTAGATACCATCTTAAACGTATACGTTATCGATGTTTTAAATTGTTTCTATTTATTGATAGTGGTCCCCTGTGGCTCTGACTGAAACACCTAAACTTAATATTTGTTTTATATAAACAGTGTGATAAGAATCAGGAACTTTGATAGTGAAAGTTTAAAAAGGAGTGAAAAATAGAGAGTAATGGCTTATTTATATTTTTCTATAGTTTATTCAAAACAAAGAGTAAAAAGTTACACAATTCTTTATTTTTCTTTATATATTGGTCACGCAAATTCTGGATATTAGACGTTAGAATTAATTGACATATTGAATAAGTATATTTTATGAATAATCCTATAAATAAATATTTAACATACAGTCATTAGCATTAATTGAGCATCACCATGATGTTTTTTGATGACCGAATTTAATCATTGTTAGATTATAAAAAATACACTAGCATTTTTTATTTATAGATCTTTCTTAATTATTAAAGGAGAGTCTTGATCGTTTTATTATTGGATTTTAATGAAATAATCAGATTAACAAAAAAAAATAAAAAAAAACACCTGCCCTTTTTTACAACTTAAAAAGAATATTATTTGCACCTGCGAATCGTAATCGATTTCTTTACAACATTTCTTTTATTCGAATAAAGTAAAGCGACAGACGCCATGCTGCGCGTGCGCACCCCTACCGTTATTTGGTAATATCACTTATACCCTTTTATATCGAGCCGGTTCACTAATATACGTTGTTCAAACGTGATTTTTTTATTATTCATGCTGTTATGCCTTATAAAAAAAGTATTAGTGATTTCACTCATTTATATTTTTATACAGATTTATACTTCCTCACGTTTGCATTTTAATTTAAATTGTCTTTCTCTCAAATTTACGCTGTATCCTACATTCCTGCATATATAAGGATAGGCAGAGAGATCCTAGTGTTCAGACCCTCAGTTCTCCATTTTTCACTAAATTTTCGAGATATTGCGTCTGAAGTAGGAGAACTCAAAGCCGCGCTTTTGCCTCGTTACCAGAACGAGGAAAATTAATAAATATTTTATTTCCTCGAGTGGGAATTGAACCCACAACCTGATGTCGTTTACATGTCGTACGCTGCCCCTGCGCTACGACTAGCCTCAACTTATTATAATAAAAACATTAATGTAATTTCTTACGTCTATAGCCTGAGCTCAAAGACTAGGAGAAATTACTCATGTAATGCGCAGCCTGTTTAGATGATTAATGCAGTCCACTTAATCAGTTCATTGATGTTAAATAGATCCCATGTTGGTAGCTGATTGAAATTTTGGTCGATGATAAATTTAGGATGTTATATTACTTAATATATCAAATATGCCTATTACTTGTAGATATAAATAAATAAATGTGACTTTTTTGTCGGAATGAATAATGTGGTATTTACATACATACGTGTACAGTATTATTTACATTATTTATTGAATTCAAATTTTTGAAAGTAAATGTTTTATTATTATATAATTTTTTAAATTGTAATAAGTTGTATCATTTTTTAAATGACTAAAAAGCAAGAGGTTACTTATTTCTTTAACATATAAGATTGTAATAGTTCGAGGCCTACCTTTAGCGTATCTAGAGAATTTTTCTGGAGTAGTCTGGACTTTAGTTTTGAACAGATATGTTAGTGTAAGTGTGTTTTTTGATTTTTCTAGGCAAATTTTGTTATAAGTTAAATTTTTGGGGTGGGCATGGTCCACCCGGCTTCCCCCTTCCTACGCATGAGGCCTAAGTTGAGCAATGATGATTATAATAACTATTTTGAAACTTACCGAAATGGTAATCACAACAAACATAAATTAAAACATAAAGTGAAATATAAACTAAAACTACACTAAACTAGCTGCACGCTGTATCCCTAGCGTGGTAGTGAGAGAGCGTTCTCTCTCACTACCAGCGCCAAACGCTACGGTCTCTGCATACCTCTTTCGCCTCATCCACTGTCATCAACCTTTCATAAAACGCAATTTCATAAAACGCAATTTTTACGCAACCTTCTCCCAGTATCTTCGATACTGTGTCTTTGAAGGCCAACCGAGGTCTGCCCCTACCTTTCTTACCGCTCACAAAATATAAAATTATTTTAAAAAAACACTCAAATTAACTACAGTACTGGTATTGTTTTCTAATAAGTATTTAATACGAAAAGTTTATATGCAACAACAATTAATTTCACTCTACATACTAAAACTAAATATATAGAAAAATATAATTAATGCATTATAATATTTCCACAATAAATAACGAATACCTCCGAGCGCAGTACTTTAGTCTGTATGAAATTAAGACGGTCTAAAAACAATAGCGTGGCCAAGAGTTATTGATATTAAGGACGGGGTCCCAATAAATTCCAGCGTTAATTTTATCGTGACGCGGCGGCACAAAGCGCGGGCGCGGGCACCGTGTTGATTTTCAGTTTATTTCATTAGATGGTCGCCGCGGGGTGCGCCGGCGCCGGAGTGTGTAGAGACACTGTGTTTCTAATGTTTTAGAGGATTTCTCTTGTGTAGTCCCATATTATTCAGATTTTTATAAGGTTATAATTATATTTTACAGTTGTTTTCATATTCACCATATTTAACGAAAAAGGAAGTGAAAGAATAATGATAGATCACTTTTCTTTTTTATCAAACGGGGGTCTCTTTCTTTCGTAATAACTAAAAGCAACGTTGCACTTCTTGTAATTATCGAATAAATTTAAATAATTTTGTTTTAATTTATATTAGCTTTTGTTGTGATATTTTTTTAAATTTCTAATATTTAAGTAATCTTTTTATTAAACATTTACACTAAGTTCTATGAATCCATAAAAGGACCCAAACCGTGGCAGTCCTATACACCCGCCATAGGGTTCACTTGCCTGCTTAAAAATGTTAAAATATAGCATTTTTAATGAGCACTCTTTTCAATTTTCGGCTTTACGGGCCTTATCGGCGTGACATCGACCTAATCAACGCGATGCTTATTTTTTTCTCTCTTTATTTTTTCTAATATTATTTAATGCTCGCGTTGATTACCTTTCTTTTTTAATATCGGGCCCCTAATTCGTTTGGAAAATATTTGTAATTGAATCTTTGTATGAGATGCATTCGACCAACTCTTTAATTAGGTTATGAGTCGGAAATGTCAGTGCTTAATAATTATTCGAGTTTTATTTAAATGTGGACTTGAGATATTTAATTCTTGATTGTAATTTATTTGCAATTATGAGCAATTTAGATTTGATTCAGCTATTTTTGTATACACATAAAATTGAATAATCTCTTCGTAACTTACGTATAATATATAATACGACAAACTAATTTCATACTTCATACTAAATGGGTTTGTATGTTTTAACGAGCTGTAATGAAGTATATTCTTACTTTGTATCGCTTTAATAACGATTTAAGTGCATTAACATGACGTCAGTCATGGGATAGTTGTACATTCGATTTCCATGGGGAATTATATTTAAATAATTTTTCTCGCTCTGGAAGACAGCAAGTTCAGTTCCGTCTCGCATCTTGAAATAGGAGGTAAAGTGAGAAAGGGAGTTTGTTCACAATAGGGAAAAAAATAACGAAGCAAAAGTAAAGCTGCTTTACGAATGGTAGAAAGCGTTATTATATTCAACATAAGGTGTAACTATATAAGATATATAATAATGTATTTCTTAGTATACAAACGAAGTTTAAATACAGTTTGTTTCATATTGCATAATTTACAAAGCCTCTGTTTTATACTTACATTTGAATATTATAATAAAAGTGTCATAGTTATGCGGAAGTGCGTAAACAATCCGAACAAATACTGTCAAGTTAATTGGCAATCTCGATGACGGCTCCATCACGAATACCCGTAATGACGACGGCTAACAGTCTTTTTGCACTCTAATAATAACTTTCTTTCCTTCGCTAACGCGTGATGAGTGAGGTGATTGTAAGTCACTCTATTCGTGGACAGTCCTGTCTGCTTCTTTCAGATACGTTTTTAAATTTCAATTCTTTAAAAGACAGAGAGTAAACGGGACGGTTGAGGGTTTCATTGCCATTTGGGATTATTCAATTGTTATCATTTCTCGCTCGGGACGGAGTGTCACATTAGGTCTCCTTTTGTACCTTATGCGGATACAACGTGAAGCTGAACTATAACAGAAATGAATATATCTATGTTCATTAAATCTCAAGCAACTGTTGAATTGGACTAAATACGAGTAGTCGCATGTCTTATTGATAATATCTTATTTCATTTTTGTAAATAGCAGAAACAAAGAAGCGTGTTCTAGTAGCTTCACACCGCGCAAGCGTCTTTGTATTTTAAAGAATTATTGTCGTTTCAGCGTCGTCCGTAATTTATTACGATCTCGCGACAAATCTCACGTTTTTGCAGATCGCCGATCTGATCACTCTAATGCGTCTGCCGTCGATTGTAAATTGTAACTTAGACGCCTGTCCGCAAAAACACTCTGTTGACTTATGTAATCAAATATATGAATACATCCATTTTTTTTCCTCAATTGCAAGGAATAATGATGTTACATTCGTGATGGGTTCTCTTTCATGATGCCGGCGATGCCTTGCGTTGTCTTGCTTATTGAATAAAAACTATAGTTTTTTTTTGTGTGAACAGCTGATGTGAATTGTATTTCTTAATTTAGGCTTGAGAGCATTCAGGAAAATGATAACTTGTGTATGTATAGCTATAATATATTCGAAAATAAAAGAAGTGTCGATTCTATGCAAGATGTAAAGTAGGGTAGGGTGTTCTAATATTCCAAACAATTAAATTAATAATTTATATAATATATCGTTTTTAGAATATTTTCAATTTACTAAAACTATTATAAAACAATACAATTATACACAAATTGATATCATGGATAATCTTTGAGAATAGATATAGTTGCAGTTACTTTGTTAATATATAACTTACCTTACTTACCTTATTTACGGTAACCATTTACAAAGGTTCTATTTAATTTAAAGTTTAAATGTTTTTGTCGTAAACCCGCCTATAGATAAGTTTCACACCTACCTTCAACGGATATATCATTAGTGTCATTACACTATACTCACACGCTCAATAATTTTATCATTATTTTGCCCTTTGGAGTCTAAAGTGATGATAGAAGTCAGACTGTGATAGGATGAAATGACTATGAGTTTATATCTGACTCGTAGTAATATTGGGGTAGACGAAAGTAGAGACTATCTGTTTATTTTTATTATGTTTTATATGTCTATCGTATATAATGAGCGGCGGTTAGTTCTGCCACACAATGACTCTAGAATTCGGCGGAAAGTGGAAAGTGTTAATGGGAACGAAGTGTGTTAACACTAGGTTTCCAGGTTCCCTCTGCATATCCTGTTATGTGGGGAATTCAGCGCCAACCTAAAAAATCTTATATTATACGAGTATACCTATGTGTAGAGTATAAAGAGGTATAACTAGCAATGTATGCTTGTCGTAAAGCAGTAGGTATATACCACAATAAGAATGTAACGACCAAGGAAAATTCTTATTTCCTTATAACCTTTCCTTACAAACTTAACAATCATTTAATATTTCTAATTATACTTTGTTAAGAACTATAAAATTGGTCATTTAAAACGAACAAAAGGCTTAGTTGCGGGCCATAACTGCATTTCTATCATATAGCTGTGTACTTCGAATCAAAGACTAATTGCGTATTACACATTAATGAAGGGAAATCTCATACAGTCTTCGCAATTTTATGGGTGCCACTAAAATGGCGTATATATGTGAATTTTCCTTTAAAATGACCGCCGAAGCCTACATTGTTGTTTATGTAATTATTTAATGAGGCGAATGATTGATGTAATATTAGCTCGTAAAATTTATTATAATTGCTGTAATTGCGGACTGAGCCTTTTAAACATATTTTAAATAGATATTTTATAATTAAATTTTTCATATGATTAATGGTCGTTGTTGATCTCCATTTGTATACAGTTTGCATATTTCATGTGTTCAATTAAAGACAATAGTGTACGAGTTCGCGACAGTTTCAGGTAAAAAAATCATCGAATATACAAAAGTTAGAACAAATATATATACAACATGTACATATAAACGCAACATGTTGTTGATTACCACTCGAGAAAAAAATTGGTCATATTTTCTTAGTTCTGGTGAGAATTCGGGGAAAAGTGGGAAATGGAAGCAGGGAAACGGAATGTCTAAACAATAGGGTCCTAGGTTCCGTTTACCTATCTGCCTATTGTTTTTTTTATTCAAAATACTCCCACGTGACATATTGTTAGCGCTATAAGTGCTATTCTAGTTCTATTCGTTTGTATTGTTTATTCTTAAAAAAAGTCAAGGAATATCCAACTGGGAGGAAATCATTAATTAAGCCGAGTTACCCTTAGAACATTGGTTCATAATTGGTTCTTAAAACAAAAATGCGTTATTAAAAACAGGAATGGACCAATTCTCTTTGGGTCATTTGTAGCTTGTCCATTTTTGTTTTAGGGATCGACTTAAAAAAATATTATAATTATATTTGTTTTGTAGATTCACGTTTCTTTGAAAGAATATAGTGTCAAAATCCTCTGTCCTCCTCTTTCCATTTGTTTTTTTGCGTGTTGAGTGATTCATTTCAAAAGAAACAGTGTAAATTTAATTTCAAAAGAAACAGTGTAAAAAAAAATTGTCCCGTTATATCGCTGCCTAATTGATTTAAGTATTAGTAGATAATATTAGCCCTGTACATAGATTTTTTTCTAGTTTTCCATTGTCAAGTTAAGTGAGTCGATTATTTAAATTGTAAACTGTTTATTCGAGGCAGTAGCGTGCGACTGCAAGCGCGACAGGTTGTGAAATTAAGTATTGAATATTTTCATTTCCCTGGCATCCCCCCACTCAACACGCAATGCCTCCAGAATTCGGCAGAAAATAGGGAACGTAGTGTCTTAATACTAGCTTTCCTCTGCTATGCTAGCCTAATACAGCGTGGAGCAAAAAAAAAACCCTTTGCATAATAATATGTTAGTCAGATAATTTTAATTAACAATGTGTTTATATCATCGTGGCTTAGCGGGATCATGTCTTATTGTAAAACCGATTATTGTGTATATTGGCATCAAAAGCCATTTGAAGTAATGTAGATATCATTTTCGTTTCCCGCTGTGGACTTCCGCTGCTTAGCAGTGTCTTGAATTGCAGCGGAAAGGGTGGACGGAGTGTCTTGACACTAAATTCTTTCTGCCAACTTATCTATTTATGACGTTGAAAAGTTTAAAAAGTAATACTTTAATGAGGTTTGGCCAAGTTTTTTCTATGTAATATTATTTTTTTTTCAATTATATTTCTACGGAACACTATTTATTGGTACCACTTCTTATAAAAATTTCATTTACGATCCTAACAGTTTAATTTAAAAAATTACACCTAATTTATTATCCTAATTTACAACTCGGCGTATTAATATTTGAATAGCATTGATTAGTTTCAAGAATTCAGAGTATATTTTAATTTTTACCCTTAATCTTGGATGGGCTGAGTAGTTGAGGGTCACTCCATGGTCCATTCTTCATTCTCCACTTAATAAGGGATGTTGACCAATACACATGCCTGTTAGTGGCTAGTATACTAACATTTTCTTGATTTATCAGGTTCACGTTGCATCTCCCATATAGCAGGGTAGGCATAGGGAACCTGTGTTAAAACACTCCATTATCCATTTTCTGCGTATTATTCGAGGCATTAATAAGATATAAAGACACTTATCGTAATGAAAGTGATGTTGTGTTATCTTTTCTGGATTTTTTATATTCAATTATTTCAATATACTTATATAATAACAGAACCAAACATTAGACACCATAAGTACTAAATATTAATAAATCAAAAAATTACTAACATCATAGTTTCACTTTAATTATAGCTTACGAACTATAAAAAAACACCGAAAAACCAAAAAAAGTTGGAGTCGTGATCCGACCGCCATTACATGGAGTAGCCAAAAGATAAATCATTGTATCGCTTCTTGATGATTGGACGTGCTCTTGGTGATTGATTGAACCGCATCGCAGAGGGCCCAGCATCTTACGCTAAGGTCAACTCACTTGCCCATTAAATTCGCATTTTGTTAACTTGTGTTTACATTCTTATTTGTTTTTGCATTATGTGCAATTTAAAAAAGATTATCTGGATATGTTTAAAGTAAATATACGTTATTAAGTATTCTGGAAAGAAATTTAAGTTTGATTTGAGGTAAAATGTTTTGTAAATGTTGATATTTTATAATTAATATTGTATCAAAGCTAATACAAGAGTTTTAACTAAAATGCTTGTAATGGATAACGTTTGAAATTTATTGCTATTTAATTTCAAATATAAAGTTAGAGTCAAAGAACGTAAAAGCCGTGAAATGGTTTAAGTATGTGAATGAAAGATGTCTTTTAATAACAAAATCAAGTAAATAACAAAAGAAGTAACTGAAAATTTATCCTTTTATAAAAAAAGGAAATTTTGCAAGAATTTACTTACGATTAATAGTCATTACATTAGTAAGCCGACTCATGTGTTATATAATTGCAGTATTTTTACCTTCTAATTGTCGTTTTTGTATATTCATAAAATAAAGACTGATTTTGTTCTACAAATCGGAATTGTAATTTTCCATGATTACAAAAAATCAACTTCCTGTATACTTATAGTTATTGCTATTATATACTTATAATTGATAATATTGTATAAGTTCCTACATTATAAGCGTGGCGTGGTAACAGCTTTACATTTAATATCTATTATTTTCAAAATCGTCTGTTTTCTATACAAACTATTCAGACAAAGTAACTGTAAAGCAATAACTTTTTATACTTCCGTTATTCTCACGACGAAGCACATTATCAATACCACTCAATTTGTATAAAAATATGAAAACATTGCTTATTCTATGAGACAAGCGATAAAAATCGTCTGCAAAATTTCAATGAACCAATCTCACTGGCAATTATTCAGTTAAAAATTAGACACGAACGTTGAATTTGCGACGATTTATTATTTTAAATTCAATTTTCGGGTTTCATTAAGCGATTATGTTATTATTTTGGATTTGTTTTGTGTGAACACTTTTAATTTACAAATATTGAAATATTTTAGTACCTTAGCGATTTTATGTGTGTAAAGTTTGAGCTTCTTTTTTCAACTATTAGAAGCTGGACGGAGCTGAATGTGTGAGGTTTCCGTAGGCTCACCAGTTTCTTTTAAGATTAAGAAAATGTTTTTCAAATGATCATGTCAAACATAAGGTCAAGAAAGTTAGCCATGGTTTAAAAATGTTGCTAAGTTTATTATCTTATTATTATTGTTTAAAGTAACACAGACATATAATCTATACGTATAAGTACCTGCGATAATTAAATAATATAAGAATTTATGTATAGGAAACTCAGTTATATCTTTCCATATAGTTAGTTAAGCTACAAAATAAATAAACGATTCGAATATTAATTATAGAATGATGACCCTTATCGTATGTAAGCTATTACTATGGTTAATCGATGATCGGAGTCGGAGTTAATCGATATTTCATCTCTCGATTAATTGCGGTTCAGATTAGTGGTAGGCGGGGCCGAGGCTTTGTGTTATATCAGGCTGCCCTTGTCCCGTCTAACTTCTAGTCTTGAAAATTAAGTTTAAGATAATAAAATAGTTATATATTTACATAGATTTATTAACTTGAAGGGATATAGATAAAATAATTAAAATGTGTTTATGAAAGTAATGAGATAAATTTATACTGGACTTGCTTAAGTCTCTAAATAACAAATATTTTTCATTTTGTAAATAAATATAATGCCTGTTCGATGTCATCAGAACTTAATGTTTCAATAAAATTAATAAATCATTCTTCAGAGACTTTGAACAACCAAAATCAATCGATAAGAAAATACGTGTCCGTAAATGTCCGTAATTTATAGTTCTGACGAAACGCCTGCAATATTAATTCATTTTAATATTGTAAGCATATTTTTCATGATTTTATAAACATTATTTCAATTATTAATTATTATTATAATTATATACTCTGATATAAATCATGTTTGTGACACCACATAGAGATACTAATTTAATTAAACAAGTCCAAAGACGAATTTATAAAAAAACGACAATTAAATATTGTTTAGCATATAAAATACGAAGAAACAAATGAATTTTAAGCTTGTTAATTACACGTAGACAGTATTAAAAGAAGGTTTCAACCCAAATTGATTAATTACCGACCAACAAACCTTCACACGAAATAGGCTATAACTTTATAAAACATACAAAAATACACCACCGGTGGTTTTTATTCAGAATTTATAATTAGATTTGGCGGAGGCCCGCCCTTTTGAATAACTAACTGATGGCACAATTTACACGCTTTTTTAAAAATATTTTTCAGTTAATAAAAGATTAAATTTTAAATATTTTGTTAAATACCTAATTTTAAACTAACAGTATCTATTAGTTCTCTAGACAATTCTCATTCATAAAAATATGCTATGAAATTAGTTTCTTTATTCTTTAAATTAATTTGTTATGGAATTATATTGTGGCCTCATAGTCGACGAGTAATGGTTGCTCTGAAGTTAAGCTTTCTGCTAACTTCAGTTTTCATACCACGACTCGTCGAACGTACTGTATGTCTGATAATAAAATTTTAAAGGCCGAGTCGAGACGCTGTCGTTTGCCCTTTGAGCCAAGAGTGAAGAGTCAGCCGGGAGGCGGGCTTGCAGCGATGAGGTAAGGATAAAAATTCGATTACAATTAAATTAACTGCACTCCTATTTGTTTTTCATTAGCTGTATCTGATTTAAGATACAAAAACTTGCATAAAAATCGAAGTTTATTTTTGTAAGCCGAATAATTATATATTGTATAAATAGATATTAATTTATTAGACATTTTTAAAATATAGGTAAATATAAGGAGATGCTAACAACAAGGAGATGCTTCTTGGTGTAGGGTAATGAATTATAATAAAATTATTTTTACAACGCGTATTTACTAAGACATTGCGCAGCGTTGGGTTGCTTCACACCTAATGTCTAGAAACTATAATCAAATCAGATGTTGAAGTAATTATGTCTCTGACACTTGTCTATGAGTCACGTGTATTTATTACATTCAAGTGCGCAACTCTACTAATAAAAATGATTTTATTTGGAAAGCGGTTCTCATTACCACAGACACCTCGAATACTATTATATAATTCGTATAAATTTATAACCTTATTAGTATTTGAACACCATAGTTGCATCTAACATTCAGCATAATGGCAATTGTTTAGAAGTCATTGTTAAAAGGTGGAAAATTCACTATCAAAATATCTCTTAATTGAAAAATAACAATCAGTAAAAATTAGATCTCAATTAGACTTAGAATTAGAGAGAATTAGAATTAGATAAAATTCTCAGAATATTCTCGTTATCTACTTCATAAGATGAATGTTACGTCTTAAAAGAATCTTTAGTATATTGAGGCAAATCTACAAAACAAATTTATCTAGGGAATTAAATGAATAATATCTCATTCAACAATTTTAATATCCCACCAGCAATAGATGTACCTACATGTAAAAAGTAATTATAATTTTCTATTAACAAATTAAATACATATAAAAAGTTGATCGGCTCCCGTAACATCTATTAATCTAGCAAGATTAACTAGAGCCATATTCGTAAGCCGGAATCGATACCATACATACTCGTACCTCTATATCTAAAGATATTCGATTATTCGATGTATTTAAATCAATGGAAACAATCGTTAGGTTAAAGCAACATTGTAATTGAATTTATTATTAATAGCTGTTTCCGATACAGCCCACGCTCTTCCCACGGCGTTTCATAATTAAATTTCTTATTGGATTATATTTTAATTAGACGTGATTAGGATATAAATGAGTATCGATTGTTTCGATGATTGATCGGTCGTCACTAGTGATGTCTAACGATTTGTGATTGATGTTGAACCCTGTTGAAAATCGAAATCGGGTTGAACTTTTTTTTCCCCGTTTCATCTCTCGTAATACGTTTATTGAAAGTTAATAACCTGTCCGCTTGTTTTGAATGAATTATGCAAATTGGTGGTTGGGTAGTTTCGTAGCTATTAATATGAAACGTTCAATTGAATTTGAATGTGTAATATTGATTTTTTGTTTATTAATATATTTAATGTGTTGATTATATGTATGTGTTTTTTATTTCGTTATGAAGTTGTGATGATTGTGAATTTAAATTAATGTTAATAATAATAATCAGCTTCACGCTGTATCCCGCACACAGCAGAGTAGACAGAGGGTCCTCACTTTCTGCCAAATTCTGGAAGCATTGCGTGTTGAGAGGCAGGACTCAACTTCGCGCTTTGCCTCGACACCAGAGCGAAGAAAATGGAAATATAAACGTAAATAAATATTTCACTTCCTCGTGTGCCACACGCTTGTGCCGCTGCGGTATAGTTATATTTTTTTAAAGTATTTATAGAAGAGAAGTTTCTTCCTGGTCAAAAATACTAAATGCGGTGTTGAATTTCGCCATCCATCTGCAATGTTGGTAATTGAGTTATGATAAATATCACTGTATCTCAATGATATATTATATATATTCAATCGTTCATCAACAAGACATATGTCGAGAATACACGTATTTTTATATTTTTTTAAATTAAATTTTATGTTATTATCTTTAAAAAATATTTAAATTATTCTAGGGGAATCAAATAAAAGACTAAAATAAAACACACCAACTCATATCAACCATTTATTATGGAACCCTTATAGCGTTTAGTTTCAATACTATTACCCTTTTTGTACAGTAACGTATAGACAATGTCTGGTAATTAGATTTTCACAAATATCTCTTTGGTGTTACATATATACATAAATATTATAAACATTGTTTGAACCAATATTATAAAAACACTTCAGTAAGTGAGAATGAAATATTAAAAAATAATAAAATTAATAATTATTAAGAATTAATTGTTTTTTAACGATACAATTTTTGTGCACACCGTTTCATAAGAAGTAATTTTTATTTATATATTCTTTTTATTATGAATTTGATAATTTCTGCTTGGTAATTGATAGGTGCATATTATTAATTATAACTGCATTATTTCAATATTTTATATATATTTAATGGAATGTATTTAGTTTTGTATAAGCATAATTTTTAATACACTATAAATTAGATCTATTTGTGCAGTTATAATTTACTTAGTTATTGTCATAATTATTTTTATATGAAAATAAATATTTGTGAATTTTTCATTTTGTGTACATGATTCTTAAATCTTAAAAATAAAACGTAAAAATACTCTATAGGTTCATACAATAAATAACAATAAGTATAAATTGGACGGATGAATTATTAATAGTAATTACACACTAATTGTATTTTTTTACTTACTTTAACGTACAATAATACAAAGGCATCGTCTAACTACACTGTCATATCATAGAGCGTTAGTATAAAGTAAATTTAAAAATGAATAAAATATATATATATATATATATATATATATTATCTAGTTTTTTCAATAGAATACAACTTTTGAGGAATAAAAAATTGTCTAACAAAATTGAGATACCTTAGTTTATTCAACTTATCATGTGATAAATATATCACAGCTAAATAATAATTTAAGTAGCGTCAATGATATGACCTTTCATACAATTCAAACACCATTATCTAACTTCGTCTAGTTCAACTAATTAGGTCTGTGTGATGTCTTTGCCTAAGCATTTCCAGCCTAAGTTCGTGTTCCCTCGCAGCCATTCTTAAAGCAGCTATGCTCGAACTTCTTCTTTCCACTTCTGGTCCTTGCTGGCTTGGAGGGGATTCACTTCCGGGGGATATAGGTGGTGATACTGGTGGAGGGTCGGGGGACTGTCGAGGGGGTGCGGCCAGTCCAGCAAGCAAAGTGTGAAATGGAGGTGTGTTAGTAGAATATATTGGGGCGGAGAACAATGGTGGTCGAGATAGTGGTGATCCGAGGTATTGAGCGCCCAGAACTGGTGAAGTGCCGTATCTATGAATAAAGTAATATGAATTAATGAAAGTTCATATAATTATTTTACTGTAAACGCAGCGGTTCGTGGTTCGATTCTCACTCGAATAAATTAATAATTTTAATTTCCTCGCACTGGACTCGCTCTGGACTGGAAGTGTCCGTCATTCAAGAACCAAAGTCTCGGAAATTTCACATAGTCTCGACTTTTGCGGTCAAGTGATATTTAGTTATTTGGAATCTATGTTTATAGTAAAGATATAGGAACGTTTGTGTATATTACATGATATCTCATAATATTGCTTGAAATTGTAAACTCACCTAAAAGAGGCGAGGGCGTTTGCATCAAAGGGCTTTCTAAACCCAAATCCTAGTTGTGAGAAAGGATTGGGCATTGAAGCTACCACGGAGGGAGGGGGACCTCCTCCCCCTAAATAAGGGTTGTACGGGTGCGCTTGAGGTCCAACCTTCTCTTGCTTACGCCATTTTGCACGACGGTTTTGAAACCAAACCTGCAAAGAAATAGAACGTCTTTCATTTGGTAATTAGGGATCGTATAACTGTTTCTGATTCTCTTTCATTATAATAATTGAAATTTATTAATGTACACAAATTGACAATTGCTGTTGAAGCCAAAAAATGGAATACAACAAAATTCGTTATATTTTTGTTAATAATTGCCTAAATCCATGTGTCAATAATAAACCAATTACATAACATAAATGTTATAAGAATTTCCTATTTCCATATAATAATAAAATCGAGAAAAAAAATATATCGAGACAGATTAATAGATGTTAGCAAAGAAATTAACATTTATTTCTTAAATCAACAAGAATTAAAGATTCGTCGAAAGATATTTTATTCATATCGCTAGCTTACTCAATAAAGTGTATTCGATATATCGAGATCTGCACTAATATGGATTGATTTAGTTCGTTCTCGAGGCGCCCCGTTGACTGGTTACCGTCGTAACGACTGCCACATACGTAAAAAAATTATATATATCTATTTTAATTAATTACATACTTGGTTGACAATCATAATAAATAGTTAATGAATGTCTGCTTTTGTTTTTAATGAATTTTCTAATTTTAATGACGCAGAGTTTGCTTTTTAGATAGCATTTTAATGGTATTGGTTAAAATTGATGCTAATTATACAGTTTTCCCTATGGATGAATAATAATATAATCTTCAATCAATCGAAATTATTCGTTTTATGAAAAACAATAAGTTGTTTTGAATTATTAATTGAATTATTATTTTTTTAACATGGTTTGATTTTGGTTTTGAAATTTCCTAACAAACTGTTGAAAACAAATTAATTGCATATAATTAAAAATAATACCTCATATTATTTTTAATTTATGTAAATGTAATTTAATATAATTGCATATATATTATAGCAAGCATTATATGTTTTTAATTTTCCCTTTCATGGTACATATTTTAAATACAATGTAAAAAATACATCATGTTCCATATTATTATCATGTGGGTTTCCCCAACTACGCCATTACAATAATCACAGTAATTAGCTGTTTTGTTTATTATATTTTTTATTGAAAATATTTTAATTCAACAATTTATGTTCAAAAGTTGAATTAATTCAGTTAAGGGCATAATTTTTTTTCAATTTCAAGCGGTAGGGACCTATTGCGCCCATAGCAGAGAAAATAATAAATATTTAATTTCCTCGAATGGGGATCGAACCTCATCCCTATTATTGAAAATAAATACTAAGTAAAAAAAAATATTAATAATTGATTATTCAACGAAAACCATAGAGGCAGTCTAAATTGTTGGCATACAATACAAGATTTTGGCAAATCTCAAAACACACAAAAAACGTGTTCGACCCGTCCACCTTGATGGCGGACAAAAAATTACACTGATTGATTTATTTCTCGTATAGGTTCAATATTTAAACGTTAAATATTTATGAGAGCCATAAGGAGACGAGCCTCGGTCATTATGTAAACCGATATATTTATGGTAATTTTAATTAATTCGCTTATGATAAATGTGGATAACTAAAAAGCAGTTTCTATATATGTCCCGGTTACTGTACCGGTGCAAAAAATACGTTTATATTAACATTTTAACTGTGAGTATGTAAGATAGTTTTGCTATATTTATAACAAAAAACTAAAGCTAAAGCTCTATATTTCAATTATTTAATTGAAATATAGAGCTTTTGTTTTAAATTATGGTTTTATTTAGTAATTGGATTGTATTTTGAATTGGAAGTATATAAAAACACCAATTGTGGTGCAGGAATACCAACGTATGACGGTTAAGTGTCAAGTAAAATGGTTTCCTAGTATTCTTGCCTTTGAAATACGTTCTAGAATTAAATTTATAATAGTAAAAGTAAGACATCGAAATCTTTTAATCTTATTTAGTAGATGATAATAGAGATATTATATTATAATTATGTCTACAGCATTGATTGATATATGTGAATAAGGTGATTAACAAATTAAAATACTCACAAAATATGTAGGTATGTAATATGTAACCAATCAATGTAGTTAATGGATCGTGACTTGAATAAATGTCTTTTGGGATTTGATAATCTATAGCGATTCATCAAATTTTGACGGATAATTAAACAAAAAAAAGGCAAACCTATCTAAATAGTCACCACATTTGTGAATCTCACTCTTATATTGTTTATAAATGATAACTTCTCTTATAGTGTGTAGGTAGGTATGTGTAAATTCCAGAGCTGGCGCTAAAATGACTTATATATTTTTTAACCGACTTCTGTAAGAAAAGGAGGTTATCAATTCGACTGTATTTTTTTTTATGTTTGCTACATCATAACTTTTGACTGGATGAACCGATTTTGAATTTTTTTTTTTATTTGAAAGGTAGTGCTTCCCTAATGGTCCCATTTTTTTCGTCCATTTCTGACAATGGTATCTATGAGAAAATCCCATAAGTATTAAATTAGTATTAGGTATGTGCGCGTCAAATAGACGAATAACTAAATGTCGCGCAAACCGATTTTGATGATTCTTTTTTATTTGAAAGGATAGGACTTCAAGGATAGTTTGGTAAAAATTTGGTTAGGTTCCGATTATGGGATCCGGTGAAAATTGAGAAAGTTTTTTTTTTGTTTTTTTTTGTTAAAAAAAAAATTATACTGTAATAGTTACAGGAAAAATTAACAAGAAACATTGTTAAAATTGATGTCAGAAGTGAGATTCCTGGTCGTTGCATTTCTTTCAACCAACCGCAAAAAAAAAAGATGTTCTCATTTTCAACCAACTTCAAAACAGGGAGATATTCGTAATTCGCCCAAATATTTTTTATGTATGTTCTTGTCAATATACTAAAATGTTTGTTTGCACAAAAATAATACCTTATTAAGTGAAGTTTTACATAGGACAACCACAACCACTCATTGACAACCACTACCACCACCATCACCACTCGTTTAAGAAGCATCATTTTAAGATCTACCCATCACTTAAAATCGTAAAATAAATTAATTTTTAAGAAAATAAAAACCGACTTTTAACAGCGAACTAAAAAGTTAAAAATAATTATACAAAGATTTAATAATTTTGAAGTCGGTGTCAAATTACTAAGCCTGTTCGTTTTACTTGGCACCGACTTCACAATTATAAAATCTTTGTAAAATGATTCTTCACTTTTTAGTTCGTTGTTAGAAGTCGATTTTTCTTTTTGTTAAAAAAATATTTATTATCGTTATTTTATTCTATTCTTCTGTTATATCCGCCATTCAACAATAACCTTATTTAAATAACTATAATTTCCCACGTGTTAATGTGTTTTTAATATTTTTTTTGTATATAGATATTTACGTAATACGCTAACAATATGTAAATTGACTTTTAGGTAAACAAAGAGTTCTCTTTCTTATATCGTTCATATTCAAGATTATATTATTAAGATATATTTAGATGGCGGAACTTAACGCAGCCCTGAGTTTACTATATTGAACAAACATAAACATCTCAAACATTATGATGGCAAAAACACGAGCTAGGCTTTCTCGAAATATAGTAGCAAATAATATAACTTCTTTAAGTCCAGCTTCACGCTATTTCCCGCATATAGGTGGGTAGGCAGAGAAACATAAACAAATAGATAATAACTTATTCCCCCGAGTGGTGATTGAACCGACAACCGTCGCGGTACACTCACACGCTTGTGCCCCTGCGCCGCCACGGCGTCATAAGTCCATCAATTAATATATTTTAAACATTAAGTGTTTTATTATCATTTAAATATATTTTTTAGAGGCATGCTATCCTTCGTTGTACAGAAGTAATGCGATAAATTGTCGTATCGGAGTTAATTAAGTTGTTCCAAAAATAGCGTCAATTCGACGGCATGGCTCGGACAGCTTTATCGGTGCACCGCGCACTCCTAATTTGTATTCTCATAATTATTTGCGAGCAACTCGCGACTACAAGTGAATCGATTGAGAGAGTTCATTTGAAAGGATAATTTAAATAAATAGGTAAGTGAGGCGTCCAGAATTCGGTAGAAAATGGGGAACGGAGTGTCGTAACACTAGTACTCCAGGTTCCCTATCGCCAATCTGCTGAAACTATTCTCTTCATTAGTTTATTACCGACATCAAAATAATTTTCATATATGAAAAAAATATTATAAAATATATGCTATATTTTTTATATAAAATGTTATGAGAAAAAGTTAACATTGCATATTTAATTGTGTTATATAAACAAACACTTTAGATTGAGAACTTTCTTTAGAATTTTATTTATGAAAAGATAACATAATATATAGACAGTCCCCTAACAACTGACAACAAACAACAATTTGTCCGATTATTAAAATTCCATATTAGTTAATATCCATACACTTGAAATGATTGATGAATATAAAAATTTCGCAAAGTCATTTTTTCATACCGAATCCCACAAAAACACATTCAATCAAAGAAAAGTAATATAAAAAAAACACATAAATAAGTACACATTCCAATGGGTGTAATTTAACCGTAATTTTGCAAATTACATGGAGTTAAATTTTGTATCGGAGTCGATTAATCACTATAATCAATGTGTTGTACGTGTAATTGCTAATTAGTTAAATTGCGAGTACTTCGTGACGCAAATATTTTAATTTCGCTATAATACCTGTATTCTGGCTTCCGTTAATCCGATTTTCATTGCCAACTCCTCTCTGAAACAAATGAATTGATGTGCAATTACTAAAAAAATATGTAATTTAAGGTAATGGGAATATGTCGGGAGATTTTACGTAATGGCTGTGTGGTTTTTGTTTTTTTTTTTCGGTTTTTTAAACTTTTACTTACTGACTAACTTTCCAATGACTGGTTAGAAATATTTATTCACGGTTCACAGTGAGAAGACACTTCGTTGATCTCTTTTCGTCCGAATTTGGGACATTGCGTGTGGCGTAGAGAACTCCAACGCTTTGTCTTACAAGGGCAAGGAAATGGAAATAGTTCATTCCCCAAAGGGGAGGGAACTCACAACCATCGTGTTCACAGTCTGCTACGACGCTGTTCCACTGCGTTACTGTGGCCTCGATTACAATGAAATAATTAATTCTTTGGGTCAAATATAAATGTATTTATATAGATACATCTTTTATGGATCCTGTTATTAAATTATTTACGGATAACACATTAATTTTTTGTTGTTTTGTTGTTTTTGTTTTGTTGTACTTGTTCAATTTATGAGATCTGATCTCTTTGTTTTTTTTAGGGTTGCGTACCACAAAACCAGTAAAATGGAGCCCTTATAGGTTATAATATGTATGATATAGGCAAATTGCAATAAGGTATGGTCTACCTTATTGCTAGTTGAATTCCAATTCACGATACGTCTATTGCATGTAAACTATGTTACCACGGCCTCCGGATCAACGTTTTTAATCATATTTTTTTACTTTCTTTTTGTTACCTAGATGAATAATACATGTTTGGATAAGCTATCAATTGATAGATAAAAACATAAGCACGCTTATAATTCTATACCTATGTGTAAGAGTATGGAACTTAGGAATAATTGTATTGCTCACCTTGTAAATACATCGGGATAATGTGTTCTGGAGAAAGCTTTTTCCAGTTCCTCAAGCTGAAAACTTGTAAATGTTGTTCTGTATCTTCTCTGCTTTCTTTTTGGAGTAAATTCATCTGCATCATCACTATCCGCTGACCCTGGAGGAGGTCTCTCGGAGGCTGGAGACTGATCGGCATGAGACAACTCAGGAGTTGTTCTAGGAGAATCTTCTTTGGGAACTTCTGATATTCCCATACTGCTATACTTATAGGCGTCTTGATGATAATAATCTGCAAAGAAAATTATGTCATGATTTCTTTGCCTAGGTGGAGATTATTGCGTGATGAAAATAAAATAGATTCAGTATTTATTTTTTTGAATATTTTATATTCAATTAATTAATTTCATAATGAACGGGGTCAGGGGTGTATATTAAGCCCATTATTAAATCTTACATTTAAATTTTTAATGTTATTGGTAATCGTATCTCATTGGGAATCAATAATTTAATTTTTCTTACAATGTTTAGGATTCCGTATAGTGGCATCTGCTTTATTCGGTTAAAAAAAATTTGCACACACAGCACAATTTTAGTTTTAACGTATAGCTATAACGCGCTGGTGGTTGTGTATAAAATATTTTATAATTACATACATATATTTCTCTTTTTTAGCTTTATGCTTTACCCCGTAAATAGTAGAGTAGGCAAAGAGAATGTGGGAACCTGGTGTTAAGACACTCCAGTTCACATTAAGACACTTCAGTTCCCCACTTTTCCGCGACCTCGCGACGCTTTGTGTATTAAGTGGCGAAATTTTACGACGCGCTTTCCTTACGCGAGATAAGAAATAAAAGGAAGGAAGGCATAGTTACTTTTCTTAATCTGTTTACGAATTCCCTTTTTTTTATTTTTTTTACAGAACCCAAGAAATAAATAAAAGAGAGGATTAAATTGCAGTTAGAGGTTCAATTAACTTATAAAATACAGTAATTGGGATTAATTTGATTATTTATAATTTGCGTGTCAGTAGGCACGAAATGTAATTAATAACAGCAAGTTCTTGTAATAAAATACCGTTCTCAATAAGAAAATCTAGACTCGGAAAGTATAATTAAGTCGATGATATTAAAATATATATAAATGGATATTATGAAATTAAATAGAGGCCAGAGCGCGGCGCAGGGGCACCAGCGTGTCAATGTAAACGCGACACAGGTTGTGAGTTCGATTCCCACTTGAGGAAATGGGATATTTAATATTTTTATTATTAAATATTTCCGTTCCTGCTTTACGCTGTTGTATCCCACATACAGTGCAGTAAGAGAAAAAAACTTTGTGCTAAAACACTCCGTTCCCCACTTTCCGCCGAATTTTTGGGGCATTATTTGTCGAATGGCAGAACTATATGACTTGTTAATCCAGAGCGAAGAAATGAGAATAATAATAAATAATAATTATTTTTTCCGAGTGGGAATTGAACTGACAACCGTCGCGTGTACAGTCACACGCTTATGCCACGACGGCCACAACGAGGAAAGTAAATTCTTTGATTTCAATAATAACTGTACAAAAACAAAAAGGTTTCGTTTTTCTTTGTCAGCGCGGCAGTTCCGGTTCGGCCTTGCTCCGATGAGGTCGCACAATCGGACGCCCTTATTATGTATATTCGTTGTCGGTTATATACTTTAGTGTTGTGGTTCCCGCTTCATCCTGCGCTGTGCTGAGNAAAAAAAAAAAAAAAAAAAATGTCAGCGCGTTACCTATACGTTTTACTCACTCGCCATGACCTCAGTTCTTGTAATCAATTTATGAGTTAATGTTATTAATTTAATTACGGTCTCATTATGGTGTTGGTGTAATTGGTTTGCCATTACGTCGCCTTCTAGAAACTAAGGCGCGTGTCACATTGGTTGTTTTAGAAATGGAAATATACTCGTATATATTTTTAAAACTTATATTTCCATTTCTTCACTCTGGTGTCGTGGCAAAGCGCGGTGTAGAGTTCGCTTGCCTGCAGAATTCGGCTTAAATTGGGGAACGGAGTGTTAAACTACTCTGCTATGTGCGGGACACAGCAAGTATGGTGTAAGATGCCAATATTAAACATAGATAGATAGATACTAAGTTCTATTTATTTGTAACAAGCCATTATATTATTTTTTTTAAAATTCATTAATATTTTTATAGTTATTTTATTAATTTAACTTTCATAACTTTCATTGTTCTTATCATTAGTTATATATTTTATATTAGCAAAGACAGATATATTATTCTATCTGGGAATCAAATTTAGCCTAATAAATTTGATGTACCAGTTTATACTTGACATTAATATTAAGATATCTCCATACATTACATACGTATCTTATATTTTAATAATATTACACATATTATATATGTTGTGGACACATGAATCATACGGTACTGTTCCTATTATTAATTAAGATTAACTTAGATAAACAAGATTTTGATAAAAAAGATTATTTTATCATTTTGATTAGTTAACGCGAATAAAAATAATACGTGTTTACGTATATATCTATATATATTAGGAATTATAAATGTATTGAAGACTACTTTAATATTTGATACCAATGTGGTTATATCAAAAACTATTTAGATTTGTTGCGGCCTTCCGCGATAAGAATATAAATTATTGAGTAATGTTGGAATTTCCGTACTTCTAGTGTATGGAGATAAGGCTTTTAGTTATGGAAATTGGAGAATAACCTAATATATATATGTATAACCTAAGAAATATAAGGACATTATTAAAGTTTTAATCTACACACAGGAAAAAAGATACGTTTTAGAAAACATATAAAAATAGAACATAGCGGAATTTAAGCCCGCCCCTCTGTCCAATCGCTTTGACCAACCAATCCATATGTTCTCAGAAAATCACTCAACTCAGAGAAAACCATACTAAATCAGCTGAGAACGTTCATTAAAAATAATAAACCTATTAATTTATCTAATCGACGCAATGTGAACTGGCCCTAACCAAAATCTGAAAAAAAAGGAAGACTTGAGAATAATTGAGAATTTTTTTATTCAATGAATATATATTTAACGTTTACATCTTATCAATACATGATAAATCATACGTAATGTCTCCATTGTTCCGTGGTGGAAGTCGGCGCGGTGTGACGGTGGCAACTGCTTTATACGGACCATTGCACAGTGGAGTATTAGCGAGTATTTATCTATGCTTACATACATAGCTTCACGTTTTATCCCTAGTGTGGTATTCAGACAGAACGGAGCGCCAAACGCTACTGTCTCTACCTATCTCTTTCGCCTCGTCCACTGTTATCAACCTCCTCATACATGCCCTCCGGGGGGTCATCATACTTTTTATACTGTGTTTACGAAGGTCATCCGAGGTCTCCCCCTACCTCTCTTGCCATTCACTTTTCCGTCATAAATCTTTTTTGCCATTCTTTCATCACTTATTCGTTCGACGTGCCCAAACCAGCTGAGCACGTTCTTCTTCATTCTCACCGTGACATCCTTGCTAGTACCTGCTGTATACGTAACTTGCTATAATTAATGTAAATAACTTGAAACTCAAATTCGTATTGTTAATTAAATAATATGTTTATAGCTTTTGTTTGACTTTTATTATTAGATCTTTGGACTCTATTGTTATAAAAACTTAGCTTCTTTTAGCTGAATAACTATAAAGGCAAAATTTTATAATAAAAATCTTCATAGTTGTCAGTCAAATCTAATTTTGTTACTATGGTAATGTATACTTTACTTAATTTGTTATTAAAAAAAATGTATACAGATAATTACAAAAAAAAAAACCTACTGGTTGACACGTCTTTTGTGCGTTTGTATATTAGTTAAGTGAAGAAACACCAATAATTGTTTTTTTCAACAATCATCTAAGTGCATTTAAAACTCACGTGCTCGTAATTTCTTGAAATTATCAATTATAATAAATTTATAGATACAGCTCAGACGATAAATTCTATAAAAAGATGGAAATTTACACTTTCAATATTGATTTTTTACATTTTTTTGTAATTATAAAAAAAAAACAGTATGGCTATAGCTTTACTCTATTTTTGCTCTGACCTTTTAGTATAAACTATGATTATAGAACAGTATTTTCTTTATTTACGACTGCGCGCTAAGTTCAACTTTACGCGTGCATGGTTACAATACTGTATGAACCTACTACTGCTATGTTCAAATATATCGCATGAATAGTTAATACTGTATTATTTGAATTATTTATTGTTGCGTTTTAATTCAATTAGGTACGTAACTTAATAAAAAATATTTTTTATATATTATATTAACTTCACACTTTTGGCTTGAAATGACAAAAAAGTGTTTGATCATGGACTTTAGCTTTAAACAGACTTTTGTTACAGGGTCTATTTCTTATAATTTTTTGGTGTGCCACACATGACCCCCTATTCCTGTACGCCCATGATTGGGAATTTGAGAGATGTAAAAAACATAGAACAAAGTTAAATTAACTTTGACCAACTAATTTCGTGATTGAGTTGCGAGATACAGACACGTAATAGAATGATAATTGATACAAAAAGATGAAAATGAATCATTCATAACCAATGAGCCCGTCGTGGCGTTCAAGTACATAAGCGTGGGATCGTCGATCGTCTACACATAAATGGTCGAAAATTGACGACAACATAAACTCAACTTCATATCTTTCCCTTATTTTCCATAACGTTTGAGAAGCGTTAACAACTGAAATATTTTAAGCAGAAGTCAACTAAACCTGTATCTAACTCCAATAATAAAAAAAACTTAATAAATAACAAAAAATCAACAATAGATATAAAAATAATTATTTACAAACACTTACAAACTTATTACTTATTACAAACACTATTATTTCAAAAGGCACGATAAAATAAACACTTAGCACTGTGTCACACTAACCACTCGTACGGGTTTTTCATTAAGAATGACTTGAGACGCTCATTCATAGTTATCAAAGCCACGCTGTTTAGATAATGCAACTTCCTTTGCAGTAGTATTTTATCAATTTTTAATGAACAATTTATAAACTGTCATAATATTTGAATTATTGATAGATATGACATATCAATGAAATATATCTAATTCTAATATAGATAACTTTTAGTTATTGTTGTTCTATAATCTGTATGATATCTATCTTTTGATATCTTATATGCTTGGGTAATGATTAGTCTTGTGACTCAATCTTTTAATAATGCTTACTTATATTATGGCGTTTCGCCTATTTCTTTTTATTTGGTTGATGGTAGTTTAGTCTACATTCATAATGTATCCAAAATATAGGTAATATAGATATTCAAACTACATACTTCTTGCTTGTTTCCAATATTTTTAATTATCTTTGAGCATAATCCTATCTCATCCATAAATTTAACGGCAGCTACCACATACCTTTTCAAAGAAAATAATAAAAGGCATAAACTATTATGATTCTTAAAAAAAATGTATACAAACGAATGAACTAAAATTCTTACCAATATGTAGGTAAATGATATTCACCGAGTTAGAATTTAATTTATAAATAAAATATGGAATTTCCTGTGTCCTCGATTAAGATAAAACGTGAATGATATCTCTAATAACATTTATTAGATTTCTTTATCATATACAAAGTACATAATTTAATTAGCGTAATCAACGAAAACGATAGCTGTAGTAATAATTATCTTGATATATAATACATACCTAAATTTAATATAAACGATTTTTTTAAATATAGTTTTCAAAATAGTAAAGAACAAAGAAACTAGAATAATCAGAAAGATTAGGTTACCACTATTTTCTTTGTTGTTTTAGATGAGAATTGTTCTTTAGATTGCTCTCACTCTCACCTATAAATTCGGAAGGTGAAAAATTATAACATCTGCATACGAATTCCTTGTAATGGTGAAACCAGTGCACAGCTTTTGTCCTCCTTTGAAGTATTTTGCAGCTTCTCGGGGGTTATATGGTCGGAGGCATGTCTTCGCCAGCCAAGTTTTAAATTTACGACTTTTGAAAGAGACATACAGCACCCACTCATTTATTACAACTTGTAGCTTCATCTTTTCCTGTAGGGTACCTAGACACCACTTACTCCATGACTCGGATAGTCATAGCCTGTTGAGTAGCAATGAGAGGAAATAAAAATAGATCATGCCATAGATCAATGGGGATCAAACCCACATCCATCAATTTTGTAGGCTGGTCCTATCTCACAAAGTTAGATCCACAAACAATATAAATAATAATAAATGTGTAATTATATCCAATTTTCCTTATGAATAATTATGTCAAGTTAAATAAATGCACAAGTGTTTCATGAATCGTTATGAATCATATTCATGACTAATTAAATTATGTGAGCAACAGTGATTCATTCTCCATTGACTGTTTACGTACGATTTATTTCTAGTTTGTTTTAGTGTAGAAAATTATATGATATAAGAGTTTTAAAACGTTTATACTGGACTTCTACAGTATACAATGTAGAAGGATGACTTGAAAAATTATAATTGCTGTGTATACGTTGTAATATTTTAATCTTTTTATTTGTTTTAGGGTTCCGTAATTCCGTATGTAGGTACGTCTCAATGGAACCATAAAACTCACACCCTTTTAAATGTATATGTTTGCTATACATTAATTTACATTAGTAAATAACTACTATAAAACGAATAGATACCCAAGTTTCAGATTATACTAAAACTAAATTTGTGCTGTTGTGTTGGGCAAATATTTTATGTTACAAATGTTCTATGTTACAAATACCTGTATTATAGATAAAATACTTTAAATTTAATAATTATTTAATTTCTTTTAGACACATAAATTATTTTTATCAAAATGATTCTGCGAAAGTATCAAGAAAATTAATTAAAAAAAATATATAGTTTGTAATGCATCTTATCATAATTAATATTTATTTGATAACTTAAATATTACAGTATCAATGTTTAATCTCATTAATCGTAATTAAGTAAGGGTAGATTTTGTTTAGCAAAGTTAAAAAAAATGCCTGGTAATGTTGACATATAATTTTAATTTGAATGATTGTCTATATTACATTAAAAAATATAGGATTATAAAAGATTAGCATTTGTTTTTTTTTTATGGTAAAAGGACAAGGCAAACGAGAGTTCGGGTCGCCTGATGGTAATCACCGCTGCCTACGACCCCGTGCAACACCAGAGGAGCTACAGGTGCGTTGCTCATTGAGTAATTTAAAAATATTTGTACATATAAACTAAATAAAATGTAGCCTATTTTTTCGGATTCACAGCATTCTGCTTAGCAAGAAAACCTAGTGTCAAGACACTCAGTAGCCTACTTACTGTCTGAATTTACTGTGTAACTTTTATTTACTTACTGTGTAACTTTTATTTTCTTGTCTAACGAGCTAGCGCCATGATTGACGTAAAAGGAAAAGGAACGAAAGTAGGGAAGTTGTGTAATGTCTCGAAAATTAGACGGTGCATAGGGAACGGAGTGTCATAACACTAGGTTCCTGGGATACAGCGTTAAGCTGAAAAATATATTAAACGTTTCAACGATAATTAACGTTTAGGAATGCAGCTCTTGAAAAGAAATGGAATTGTAACTTTTTTCATAATAATTTTTTTTCTTTCTAGGAAAACAAAGTTAAGCTTTTTATGATGTTAATCATAGATTAAATGTTATAATAATTTAACATTGAACTTAACCCACGTTAAGTGGATTATGTTCTTTGAAGTACCTACCTATAATCTTATAGTAATTACTTACATTCTGGGAAACACAATGATAAATAGTTTTATAAATAATATGATTTATAATATATTTGTTTATAATGATTTAAATAAATCTTATTAACATTAGTCATAAACACAAGTTAACTAGATTTTAATATCTTGCTTCGTAATAGCTTATATTTATATAAAGTGACACAATTGAATTCTTAATAGCTGACAGTGCATCAGGAGTTCGAATCCTGCTGGAATCCTGTTCGAATTTCCTGGAGAAAATTCACATTTAAAATATTTTTATTTTATTCCTAATCAATATATTTCGAGATCGTGGTGAGTTCAAAGTGACACGGAGTTGTTGCTGTAAGTTTTCCGCATAGAAACCGTATAAATAAAATAAAGGAAAAGGATTTATTAAGTAACGTTATATTTATATACTTACAAGATAGGCCGTGGCGCAGCGGCGGTGTCTGACTAAGCGAACTGTGTATGGCTTAAAAAAGATGTGAACGCAACGGCTGTAGGTTCGATTCCCATTCGGGCAAATTAATTATTTTCGTTTCTTCGCTCTGGTAATACGCCACAGGCATTAAGTTCCGTCACTGAACCCAAGGTCTCGAAAATTGGGCAGCAGTGGGAAAAGAAGTGTCTTAACACTACGTTCACTCGCCCTATCTCTCTATATGCGGTATAAACCGTGATGCTTATTATAAAATATATTGATAACTAAATAATAATAATCATTTATTATTAGATTTACCTTAGAGGTAAATCTTTTTGATGATGATTATAAAAATTACCATTTATTGCAAATAATTTCCCTATAATTTATGTTATGGGTTTTACATCGAAATGTATTAACATAGATGTTGGCACAGCCATTAAATTTAGTCCACAGTTTTATCGTTTCGAAGTTATTAATTTATTATTCGAATTATTTCGAAGTAATAGTAGTTTTAATTAGTTTAATTAGAATTTTAACTTTTATCGCAGGTAAAGTTCATTTGTGTAAAATAAATTTAAATTCATTAATAGATTATGCCTATTTGAATGGTATTTAGTTGATCGAATTGAGTTGAGTCGATTCCCGATTAAACCAATCGAAAGAAAAGTGAGATATAATGAATTACTTACATCGAAACGATTTATGAGATGTAGTATCTAAACTTTTAAATATAATAAATACCTGGAATATCTGGACTCTCTTGAAGGATGGACTATTCAACACATAAATATTTTTTCAATTTAATCCAATAGTTCTTGCTTTTACTAGAGCAGACTCTGCCGTTATATGCTATTAGGTATAGAAATACTACATATTATATTACAATACTTGTAAAATGTTTTGTTATTTTATTTTAATCTCACAATCTTATGACATATAGAGCTATAAAGAGCCTGCGTCAGTCGTGGCGGTGGGTCGGAGGAGGGAATTTTGCGGAAATTGGGAACGGAGTGTCTTAACACTAGATCCTCCTTACTTGCCTCTCACGTACATTCATACATTTCGTTATATTTTATCCATACAAACACATTGAATCAGAATGAAATCACTAATTCATTTTGATAGAGCTACTTATAAACATCAAATTTCGATTACAGAAGTAAAATATAAACCAAATAGATAAAAACAAATAAAAAAATAAACATAAATGAGCCGTCGTCGTATAATACAACAGGGTTAAAATTAACAAATCGCTATAATTTATATCGTAAATTATGCCTTAATAATATGGCGAGTTATCTCGACCTAAGACATCTATAGCCACACTTGTAAATTATCACTTGTTTCAGATACGATTTTATTGTTTTGGAAATAAAGATTATAGTAGCTTGGTTTTTAGTTTGGTGGTGGCAAAAACAATTTTGTCAGGTTTGCCATAAAACAAAGGGAATGATACGTGCAAGTTAATTACGGTCAGAACGTAATTAGGTCTAATCAAATAACGTAATCTTTTGTGACTTTTTGTGGCGTTAATTTTTATTGTTCGCTTCGAATGGTCAATTGCTTTCGATGGTTGTGTGTAACGGCGTGTATTGCATGTTTTTGTCGTATATGCATTTATGGAAAAAATAATATATTAGTATATATTGCTCTGAATGAATCAAAATGGCAGGAAAAAATTATTATAATAATATTTTTTTAGCTTCACACAAATATAATGCATCCTGTCCAGCATAACCTAGAGTTCAAACACTTCATTCCCCGCTATTGCTCGATTTTCTATACATTGTCAAGTGGCAGAACTCAACGCCGGAATTTGTCTTGTTACCGGAGCCAAGAAATGAAATTAATTCACTATACCCCCACTGCCTCTTATCAATTCTTTGTAACAACTTTTAAATCATTTAGCTTGTATAACACTGCAAACACACTGGCTTTTTACACATTTAATATATGTATGTATATTAAATCTGAATAATAACGTCTAACGTATACATTATATATAAGATATATATTTGATTGCACCTATTCAATTTTTATTATCATTAGTAAAGTTATCTCACGCTCTAAATATAGCTTCGAACAAAAACAACGGGAAGCTTTCAGAATGCAATTATAGATGTTGTGTGATAAGTAGATGCGTAAGTAATAAACCAACTCAACCCTAAAACACCACACATATTAGCTGTTCATTTCGTATAATAATATAAAAAAATATTTTATATATTTACTAATGGATTTCTGTATTCTAATTATTATAAAGTTATGAATAATTTCGTTTTTTATTTTCTTTCGGCTTCGTAATGTGTATAGTCAGTTAAAGCCAATGGTGTCAATAGAAAAAGAAACGGCGTTGACCCGATACGGAAGTATATTGTCTTTAAAAAATTCATTTATTATTGCCTAATTGTGGATAATTTAGTTTTGAATATATAAAAGTTCATAACTCGAATTATCAATTTAATCAATATGCTATTAGCAGCCATTACAAAAACATGTTATATAAGAAAAGAAATTAAAAAAAAAAACAGTTTGTTCTTTATAAAAATATGCAGCGCTAGATGTGAATAAACATAACGGATTTAACTATACATAGATATATAAAAAAATAAGCTTAGATTTATAAACGCTAGCCGTTATATTAGAATTTATTAATCAATCAAATATCAAATGAGATGTCTCAGTCTGACTAGATCATTGATGAAAAATAACAGTAAACATAATGTATTCATCAAATGTATGTACGTTATATTTAATATGTATAAACCAAGATTTTGTATGTTGAGAGTCTGAACCCAACATTGTACATAATATGTTCTTTAACCAGATTTATAATGACACTATCCGGTGGCGATGGTGGTGCTAGAACCCAGAACCCCTTAAGAGGTTTTACCAACAAAAATATTAAACGCCACGTTTTTACAACTGAACTGTAAATCCTTATCAAACATTCGTATCGCGAGAGTAGTCATCAAAATATTTACACCTTTCCTTGTAAAACTATGTCGCCTGTCACATTTCTAAGAAACATGAGCGTGAACATAAAATAACACATTGCATTATAATTTAAAGGAAATTAATTTCGCCGCGCGCGAGTTAAGCGAAATTGAAAAAAAAAAACCAATGGTCAGTAATTGCAGAGCGGCAGTCCAGGGTTGATTTTAATCTGACAAATAAACCATAAGCAATCGTTCAGTGAAATTGTCATTACGGAATACTGTGTTTTTGTTTTTGGAATATTCGTACATGTAAGTGCTTTATGTACAAGGAATTTCCATGTACATAAGTACCTTATGTACATGGAAAGGCACGGTGACACAATCGTCGGATGTGTCGTTTGTGGGTTCGATTGCCACTTGAGGGAATGAATTAACTATATAATTTTTTAATTTCTTGTCTCTATGATTTGAATATAGAGGCGATGGTTGATGGAGAAATGTTTTCTTAATAGATATTTTTAAAGATATTATTACTTTTTTATCGAATAAATATTGTTGCTACATTTTTTTAAATTCCTTAAGTAAAATATTTTTTTTTGATACCGTTACACACCGTACACTACGTACTTCCCACCCTGGTGTATGAAGCTATAAATGCTTTATGAGGACTAAATTTTATATGTTAGAGTATATTAAGCTTAGGAATTTTTCACGGATCCACCTACTCAAAATGTTTGAAGATGAACTACTCGTATCTATAAATGTGTCGTTTTACAACGCTGTCGTGTTTTCTTTAATTGAATAGTAAATGTGTCTAAAGACACATTAAGAAAGTTTTGAACATGTCAAAAAAGTAAAAAAAGCTAATAGTTTTTTTATAAAAAGTAATATTTACGTAATATTATTCTTTGATTTGTGTGTATATTATAAATGTTATTTTTTCATTTGCGACTTTGGGATAAGATTAAATGACAGAATAATAAAACACTTCCTTGGTGGTATTCAAATAACTATTGTTTTCAGACAAGCAATAAAAACAAATAAAGATCATATATTTATTTATTTGAAATGTCCACGGTCCGTAGGTTGGGTAACGAAAGTGAAAAATGATTATACGCAATATAAAAAAAATAAAATCCAAAAAAAAAAATTAAAAGTCAAAATATTTTTTCTTTAAATAATTTCCATGCTTAAGTCATTCAAGGAGAAATAACATAAATAGTTACAAAGACATATAAAATATAATTATTTTATTCCCAACTATAATCATTTCAAATTAAATCGTTATGTGGCTGTATTTAAAGTTTCCCAGTTTACGATTTATAAAGTGTTGCCATAGTGATAAATTACTTTATTATTTATGTTTACTGGCAAAAAGTGAGTCTGATTTACGATCATCGTGTAAATGAATATGTTGCAAGAATTAAAGTAATTGTGCTTGTTGCAACTAAATCACAATTAAATACGTATAAAATATACAACACATGTAGGTACAACATACTATTCTAATAAATTACTATAAAATAAACAATATTTTATAGTAATTGAGATTTATATTGTCTTGTAGTACTTAGTCGGTTAAATAGTCTTAGATAAAAAAAATGCAGAATTTACAGTACTTTTTTTTTAGGGTCACGCTGTATCCCACACATAGCAGGATATGCAGAGGGAACCTATTGTTAACTGCGGTCCCAATAAGACACTTCGAATTCTGAAGGCATTGCATGTTCTGTGGCAGAACTCAACGCCGCGCTTTACTTCGTAACCAGAGCGAGTTAATGAAAACATTACATATTTCATTTCCTCGAGCGGGAATCGAACCCAAAACCATATCGCGTTTACAGTCGACCACGACTGGCCTCAAGCAGTACAAAAGTAATTGTAAACAACAGTTCAGTACTACAGTATTTATTATACTATTATTTAATTTCCTAGCAATAGTTCTTTAACATACATTGAATTAATACTAGCTAATTCCTGCGACTTCGCTCGTGTACTCAAATGAATAACTAAACTGTGAGTAATACGTGACACTTTCTAAATAAGATAATTCTGACTGTATCGAAAAGACGTTATATAATAGTCTGTGTAGGCTTTGTCAATAAATGGACTACACAATCCAAAAATATATTTTCCATTTCTTCACTCTGGTACCCAGGCAAAAGCCAGACCGACGCAGATTTTTTTACTACTACATCCACTTTATGTAACAAAATAAAAAAACATGTTTAATGTGGCTAGAGCAATTAACTCTATTAATAATTTTATTAAGATAATTATGATAGCAATATGGAGTATTCTATTTATTATAACAGAAATGATGAAGTTCCTAGTATCCAACACGAGGAGTCTGACCTTAGGTCGCGTGCGGAAACGTCAATTAAGAAACACCTGCGAGTTTCGAGGTGGTATTTCATTTACGTATTATAAAGAGTATTATATTTTTGTCGTATACGACTAAAATCAGGTTCACGCTGTATTCCGCACACAGAAGGGTAGGCAAAGGGAACCTAGTGTTAAGACACTCAGTTTACAGTCACAACTTTGTGCTCCTGGGCCACGACGGTTTCCGTTATATGACAAAATACATATAAAACACTCAACGCGCAATGCCTTCAAAATTCGGCGTAAAGTGTGTCTGCATGAGTAACGAAGTTTCTTAACACTAGGTTCCCAGGTTCCCTGTGCCTGAAGATAATTTAATAGATTTTTCTATGTAACGACAATTTTAGTAGGTTGATAACCTAGTAAACGAGGGTAATTTATTTATTGTTTTAAAATAATAACTTTCAACACGCACTCTTACAAAAAGGACGATATAAATTTCAATATCTTTTAAATGGAGAATAGTAGTAATAAGTAATTAAGTACATTTATCCTCATTTAATGCCATTACTTGTAGTACTATGCAATTACAGTTCACTTTCGTCCACTTTCAAAAGCAGTAAATCATCGAATACGGCCTTCTGGCGCGGATGCTAATTAACGATAATTATGTTAATTGAATCATTGTATTAATATAACAATGATTCTATATTATAGAAAATCTTATAAATACCATCTTAATGCATTTTAATATAAATATTGTAATTTTATGACAGTTAAAATTAATTCCTGCGACTTCGCTCGTGTACTCAAATGAATAACTAAACTGTGAGTAATACGTGACACTTTCTAAATAAGATAATTCTGACTGTATCGAAAAGACGTTATATAATAGTCTGTGTAGGCTTTGTCAATAAATGGACTACACAATCCAAAAATATATTTTCCATTTCTTCACTCTGGTACCCAGGCAAAAGCCAGACCGACGCAGATTTTTTTACTACTACATCCACTTTATGTAACAAAATAAAAAAACATGTTTAATGTGGCTAGAGCAATTAACTCTATTAATAATTTTATTAAGATAATTATGATAGCAATATGGAGTATTCTATTTATTATAACAGAAATGATAAAGTTCCTAGTATCCAACACGAGGAGTCTGACCTTAGGTCGCGTGCGGAAACGTCAATTAAGAAACACCTGCGAGTTTCGAGGTGGTATTTCATTTACGTATTATAAAGAGTATTATATTTTTGTCGTATACGACTAAAATCAGGTTCACGCTGTATTCCGCACACAGAAGGGTAGGCAAAGGGAACCTAGTGTTAAGACACTCAGTTTACAGTCACAACTTTGTGCTCCTGGGCCACGACGGTTTCCGTTATATGACAAAATACATATAAAACACTCAACGCGCAATGCCTTCAAAATTCGGCGTAAAGTGTGTCTGCATGAGTAACGAAGTTTCTTAACACTAGGTTCCCAGGTTCCCTGTGCCTGAAGATAATTTAATAGATTTTTCTATGTAACGACAATTTTAGTAGGTTGATAACCTAGTAAACGAGGGTAATTTATTTATTGTTTTAAAATAATAACTTTCAACACGCACTCTTACAAAAAGGACGATATAAATTTCAATATCTTTTAAATGGAGAATAGTAATATTTACATAATGCATGACTTTTACTTCCATTGTTCATTTATAAATATTACAAATTAACGGAAGTGGTCTAAGTTATCGGACATGGCCTTCCCGTGTGGGCTAATTGTTTGCAAATCGGGTGGCACTTACAAATAATCGTTGAAACGTTTTTAACTTTTAGTTTCACGCTTCTCTTACTTACTGTCGGTTACGTAAAATAACTTTATGTCAAAATTAAGTAACTCTATCGGCATTGAGTTCAGTGCCTCCAGAATTGAGTATGGCGGAATGTGGGAAACGAAAGTGTCTTGATGGGAACGGAGTGTAATTAACAGCGCTGAACTAAGAAAAAGTAATTCTGTTCTTCAATTTCTGATCGTTGAATACCATTACCAGGGAGAGCAAGGAACATAATTGCTTATAATATTTCCCTTAAGCGGGTGTCGAAGCACCCAAACAAATATTCAATTACGTAGACATGAGAAACGTTATTTTTTTGTAAGTAGCATTAACTATAGTTTTAAATAAAGGCAACGGGTAATCAACCGTACAAAGTTTAATTGCTACGAGTGCGCGTAAGGACGTTAGAAGTAGGTATATTAGTAGTATCATTGAGGTGTGAATTGTTTTACTTAGGGTCGACTTCCTCCTGATAGGGTTGTGTTAACAGTTTTCTTTTCTTTTATTATTCTAATTAAAATGTATAGGTAAGCTTATGCGTTATTTTATAATGATCTACATGTATTCATCGTTCTTTGAGGGTTCCGTATCTCAAAAGGTAAAAACGGAACCCTTATAGGATGAGTTTTTTGTCCGCCTGTCAATACTATTAATGTTGAGATCTCGTGTAGGTCAATCATTATGTATCAAGCTGAAATTAATATCAAATATTAAGATCAATGGTCCCTTGAAGCACAGAAAAAATCAAACTTCTAATCTACAGGGTACTTAGAGTCAACCTACGTCAACCTAGTTATTAAATTTGGCGCAAAGTGAGAGCTCACAATCCCAATAAAGAAAAATAATTGACAAGAGTTCCAAATCCAGAAATTGGTACGGAAGCCTCAGTGGGTGAGTCCGACTCTCCCCTAACCAGGTTTTTACTATTAGTGGCGTAACCCCAAGTCGTATATGGTCTAATTATACAACAAAAAACCTATATATGCAAAAACATTGTTAGATAAATATTCTAGAATTGTACTTTGATCCCACAACTGCCGAGTTCTATTAAATGCCAACTTCTTTGACAATAGTTGCCATATAAATAAGCTTTCTTACATTCAATTCAATCAGTCAATGTAACACAAAATCAAGACTACTAATTAAAAAAAACACAAATGTCTATACGCATAGCCAGAAGCACTACTTAGTATTTAAATATATGTATAGTAAGCGAGTGTATAATGGATTTCGCCCTTTTACCTGAATAACGTATAATGAACGTGTTTTTCATGTAAATGTAAGTAATCTCCTTACGTCGACTTAGATGCAACCTAGATAGCCTTAATGGCGTCTAGTATAATTCTAATTTATACGTTTTATGTAGGATAATACCATATTTATTATCTGTTCAATGTGCATGAGCGCTGTTGGCTAAACGCTGTACCTATAACGATGTTTTTGTATCTGTGGACAAAAAGTAGTGATGTGAAATGATAACTCAATTTAAAAGGTAATCATGTCTTAAGTATATCAATGCTTATCGGTAAATATAATCTTTTCTTTTCTATGGAGTGTAATTTCCATTATAATTTAAGTTGGAACTTTTATGGTTTATATTATATCGATTTTATATCGATAACCGTATAATTTTTTTATAAACTTATAAAATACAGCTATAAAGGTGGCCTTATGGTAGATTGATACCGATAGTTCTGGGTTCAATTATCACTGGGAGCTATTGTTATGTGTATCGTTAGTCAGGTTTAGTAAAGAATAAATAAGAGTTTCTCCATTTTGTTACGATTAATTTAACTTCGAACAACTTGATATTGGCGCAAAAATATAAAATATAAATATTTTCCTACTTATAAAAGTCAAATTCAAATTTAACATTTAAACTTTAATTAAACATTTGAATAATTTTGATCGATCCCGTGCGTAAGGTAAGCACGCTCGATTTCAGGTTTTATCGGTAAGCCTGTCTGTCAGTGCTGGAGTTAATCGCATTAGCATTACCATTGCTTATTTTCCAAGCCCTTATTGCTATAAAACAAGAAACAGGTAGCTTATGAAAAGGGCACTGTTGCACTGGATACACTATACTAAGCTGTGCTATAGCCTATTATGTTGTTAAAAAATTAAAAATTAAATCAGCTTCACGCTGTATCCCGCACACAGCAAAGGGAACCTAGTGTTAAAACACTCTGTTCCCCACTTTCTGCCGAATTCTGGTGGCATTGCGTGTTGTGTGGCAGAACTCAACGCCGCGCTTGCCTCGACACTAGAGCGAAGAAATGGGGATATACACGTAAATAAATATTTCACTTCCTCGAGCGAGGGTGGAACTCACAACCGTCGCGTTAGTCACATATTTTTTTTATAATAAATAAAAAAAAAAAAATTCTAACACCTACGTCGGTTTGTTTACAGGAAAAGTAGTCTTAGGCTTAGAATAAATTATCACGTTGTCGTTGCATAAAGATTAATTAGGTGCAATTATTTCATTATTTTAATATTATGCTTGGAACCTACTGAGTTGGCTTAAATGGTTTCCTTATAGCGGACAATTACCATGGTAGGAGAACAGTGTAGTATCGTATATTTAAGGGGTATATTCTATTACTTGAAATAACATAGTGTTTGTGTCTTGCTATTATTAATAATGTAAGTTTAATAAATTTTAAATGATTGTCCGTTTTATAGTGGTATTCAGTGAACAAAGCCTGCAAATCTGTCTAATAATATATTGTATTTCTTTAATACAAATTAGAACTAAAATTTAAACTATTAATTATTAGATGCTCAAATACGGGTTCGCCCGCTTAATCATTAATTTCTTTACTGAAAATTACAATCTATACATAAACTATTAATTAATAAAGGCTCAAACGCAGCTTCGCTCTCTTAAACTTATTTTTATATTATAGGATTACATTTTTTAATATATTTTTTATAAAAAGTATTCTATGTCCTTTCTAATACCTCTAAGAATATGTGTACAAAGTTTCATTATAATCGGTTAAGTACTTTTGACGTGAAAGCGTAACAAACAAATTTACATTGACATTTACAATATTAGTATGAAGTAGGTATATGGTATAATTTGCAAGCATTTTTGAGTCGCCGAATAAACTTTGAATTTAACAAGACATTGAAGAATTTAACTCATTATTTATAGAATAATCAATAATTAATTTCCCTATACACGCAGTAAGATTTAAACTGAAATCGGCGTATCGAGAAAAGCAAGCAATTTGCAAAGGTTTCACGCCTTTATTAATATTTGATTTATATCTTTTAAGTCTTATTCATTAGGAGATAGAGTTGAAAATGATATGATATCTTAAATAGTTGGTTCCCGAGATGGGATTTGTCAGTTGGTAAGTTATTAAGAACAGTTTGGGTTTGTTTTGACGGAATTCAATTAATGCTTCCACGGTCCGATAAGCGGATTACTCGGTGTATGTCAAGAAATTGCGAGATTGTTTTAGAACCATCGATTCGCGATGGAGATTACTGGAGACGCTCTTGAGGAATTATCATTGTTAGTTACGTTCGTTGGCTTATTATTTTTGTATTCGTTGTTAAATATCTGTTTGCCCTTCTTTTTTTTGGTGTGTTTTGTTAATTAATAGTGGGGGACGGAAGTGTCATAATGGAAAATAGAGTGTCTTAAGGTTCCCAGGTTTCAGTATACCTACGCAGCTATGTGCGGGATACAGCGTGAAGCTAAAAAAATATGTATACGAATAAGTGTCGAATTCTTTAGTATTATTGGGTTTGAGTGACGTATAGAATAATAAATATCGCTACACTGTAGATCTTAATTAATATTGTCGATGATAATCGGGTAATATACACTATATGTCGATATAGGCGTTGGAAAAATAAATATTTTTATCAAAGCCGCCAATTCAAACGAAAATATGTACTATAAATTTTAATAATTAAAAAAAAATTGGATTTAAGATTATTTTCACAAAAAATCGTATAACTTGTCAGCACCACTTTAAATGAAACCACAGCTTTAACTACTCTATAAAAGCCTAATATAATTCGGAAAAAAAAGAATTCCCAAAAATAAAAAAGTTATTTTTCCAAACAAAATAAATAATAAAATTAACTTTTTAAAATAAAACGCCATTTGTAATGTATAACATAGGCACGCACACACTTACCTGTCAGAGCGGCAACGTCGCACGCGTATGTGTGCGTCACACGAAATACAGGTATGGATAAAAATCGTGAAATGAAAAAAAAATCCTACGTCCAAACTGTTGAGCTACCTTGATTAATTTTTTTAGTTCTGGGTTTGAAATATTTTATCCTATATGCAGTTTCAGTAAAAGAAGCGCTGCCTCTTCCACCCTGTATAACAACTAACCTTTCTTTTTACTTCATCATATTTATATTTCTTTAGGTACATATTTAAATATTTACAGATATGCACTCATTAATAAATAATTGCAGTTATTAGTTACCATTATTTATTGTTATTATACTCAGTCAGTATATGTATATTTCTTATATTTAATAGCAAGTCTTCGTTCTTATTGCTATCGTTACACAATTATTACTAATGTCGGCAATTGAGATCAGGGTTAGCCCCTTTATTTATCAAATAGATAAGTAAAAAATAGTGACATTTGACTGCGGAATTCGTCAATTGAGTATATGAATTCACAGCTATTGTAAAACTCAGGTATTCCATAGCTGCATCAGAAAGGTTAATAAATATAGGGATCCATATTCTGATACTTAGGTATATTCTAATACTTCGCAAAAAATAAATCACATTTAAGAAGTAAACAGACATTAAAAATTAAATAATATCTCTAGTCGGAATCTCCAGTCGGAATAATAAATTAAAATAATTTATGTCCTGACACGTAATTGCGTGCATTTATTAAATTACAATATAATACAACTTAATTGAAACCGGCTCAGCAATTTGCTAGCTCCGCAATTACTAGCTCGAGTTATTCGCCTATGTTTACGCGGAATACGTACTTGGGTATCGTTTTATGGGATTTTTATAATATAAGAAAAATCTGCTGTATTCCGCACACAGCAGGGTAGGCAGAGGGAACCTAGTGTTAAGTAAGTGTTAAGACACTCCGTTTGCCATTTTCTGTCGAATTGGAGGCATTGCGTGTTGATTGGCGGAACACAACGCCACGCTTTGCCTGTAGGTGCACCAGATAAATATTTAATATGATCGAGTGGGGATCGAACCTACAACTAGTCGTGTTTACAGTCACACTTTGTGCCCCTTTGACACGACGAAATATTTATTATTTTGATTTATTTATTCTCCGCTCTGGTAACGAAGCAAAGTGCTTTCAGATGAGTTCTTCTTATTGCATTACGAGTAGATATATTTATTTTATTAAATTTATTATTAAATTATTGTTCTGTAAATTCTGTAAATTAAATTATATTTCATTTTATGTTGTTTAAATTACTTCAAAAGTAGGTAAACATAAACAAAATAAACTTATGTTTGATTAGAACTGGTGTGGCAAGTGTAGGTACGTATAAAATTTATATAAATTCTAAAACTGATGATAACTATTTATATATATTTAAATATAATTTTCATATTTAACATAATATTAAATTAAAATCGATTTCAAATAAAATATATGTCCTATTTGTAGAGCACATATTTCGTGATACAAAATGCTTTAGTCGCGTGATCGGCTGTAGTAGTGAGTTATTGGTACAACTCACGAGCGGTAGCGTTTACTAGTAAAAAATAAGTCTTATAGAACTATTTGTTATTATAAATTGCAAATTACGTAATAAAAGTTTGCACTTCATATTATTTGCATTGCAATGCCATACGGTAATTTTTAAATATAATGGCGTGTACAACAAAAATGTATATTAATAAATTAACAGTATTATAGTTTTTATTTTAGTTGACATGGTTATTTGACATGGTTATATATAAGATATTTTTTTTATTATAAGCTTACGATATAGCTCTAACTATTTCTGTTTGTTTAGTTTTACAAGCCGATGGATCGATTTTAATGTCATTTATATATATATATATATATATATATATTATAATATATTATTGGCTCAACTTAACCTCTATGACATATTGATAGAAAGTCATTTCGTTTTCTACCTTTTCAACACACACTATAAAACATAAGGTGACACAGTTTCACTTGAGATATTCTCATAGGTCCTGTAGGCTAAAAAGCTTCCATTACCTTAGGAGACATCTTAACAACAATCATCATTTAAAACTAAATTCTTTCGTCGGAAATCGGGACACTAAGATATCTTTACTATTTTCAATACAAAACGCCGTCTTCCCAAACTTAAGGTAGCCCCCAAGCCGCGTCTTCACTCGAAGCGTCCGCGGAAACGAGTAATTTCCTCTTCCATTATAATTGATTGACGTAATTGCGAGTGGATTCTTTCGCGAAGCCTCAAGACTCACCCGTTACGTAGTAAATGTTTAAAGGCCAGCAAATTAAGCATGATGAGGAATGTCGCCAATTATAATATCTCAAGTCCTACTTTTGTTTCTGTATTGTTATTTCAAGGTTGGTTCTTTTTGTTGTCTCGTGATACATTGTTGTTGTGAGAGAGACCTGCGCAACATTGTTGCTGTCAGAGAAAATTCGATTTTGGATATTGCGTCTTCATTTTAAAAAACATAATAGTGGCGGTACTTAACTCTGCACTTCTCTCTTTATGACAGTTTTATTATGAAAAATTAATGAAATTTTGATTTATTTCGATTTATTATGAAAAAAAATATTTATATTAGTCTCATGTTTGGTCATTCCAAATCGAATTTATCCTCTAAAATTTAATATAACAATTCAATTAAATGTCCATTTTTAATTCTATCCTAAAATAAAATAATTTTATTCTTTTACTTTGCCCATAAATATGCAATATATACTTACGTACTATTTTACATATTTTGTCTATATACATAGGTAATAAAAACATGATTTGAGACTTCATGTAATTTTCCAAGCATAATAAAAACTCTCTTTTTCTCGCAAATAGTAGGGTATGTTTAGAAAAATCAGTAAAGATAGTAAAAAAATAATTACAAGCATATCGAAGCAACTAATTCAAAACATTGAACACGAAATAATCTACAGATACGCTATCCTTATTTATATAATTACTTTACGATGTCTTAATTTAAAATTAAACCATTTGATTGCCCTATATTCAGTTCGGCTTTATTACCCGGATTGGACATTTCTGTCCATTCCCATAATTATAGAGGGGGATAGTTGTGTTTTTATAAATCTGGGTACAGCTGTACCGCGAAGTAGTTTATTTAATTAGGCAAAGGCAGCAATCAAAGTGCCACGGCGTGGCCACAGAGTATACGCAGAATGTTAGGCTCGGTTCACACAAGGGGGCATTCCGCACGAATTAAACTTAAATTACTATCAAAATTGGTATTAATTAACATTTATTATATAATTGTAGAAAACTTTGAACATTTAGTCTAATTGAGTTCGTAGTAATTATTATTTGTTTAAGACATGACTACACATATTAAATGTGATAATATTTTTGATGGCATTTCAAATCAAATACCGAATGTAAGTACCGAATATAAAGAAAAAATAGCACTGGTGGACTTATTTGTATAAGATTTCGTCCAGCCAACCTGCGGAAACGAGTAAAAGCAGCATATAATACGGAAAAAAAAGGAGCGGAAGTGGAATGTAATAAGTGTTAAAAGCAAAAAATAATGTAAAATTTTGTTATTAAAATTTTCTACTCTAATTTTTAAATTTTTTTTAACTTTTAATTTCTCTATTTACAACTGTCAACAAATAATCTAAAATCTGTGAAGCTACTTTATCTATACTAATATAATAAAGCGGAAGAGTTTGTTTGTTTGTTTGAACGCTAAGATCTCTGGATCTACTGGTCCGATTTACTTTGTTTTTGTTTTGTATGAAAGCTGCATTCTTCAGAAGTGCTATAGGCTATAAAACATTACATCACACATATGTACAAATAAATTAAAATACTTTCTAATTTGACATGCAATTTATTCTGCCATGTTAATAACAACCGTCGTTGCTAAGGAACGGTTTGCAAAGTTTGTTTGTTGTTTTAAGAAAACGTCACCCAAAATGAACTTATATTTTGATATTCATCCTTATAAAAATAAATATAAAAGTCACTTTTAGCATTTTATCTAGATTGAAATTATAGTTTACTGTTTAACATTCTAATAAATAATTAGGGAGATGTCACTGATTCGACACCTTGAATGACCTAGCCTTCGGGCGGCATAGTATGACCGACGCGAACGGGCAGATGACTTTGACGGTTTTATAAATTTTCATACATTTTACAACTATTGTTAATTTTTATGTAATTATTTGCTGTTCATAATTTATTTAAACTACACTTTGGTTCTCTTCTTCTTTTATTTGATATTGCTCGCAAAAAATTAACCTATTTAATATAGAAAAATGCTAAGTTATTTCATAGAGTCGATATCTACGAATATGTACGCGGGCGCGGAAAACTTTAGGTACTTTTTCTAATATTAAGAATATTCTTTACTAAGTTTTACTTCTTTTGTTGCTTCATTCAATAACTCAGATATTTTGTTTAATAATATGTCTCTACTTATTATTCTTTTTGATTATTTCATAAATATATGTAATAAATATTCTTATAGTTCAAGCAGGCGTAGCCGCATCCGGGTCCACTGGTACATTATAAAACAAGTCACATCACACAACGATAATCATCGTTTCGTACTTGGAGATCGTAATTAAGCCGTTAATAATGTGTAAAAATTGCTATAAAGTACACCGCGGCATGTGGACACTCCGCCTTAGTGAAGCTATAAAGTTACTTTGGAACGTATAGTTAACTAGCTCTTAATTAGCCTATAAAATCCAATTAACTATGCTAGAACTCCATTTGTCTATGTTTTATATTGAAATGTATTGCCATATTATAATGTAAATGTAACATTGACTTTGACAGCTTGTGTCACTTAGAAAATTAGTTACAAATACGAGTATATGTACATATTTATAAGTAAGGCAGCTGTACCCTTTTTTCCCATAACAGGGTAAGTAAAGAGATCCCAGTGTAAACACAGTCAGTTCTTCTAGCATTTTGCATTCAATTTTCGAAGTATTTCATTTTTGCGGAATCTTAATGTAATGCAAATTTAACACGACTTTCATATGCCATACTTTTATGTTAAAGTTACTTAATGATGAAAATATTATACGTTTATTTAAAATTATATGTATATATAATAAAAAAAATATGCAAAAAACGTTCTCAGCATTCTACGAGTGCACCGTTCAGGTGCCGGCGTGGAGGTTGCGTCGCAGGGAGAGAAGCTCCGGACAGTGCCTGGAACATGTGACTGAAATGCTGTACTTCAGTCATACCTTACTCCACTTGAGTAACGGACACTCAAGTGGAGTAAGGCTCATTTTGTTATGCAAAACTAATTAATATAATATTTCTTTCTTCAAGCGGGAATCAAATCCACAATCATCGAATTTAATAAAATTAAAATCAAATTAACGAGTGTATACGAAATTACTTCTTAGCTTGTGCCTTAAGCTATTTCCAGTTCCAGTAGGAATTTCTGGAAAATTTTTCCTCTAATACTGTCGAACCTACAAAAAATTCAAATTTCAACTGTGTGTTCAACAAAAAAGTCACTTAGTGTCGAAAGAGTTTTACATGAAAAGATAATTTTTTTAGCTTCACGCTAAATCCCACACATAGCAGGGTAGGAAGAAAGAACCTGGAAAGCTAGTGTTCTAAACACTTCGGTCCTAGTAAAACACTCCCCGCCGAATAGTTTTCGATTTACATATATAAATAGAAATTTCGTTAAAAACTACAAAATATATTAATCAAAATAGATGTAAATATAAAGTAGCAACGACAATTGGTAGCAGTGGGTGACAAAAATGCAATTTAAGTTATGCAGTATTAAAAACTCAATTTTTCAACGAAACGGTCGGTGACATGACACAAAAGCAGTCATTCGATCATCGCGACGTATAATTAGTCGCACGCTGCGCCTGCGCCGCCTAAAGCTCCTTACACACGTCCGTCATTATCGGAATTACTTAATAAAGACTTGTCTTCTTCTTAACTGTACTTGTAATGTTGTATTTTATGCCAGTCTCTATATAAAATGTAATATTTTTTGTAGAATATTATATTTGTTTAAAATTTTACGATAAAATGACAAGAACTAATGTATTATTTATATCACGCCTTATGGATACTGTCCAATAAAAAATGTATTATAATATGTTTATATTTCTATTTTTATATATAAATATTATTGAGATGAAGAATGTTTCGTGGTTATGTGCATATCCGCGTTCGGGTCCACTAGTACCTATATAAATATACAATGCTGAACTATGAATAATTATAGCAATGTAGTATTACAGTATGTTTAAAAAAAAACAAATGAGAAACCAGCATTATTTCTTTTCTCCGTGTGACTAAAGCTTTACTTCTCTGAACTTATTTCCTACAATAATCACGCATTGCTCCTGCCATTCATTTCATAGAGATGTCTATGTCAATTTAACTTTTTATGGGACGTTATTTATTTTTTACCATGTCAGCGATCATTACGTGTAGGTTTTCATTAAAGAGGATATCTTGTTTATGGTGGACTGAGGTTTGTCTGTATTCTATTTCCATTTTTGCTATAATTTATGTACCTATACTTGAATACTATACATAATATGTTTAACCGGTCGTAGCGAGTGTGGGGTGCCTTAGGTCCCAATGTCCAGCTGAGAACTGTATATGGCTGATAATAATAATAATAATAATAATAAGCCCGTTTATTCCGAAATTAAGTTACACTTATACATTCATATTTAGTACAAAATATTACAACTAAAGTTACAAAATGTCTCTACATTCGGTGTGCCTCTTGGCATAGGCCTCCTCTAACATCTTCCATTGCATCCTGTCCCGTGTGACTCTTCTCCAATTTGGTCNCGATTTGATATTTAGACACAGTTTGTAATTAAATACCGAGGAGCGTTTTGACAAGCGTCCGTCGTATATAACCACCGGAAGTACCTCATATCCGTCCGTAGCTACTGAGTGAACCGGTGATGGCAGGGAGCCGGTCTACTTCCCTGCCAACAGATATGTTGAAGCGTTATATGGCTGATAATAATGATTAAAAAACTAACTGTCCACGGGCCGTAAAAGGCGATGCTTCTGCTTTTTATAGAGTTTTGCTATTTCGATATCCGTATCCGATAACGCAGCTAGTTCGCCAAACGGTAATTACGCATATTGAAACGATACGGTAGCTTAGGCTCAAAGGTTTTTGCTAATATGACATTTATTTTAATTAAACATGGGGAGTTGATATTTAATTAACAACAATGTAATAAGAATATAAGTGAATACTTACAAAGTTTAATAAGGTCTTTTCAGTTTTTGCGTAGAGTTCAACGAATCGACACACGTGTCTATCAGCAGGGAGCCTAGAATTTTATATTTAAGGAATAATTATTTTTGAGCTCGTTGTTTTTATACTTTAAAATATAAATAGGTATTTTTAAATACTTACATACAAGTTTAAAGGATAAGTATTATAAGCTACAATGTCTTATCGTTAAAAATTTTAAGTGTAAAAACGTATTTGTGTTTGGCTTTTTCTAAGTTGCATTCTTATTATGTAAGTCTAAGTCGTATAACAACAATTAAACTAACTTTATATTTTTTTTTAAATAGAAGGACTAAAGGATTTTCTTAGAAATATTTAAATATTCCATTTTCAATCATCATAAATTTTATACCTACATTAGATAATTGGATAGTGTAGTGTAATACTGATATACCTATCGATGATTTATGTTTCATAGCATTATTTAAAGATATTAATGATAAATTCATGAGACAAATTACAATCAATTTGGAACTCATTCCTGATTTTATCAGATGCATAATCAACAGACTAATTCACGCGCCATAACGCTGTTTGAATGAAGTGATTTCCCCTGCATCTAAGCCTACGCGTACAAAACAGAGGCTGAACATGAAATTCTTCGCAGAATCGCTTTGCTCATCTCTACCAGTTTTTATTGCGAATCTCCGCCGAGCCTCATCCTCGTACTGACCAAACATCTAAATATAATTCCGAAAGGTCGTAACCGAAACGTTTCTCTTGAATTCCACCATCAAATAGTCCTTTCAATATTGAACACTGTCATCGAACAGGGTGGCAAATTGTTCCTTTTTCCATATTAACCGTTCCAACGGCTTAGGAATGTATATCATGCGAAATGGTCGTCGCCGTAAGAAATGGATTCCACTTAATTATGGACGATTTTAAAATCTGTGAACAATGCCAACGATCCTTTGTTGTGCTCGCCAGCCGGTTTTTATTAATGATGAAACTAATTTGATAATTTCTTATTGAAATTCGGTTGTGCTGTCGCCAGCTGATAGTATTGTATTATAGCATTTCATGTTCTTTTTTACTATTTGCTGGACGGGATAAGAGAAATATATTTAAGCATTATGTTTTCTCTGTACCAATACTAAAAGACTAACGGTCATTTTTATTTGGTTTAATTTTTTATATTAAAACAGCGGCTGTAACTATAATATAAACTGACTAATGTCATTTTATATTTAAAAATATGTATGTTAAGGCTGTCGTGATCCTGTGGGTCGGGTACAAGGGTGAGACTGTTCCCGATGGAAATAATTTTTAATGAAAAAACGTCACTTAAACTATACATGTATATGGATACTTAAACGATAAATGTTTTGGCTTACTCTGTGTAGTGTTATTAACTGATTAAAAATAATAATCATTTGAAAAGATGTCTCTATATTACTATATTTAATTAAGACTTGGAACATTTAAATTTGGGATCAAATTCGACACGTCCAGCCAAAATCGGAGAGTCTTAAACAAAGTGTCGTAGACCAGGTTCCCAGGTTCCCTCGGTTTACTCTGTAATTTTGTTAAAATTTGAAATACAGCGTGAAGCTAAAAAATACGTACATATATGCAATTATAACATATGCAATTATAAAAGAAAATGCGTAAGCAGCGGCAGCTTTTAAAATAAGCTTTTTTGCTTTAGTCAAACTGAATAATTTTATATGATTAATTCAATTCACATTACAATTTATTAAATTCACATTACTTTTCATGTAGAATAACTTAAACGACATTTACACTATACAGTTTTTTTTAAATAAAAGTTTAATTTTTGTAGTAAAACCTTATTTACTTTATTTATATTGAAACAATTTTTTCCTATTCTCATTTTGTGAAATCAGTTTGTATTAAATTAATTAATGTTCTAATCTAAGTACATACCAATAAGAGCGAATATTGATAAAAACGTGTTTTTTGCTGTTTTAAATTAAACTCATGTCACGTAAATATGAACGATCTTCAACGATACCAAGAACTTTAATTTCGTATGTGACTTGGATATGATGCTATAGAAGGATAAATTACAATTAATTAACCCAAAAAAATTGACATCTGCATACAGTATTTTTTTTTATGTTATTTACACATTTCACCTTATTAATATGTTGGGATTCCGTATAATATATTTTTTTCTTTTAAAAAACGCTTATGGCTATTTTTATCGACAGAAATGTTAAATACTTAACTTATACGAATGTGGCGAGAGAATTAACAATTAACTTTTATATTTGAAAAGCTTGTTTCAAATAAGTATTAATAATAAAGAAAAGACAACAAAAAATATTATGTAATAACTAATGGATCTAGTTCTCGCCCGGCTTAGCTATTAAAAATATTATATATTATAATTACTTTTAAAGCCGTTACTACGTTCGATTTTTACGGTTTTTTGTATGATTTTTCAATAGAAGTGAATTCTTAGGAACCAAAGTACGTAGGTACCCCGAACTGAAGACTTTTTACCTGTAAGTAATTAATGACAAAATATACTTAATATATTTTTGTATCTTCACTCCGTATCCCATATATAGAAGGATAATGCACTCCGTTCCCTGTGAACGCCGCGCGTACACTCAGCTATACTTCTGCGCTAGAAACCTACCCACTTACTATTCTATTAATTCTAGAAGCAGATACTATATATTATAATATAATTTTCATGATTTCGCAATTAATATTGGGTCGGCGTCAGCGTGGTCTTACTTGTAGATAGGGAGATTTATGTGAACACACTAAAAGGTTCCAAGTCACCGTACGATAAGTGGGTAATTAGCCACGCGACCACCGGACGTGTGGATTCCTAACATTTTTGAACAGTTAAATTCTTAGACCTCGTATCTTTTTTTCAGTTTCACAGAGAGAGGGAACCTAGTGTTGAGACACTACGTTCCGATGAAGACACTTCTGTGTTAAGTGTTGAGTAAAAAATATCCAAGTAATTGATAAGTGGGACCAAGCAACAAGGTAAAATAGAATTTAAATAGATATTTAAAAATGAATTTAATGTAAATAAATTAAATTTTACAGTTGGTGAAAAATTTAAAACTTTTTTATTTGCTGTCCACCTCTATATAAATAACGCTTAAATTTTATTACTTTTTTTATCAAATTATATTGAAAAACTAACAATTTCATTATAAAACGGAGTTTTTTATAAAATTCGTTTAACGGTTCGCTTAGAAAATTCAGTATCACGTAGTCATAAATAACTGTACCGCGCCCACTTTGAATAAAAAAGACTAAAACCAATGTAGTTCAAATAGTTTTAGTTAAATTAAACTTAAATTATCGATAACTTACTTCTCACGTACTTCAATTTCTTGTCGTATCAGTTATTTACGTACTCGTTAGCGAGGACGGTAAATAAGTACCTATGGTATGGTACCTTTAGTAATAACTGGATGTTATAAAATTATAATTGATATTTATATTTTAGTATCTCATCTTTATGATATGCTAGTTTTAATATGCGTTATTTTAACGTCGATTTATAATAAAACGACTGGAAAGTTTTAACTACCGTTTAATTTATTTGCAAGGAGTGTTATTGATATCGAGAGAATATTATAAAGTATAAAATGTATACTTTACTATATAATATAGATTACTAAAACCTTCAAAGTTATAGATAAAAGAAGTGTACTCCACGTTCTGTAAACAAGACGAGCCGCGGTGTTGAGTTCCGCTTCTCAACACGCAATATCTTTAGAGATTCTTAACCTTAGGGTTTTGCAGGAAGTGGAGAAATGAATGTCAAAATATTAGTTTCCCTCTGGTCTGGTCTCCCTCCTATCACGCTATATATCCATATAATGGATACAGCGTAAGGCTAAAAAATATATATGTTTACATTATTAATATTACATTTATTATTCTTGTAATATAAATTGGTATTTACGGAATTCTTGTGGTGCCTTGTATTGATGTAGATAGTTAAATTACTAGGCAACATAGTAATAACCAAAGAGTATTAAAATAAACAAGTTGGATTACAGGTCGAAGGTGACTTATTTATACTACAGTGATGGGTTTTATTTCATTTGTTCTTAAATTTATATATTATTAAAAAAATGTAATTATAACTTTTAAACTGTAGAAATTGAATTGATTCTAGAATCACTTTCTATTATTTATAATTTAATAATATATTATTGTATTTGCTTACAATATCTATAACTAGTAATAATTTTTAATTTTGCAGGAAAATATATAAATTTTTGACTAGTTATTTGAAGTGCCAGAACTGTATACATTTTGTAAACAAGCAGGTGTAAAGCTTACCATCAGGCGAACGTGTAGTTTATCTTTTGTTTTTTAAAATAAAGAAAAACAAAATAATAAACGTACACCAATATTAGTTAAAAATAATTAATTATGTTTCATTAATTATAATTAATTTAACAGCTGTTTATGTGGCATGCTTCACTAGTAGAAACATGGGTCATGCCACCTTTAACCATGAGATGTAAAATTCCAGATTTTGTTTAAGGTTTCGGAAAAAGATAATCCGAAATTGATTGTGGTGACAGTGAAGTTAATATTTAACTTATTTGAATGGGAATTGAACCCACATACATTTGTGTCTTTACATAACGTCTGACTTCAATATATAAATTATTAAACTATAACATCATTAAATTATAATTAAAATTAAAATTTCAAATTAAATGAAAATTCAATCATAAACATAAGGCAGTAGTAGCGCAGAGGCACGTGTGATTGTACACGCGACGGTTGTGAGTTCAATTCCCAACCGGAGGAATGAATTATAATTTTTGAATATTTTCATTTCTTCACTCTGGTGCCGAGGCAAAAAAAGCCAGTTCCGCCACTGAACATGTAATAATTAAAAAATTCAGCAGAAAGTGAGAAATGGAGTGCCTTAACACTAGCTTCCTTCTGCCTAGCCTGCTATATGCGGGATACAGCGTGAAGCAAAAAAATTATAAATACCCATTTCACAATACAACGCACGTGATCAGAACAAACTGAGCAGCGTCCAACATTCCAGACATTTGGTGCGCCAAGCCCGCTTTATCTCCGGCGCCTGCGACAAATTACGTCGGTCCCGAGAGCCCTGGTTATCACAAAACATTAGACTGTTACCGGAGTGGACTGTTCCTTTTAATTTCGCCCGTATAGTTTTTGTACCTTACTCATTTTAGTTATCTCGTTGGTACACTCGTTGGCGACATGCCTCTAAAATCTTACTTTTTGGTTGTTTTATATTTGTGTTTATAGTGTGTCGTTTAGTTCCTTAGTTGCTTATTTTGTATTAAGGATTTTGGAGAACTTTTATTAGATTACTTGTTTGTATTATAATTTTTAGATTTTGTATTATAATTCTGTTGTTTCCATCAAATTTTGATTAATAAGATGAAAAAAAAATGTATATAAGGTTTACTAAAGTTCTGACAGGCTTAATTGAGTGGACGCTATCTGTTCATTTCGCCCAATTTTATTTTTGACAAATATTTTAAATATGGAAACAAAAGGAGCTAAACTAAATTTAGGTACCTTACCTAAACTTAACCTATAATTTTTTGTACTATTTCCGTTTTGTTATGATTTACAAACTATAATCTTATTTCTATAGTAGCCTGCCTTCGGATTTTCACATATTAAGGACTTTATACTTTAATTAAAGCGGGACTGTGTTTTTTTTTCTATTATTCCATATACTTTGACTTCAAAGGAAAATTCTCAACGCCGCAAATTGTCTTAATGTACCGGAAAATATAAAAAAAATAAGCACTCTCCACAGTCATTGCCACAATATATTTTTTTAGAAATAAAATTTTATTATAAATAAATGTCATGCCATCTTAAGTATAATTATCATGAAATTGCAAATTTCAATGTATATTAACAAAAATTCTAACGCACATAAATTGAATTTAAAAATGAAACGCATGCAATTAAAGAACTGGACAGTATCATTTATTATACTATTAAGCCATTTGAGCTGTAAAAGTTGCCTTTTTCGAATTAATATGCTAGCCATGTGGTTTTTCTTTCTGCTAACATTACGATAAGTAGCAGTATGTCGGAAAATAATTAAGACATAAACTAGTTACTTGTAATTCACTAAATTCTTGACAGTCGTACACGCAATTTTATACCTTTATAGGCTATAATTGCAACAGAATGCAATTACGTACAACACATAAACTTAAGAGAGGGGATGAAACGCTATTAAGCAACAATTAACTTACATTTACTGGTTTGAACAATGAGAAATATGGGGAATCAATTATATTAAATGAAGTATAAACGTTACTCGAGGAACACTCACCGCATCGCACGACTGCTTCATATAAATCGGCTCAATACAGTTTATCCATTTAGTTTAAATGTAACTAATTACAAAACAAGCTAATAAATGAAAACATCAATTAATTACAAGAAGAGGCAGCCGGCGCGAAGCTGCGGCGCTCACAACTGGTTTTAGAGGCGATCGAGTATCATCCATAATTCCAATAAAACATGGGACCCAGACCCCGCCCCTGAAGCACGCCAGCCAATAGCCTCCGAACCCTGCCAGTTCAGCCGGCTCCGCCTGCTATAAGCTTATTTCCCCTCCTCAATAGTGTAAAATTGGCCCTCTTTAATTTAATCATTAAATAAATATGTGCTAACATTATTATCCCGTTGAACTCGTCTCTGTCGAATGGATTCTAATTGCCTGTGGGTGCCGATTGATTATTTGCAGTATTCAATTAATAGTGGTCGTGCTTTTGATCATCACGATAAAGCTGGTATTACTGCTTTAGAACTATTAATTATGAGAGAGCGGTTAATGAATATCAAGTCTTATTTAGAAAAGGAGACCAATAGTTTTGTAATTAACTTCAAGTTAACTTCCGATTTATTAGTCATATAACAATTTTATTGTAAAATTATCAATTACGTTATTCGTTCTTTAAAATAGATTTTCATCCAATTAAATTTTGTTTATAATATGTAGCGGTCTGTTAATTTTAGAAATGTCAATTTAAATGTAACCGGAAATTCCTTTGATTCTGTTTTGTCTTTGTATATACTTTTTTTTTCAACTTGCATGCAGGACAGACAGAGAACACTTCATTTGTCTAGACCCCTAATTTAAGCCCAACATCGTGACAGTCACGAACTGGCCCAAAGTGGTCGAGCTTATCAAAATAACATTAGGATTTGATGGAATGACATTCGATTTATCTGTAACGGTTGAATTAAAAAAAGAGGCACAAACAAATGTATGCAAATATTCATATAAAAATATGAATATAAATATATATTATTATTAAATTTTAAAGTACATCGCGCTCGAAAAATAGGTAACAAAAGTATTAAGCCCAAAAATAATAAAACTCTTTTCAAATAGTAACTCATTTTTTCTTGTTGGCATAATTTGTCAGTTTGTTGTTCTTTTGACGCTCATCCGCCAGACGTTGAAAAAAATATGGCTCTTTCGGAAGTCGCTAATAACAAGGCGCCATCGGTAGCTTTGTGTTTTTTTGGTGTGAATCATAGACAGCCTAATTTTGCATTCCTATTAAAAAAAAGGTAAGCTCTTGAAATGAATGTGCCGGTGCCGTATGTGGTTTCGCAAATGACACGTGTTGACGTGGAAGTAGAGTGTGGTCCGGATGTCAAAAATGCCTTTTTAGAACATTTTATTTTTCTTCCGGTCTCTTTTTTATCTTGTGAAGTTTATTTTTTTTACTTTGATTGGCACAATTCCATTGTTGTACATAATTCAAATCTATAGTACATATCTAATAGTCCTATTTGGTTCATAGAAACAGAAATTAGAAGTAGCATTGAATGCAACATGAAATTAGTTGGAAACGATTACAACGATAAGCATCAAACCCTTATATTATGCAGCTTGGTATTAAAATGATTCATTTTGTTAATTTCCGTTGATTACATTAGTTCTTTACTCAATAATGTTGGATATTGTTAGATATTAAATACAATATCTGATATACATACCAACATATAGAATAGAATAGTAGTCATTATAATTGACAACAACATCATAGTCGCTAATGTTTTATAGTAAATTAGAATGAATTTAGACTGCTCTGCCTAATGTAATGATAAAAAACAGTTAAGTTTTATTAAAGCTAAAGCAATTATTAATCTTAAGTTAAGAATAAGAATCTTCAATCTAATTGAAGTATTACTAAATATACTATAATGTGGTTTATATAGATCAGATGCATGACGTTGCAGCGGCACATACTTTTTGTGAACCACTCCCCCCCCCCCCCTTCTTTCTCACTTCCAACGTTCCGCTAAACAAACGACACGGTATACCGCTAAATCGATTTAGCCCGATCGTATCACAGGCCCAATAATAAAGAACACTTTTTGCTATCACCCTATATTGTTAACGAATCGACTATGAAATTATCCTATCTAATATCGTATTGTTGCTTCCCCGATCCCATAGAACATGGTGATTGCCAACATCTTTTACCCCCATAAATCCATTATCCCCAAATCGGTTCTGCTTTGTTTCTGATGAACATCTTTGTCTTGGAAATGGCCATGATTCAATCATTTCGTGTAACGGTAAATCTATGGTGATTTGCTGGAAGTTTGCTGCTGCTGGTATCAAATCAATTTGATCATGGGGTTTGAGCGAGACGACCTTTTTTACACCCAATATCCTCGTGAGATGACTGTCCATTGTTTAGTTATTAATGAATTCTATTGAATCCCAATTGAGAATTGAAAACAGTATTTATATTCTAGGTTCGTTGAACCGCGAGTCCAATTGAAACGCAAAATTGTATATAAAAACAAAGATAGCCTGTGGTCAATTTAAATGGTCTTCCATTGACGAAGTGCAGTGGAGCGAGGCGTGGAAGTCGTGCTAACACGAGCCAACTATCGATAGCACAGGTATCGTCAACTGTTTATTTTGAATAAGAACTTTAATTTTACACAGCTGACTTTGAAAGAATAGTTAATAATTTATGCAATATAATTACTCCATAAACAATGTATGAGGATTTTAAAAATTAAAATTAATATTTTAATATGTTAATCCAAAACAAAAATGTACAAGTGAAAATAAAGATAACAATTGGAATTGTTGATGAAGATACAATTACCAGCAATAATTTTAAGAAAAAAATATTACTCGTAAGTTGTATTGAATTGATAAATAAACTTATGGCGATTTCAATTAATTGTTATGTCCTGAGTTATATTTTATTCAACGAACGAACACAATCGGCCATTTGCACTTTAGTTGCAGAAAAGGAAACCGACAAATTAATATTATTTTATTATATGAATAGCATAATGCAGTCGTAAATATAATGCAAAGTGGATGTATTATTTATTGTTTATAATATATCTTACTTAAAGTTAATCTAGTCATTAATTAGTATACTGCAGTATCTATTTATCTTTATTATGAGTTTGTCAGTTTTTATTTATTTCAGGAAAAGTTTTTCTAAGATAATGTCCTGTCATAATGGACGTATTTAATACAATATATAAAAGGAAAATTTTATTGCGTTGTTTGTCCAATTGGTCAACTGAATTCAATAAGTTGTAAAGGCTGTTGTTGACATTTTTTATAATTTGTGATATAAATAAATCAACAATTATTATTTGTTGTGTTCACTTCTTAATTCTGCATTGTATTACAAATTTGAGTATCAAATATCAGTTACGATATTATTTAAATGTCATAAACTTATAAATAATATCTTCTATCGTTCTATCAGTTTCAATGTTGTAGTAGGTAGATACAACATTTGGTAATTTCTTTAACATTACTTTTTTCAGGTTCACATAATATTATAATAATATTGTAATATTTGACTTAAAGAGGTGGGCGGGAAGCGGATGGGTCCGAAAAGCTGAGGATCGAGTGTGGTGGCGAGAATTAGGGAAGGCCTATGTCCAACAGTGGACAAAAGATGGCTGTTGATGATGATGATGATTATAATATTTTATCGTATTTTTATTAATATAGTATTAAAATAAAAAATCTATTCGATTAAATCCTCAAAATATCAGCTCGCGTGCCTCTGTTTGGAGTCTCCTGAACTAGATTCACAGTTTTTGTGCGCTCGCGCCGGATGTGGTGGATGAATCAGAAATTGCGTTTGAACAAACCTTTAATGTAAATATAATTTCAGTATAATTACTCTTTGTATAATAACTTTATAATATGTGAAGTGGAATTATAGTCGTATTATGAGCGTGTTGCATGAAAGTTTATTTTGAAAAGAAAACTAGTGTAATTTATACTTACCTGTATATACACAAATAATATTTTTTATTTAAAGTAATATGAGATTTTATTTAATTGAATTCTAAAAATATTAGCAAAATATAAGATAATATTTCGGCGTTATGTCTGTATGAAACAAATAATGATTTTTTCTTAAACATTGTATATATTATTGTACATATTATTTGATTAGTTTTTCAGATTGTAATTTTTGATATATAGAGTTTCATCAATTGACTCTTTTAATATGAACATAAAACAGGTAAATACCATTATAGAAATTAAGTAAGTAAATGTGGAATTTATCTTTTAAGAAGATCTCTCGCCGTAAGTTAGTATATCTGGAAAGCTTCACTAATGAGGCAGAAAGCTTCACTACAAATTGCATTGCTTACATTGTCACTTTAGAAAAAAGTATTTTTGGAAGCAACAAGAAGCTATAAATGATAGTACCTAAATAGTAATATACCAAATGAGCTTTCACCACCATTCATCACCTATAAAACCAGTACTAATAAAGTCATAAGCCAGCTCCAACCACGAAAAAACGTCACACCCTAATGACTTACTTCGATACCCAAAATGGGTGTATTTCGTGAAGAAAATGATTTATTCACGATTACACGTAACGGCTTGATAACGAGGTTTAAGACCAGTTCTCAAAGTTCGCCAAATGTTGAGGTAAATTACCATCAATCACATTACCCCCAATAGCTCGACGATTACTTCTACAAAAGTGCTGTTTGTGTTTGTTTAATCTGAAACTTTCAAACTGTTCTTTGTTGTATTATAATAAAATTGTTTTGTGCTTTCCATGATGTACTTTTAATTTTTCTTTCGGGAATTTCTCGCTAGGATTTAGTAATTTTAACAATGGATTTGATTGCTTTTTGAATATGATTGTTTATCGTGCCATAGTTGCATTATTCCTATTGTAATGATTTATGCAGGAAATTCTATGGAAATAGATATACAGGGAGTTCCCGCTTACCGGCATGGCAGGATAGTCGGAGGAAACTTTGTTTTAAGATACTCCGTTCCGCTCTATTTTTAATATATTGCGTGTTACATAATATATCCCCTGAGAGGAGATCGAACAGACATCTAAGGTCGATCAAAACCATCTTAGATTTAATCCATTAGACTCTAATACAATTTAAAAAAACTCTACCATATTATATACCATTTATTAAAATAGAACCTGTGGTCTACAATAAATAAACAAGTACCATTACGCTAGATGACCCCCTATCAGTGTTTAACTAAAACGGTTTACTCAGTAATCATGATTACATAAAGTAGTTTACTTGTTAGGTAACCGCTTACTATAAACGTGGAGCTTGCCCGAACAGTCCATTATCGACGATTATTATTAACCGACTTTCAAAATAAGACTATTATAAGGATAGTTATATACAAAATTGTTTTTTTTTGTTGGTTATAACTAATTAGCTTAGAATTTTGAGTTTAGACTTTTAGATATAAGTAGATAGATTTTTGAGTATTATATAAGAATAATTCGAGAGAGGATTTTTTATTTTATTCATATGTACCTACTTATTTTTACGTCATTGTAACAAGAGAGCCTCGTGTTTACATATTTATATCTTCTTCGTCTTGGACTTTTTTAATTGTAATTTACACTAACGCTTAAATTCATGCATAAAATGCGTAACGGAGTGTCTTATCACTAAGTTCCCCAGTTCTCAGCCACTGTCTACGTTGTGTCTATGTGCGTGATACAGCGAAATGATGAAGAAAAAAAATAACTTAAAAAGTGAGCCCTTGGAACAACATCTGAAGCTTGACTCTTGTGAGTGTAATTCCCACTTGGAGAAATTATATTTCACTCATTTTCTTTTGCTTACTCTGTTAGACAAACCGTGGCGTTGAGTTTCGCCAATAAGAACGCAATTTCTTGGAAAATTGACAGAAAGTAGGGAACGTAGTGTGAAAAAAATATTTACTCGAAATATGACCGAATTTGATCGAATGAAATCCTACTTCATCATATTATTGACGTGGCTATAATAATATTGTCATTATTACCTCGACACTTACTCTATTTGATAGTAAATATGATTGGAATATTTTGAATTGCTTTATATTCCATGATTGATCTGATAAACTCTAAATTGCTATTGGAATGGTGTTTTAACAAGCAATATTTATGTACGAGTCTATAGATCATATATCATTTTAAGTTTAGGAAAGTCACCGTGGAACTGAAAGCTAGTCAGTATAGGACAGTAAAAAGCCCATTTGTGCTGTCAATGTTAATATGATAATACTGAAGAGTTGGTCTCATTGAACGCGCTAAATATCAGGATGCTGGTTCCAATTCAAATAATATTTTTGTTGCACATTGAACATCGAAGGCTATAATATATAAATTATAATACTAAGATTTTGTTGTAGGAGCAATACTGTTGTCTACTTTTAGTTATTTCTAGTCTAATATAAAAGGAACAATATGTATTAAGTACATTAGAGCGTACTCGCAATTTGTAGATGAAAAAAGATATTAAAAATAAGATGTTTTGCAAAATCAAGATGATAAGTGTATCTAAGTAGTATTTACATTTTCTGCCTATAAATAATGTATTAACTATAAATATATTTTTATTTACCTTTCGCGAATTTCTTTCAACCGATTTATATATTTTATACACAAATTTAAATTCGTAAATCTTTTAGATTAAAATTTAAATAGAATATTACGCAGAAAAGTGAGAGGTATAACATAAATTGAGTGGGTATACCGTATACAGCATATATTAGCATTCAGCAGTGTACGTTTAAAACTGGGCGGGTCTAATCAGGGCTTATTAACTTAAAAGCATAGATAGATAAGAACACACGACAGATTGTTAATTGTGTTGTCTTATTTGCTAAAATACTATTTTAAGTTTGTATTTTCGCAATATTTAATGGTTTTTAAATGGTCAGTTATGTTATTCGTGGTTTGGTGGTCGATTACAACTGTGACGAGGTTTACAGGTTCAATTTTCTACGAACAATTGTGGATTGATGAGACTAAGATACTAGTTATATGCTCGTTTATTTAAAAAAAAAAAACAAGAAAGAGATATTATGTTTTTATGTTTTTTTCGTGGAGTAAAAAAATGTTAGTGAACAAACTTTTCTTTATAATTTAAGTTTGTATATTATTATTGTAATATTATTATTCGTAATATTATTATTGTATTAAGACACATTTCGACGAATTCTTGAGGCATTGTGTGTTGAGTGACGGAACTCAACGCTGCACTTTGACCCGTTATAATTTATTGGATTAAGCATGTGTCTAACTAATATTATTTTAATTAAACCTGCCATTTTAATTTGAAATTAAAATAATATGCCCTCATACATCAAGTGACCGACACATGCGGGGCAAATTACTGAAGATTACTTACATAAAATTATATGGGATACAGATGTTCTATGTTCTTACTTAGTTCACTTATTACTCTATATTTAAAAAAAAGGGTAGTCGTAAACTGTTGCTTATATTACAGACTTTTTTAAAAGTTTTATAAAAAATACAAAAAAAGTCTATTAATTTGTAATCACGTTCTCTACTTTAATAATTTTGAGTTTGTAAACTAACGTAGCACTCCGCCACTCTCTGTATAACCAAGGCAAAACACCTACGCAATACACTACAATATTCTCTGGTGCTTAAACTCATAGTCATCTTTAATATAGACAATCCTCTCGATTTCCTAACCATTGTGTATGTATTTAATACTGTCTTTCAAATTAAATACCTATAAAATCCTAAAAATTAGCAGGCCAAACCAATTATAAAGTCGCATAACTGAAAAAAATTATAAAAACAAAACGAAAAATTTGAAAATTAAAGAGTTACGCCAGTTTTCCTACATTACCTACTCTAGTAACAATTCCGTCAAAGCCTCCACTCGCAAGTGTCAAATTACTACACAGAAGCGTAGATGCTAATCGTCAACGGTTACGGCCGTCTAATGTACTTTTAATACCGTCTATACTAGTCCCGGCCAATTTGGCAGGTAGCGGTCGAAAAAAGTCATTTACGGCAGCGTGTGTGGCTTTGAATAATTATTCGTGTTTTGGTGGGAGCAAAAACGTGTGTTGAGGTCGCCGGTGAGAGTGTTAATGGAGGGAACGGGTTCGATTCTTGTCAGATTGTTGATTGCAAAGCTCACCTAGTTTTCTTTCTTTCAACTCGCACATTTTTCCAAAATTAAGGGATAAAATGAGGAAGAGAGTGTCTAGGTTTCTTCTGCCTATCTAAGCAAGATCTTTGGAAATATCTACATGATCAAAATTAGAAAAAACAATGTTTTTCTGATAAGTATTTATTGTTTCCTCAATTACATCGTAAACAACAAGAAACGTATAATAATCAGATAAATTAACCAAAAGTAAATATATTGTGCACATATCGCCAGTACTGTGGGTCCGCCACACATGTCGCGTTCAGTTCTCTCGAGACGCGACCCTTTGAATTATGGATTTCAAAATCAGACCTGTCCATATGTTTTTTTGCTATTCTCAATTGAAGCGAGAGTGTGTATAAAATGTGTAATTAGCTACCTAATTATACTTTTACGTGCTCTACAATATTTTATTATGGAGGTTTGAGCATTTAAAATAAATTATTGGATAAAAATTTTACCTTTTTTTGTCCATTTATATTTGTCTCTGTAAATTGTAAACATTTCATTTTGTTTCGTTTCTAGGGATAATTTTTTAAATGTTTTATAAAATACTTTTATAGATTATTGAACCTAAGCTTATTCTTTTTTGATACTTACATTTTAAAGTGATTGAAAGATAACGAGCAGACGAAATTAACGGACTTTGAAAATTTAAATTTAACAAGTACGGTCAGGGACTGTAGCGAAACACTAAGAAGAAACTCGAAATTCTGACGGGAACGGGAACAAACGGGATTTTCCATTTTACATCTTGTAGTCCACGTAAATATACATAGGGGCGACCAATAATACTGAAAAAAATACAAATCTACTTCCTCTCAATACTTGAAATATGCCCCCAATAATATTCGAATCTACAAATATCGCGTGCAAACAAAAACGTCACAATTAATCCTCATCGTCATTATATATAAGCTCTATATACAATAATGTATATGAAATTCATTTAATATCACCTATTCTAGGAACCTCCAAGTGTCATAGTTGAATATTCATTTCCGTTACAAATTCTGTCATAACTAATTTACGAGAAAAAAAATACCAAAAGGGTAAAACAGGGTACGTTAGGATGTGTGATTAATGTCTTTAGAGGATTGCACTAAATTGATTTTTATTATACGTTGTTGACTACACTCACTGTCGAATTAGAAAGGGTTCCCTCATTATCGTGACAACGTAAATTATAATGTAGGGAGAGATATTCGTAGAAATTACTACTTTGAACGTAAAATCATAAAAAAGAGGTGTACTTGTCAAAATTGAAATTTAATTTATATGCATTTGTCTACTAGCTTTTACATGCGGTGTCGCCCACGTGGTCAAATAGTGGATTGGGGATGATATAGGCTAAAGCTTATAGGCGTCATCTATAAATTTTATGTCCAACCCAAAAAAATTTTTTTCATTTTAAACAAGCAGTTTCTGAGATTGGCACGTTCAATCAAATAAACTGTTCAGTTTTATAATATTAGAACCATAACAGCATGCTACGTTACTTAGTCTTATCGAAGATATAAAAACAAATATAAATTTACCTCAAGGGAAATAGTTAAATTTCCCTTTATTTTTTTGTCACTACCTAATGTAAATTAAATAATAAGTAAATTAAATAATAAGTTTGTTAAATAGAGAAATGTAGAGTCGTCCGCCCATAGGGCAAATTGTATTACAACTCATATTCTCCATAATATTACTTCGTATGATTATAATAAGTTATTACAGCGTAACTTAATAAGAGTTTACTCTGAAAATATAATGTTCCGAAAATTACATTCCCAAAGGAATGCAATGCAAAAATTAAATTTATCGTAGAGGCCAGTGGCGCAGGGGAAAGCGTGTGACTATAAACGCAACTATTTGTGGGTTCGATTCTCACTCGAGGAAATGTAATATTTAATATTTTTACTTCCTCGCTCTGGTAACGAGGCAAAATGGAGATTAAAAACATCTTCATGGGAACATAAGGGATACAGAATAAACTTAAAAAAAAACACACACACACGTATCGTTACCTCGACACACGTTGTACTTGATTCTAATTGCCGCGTAGAAAAGTTTCCTAGAAACATCACAATTAACTGATAGAGATCGAAGCAAAGTGACAATAATAAGAGTCATGTTCGTGCCAAATCGTATTTTAATTAGCCAGATAAGGTACGTCATTAGCTGGCGAATTAACTCAAGTTGTTTGTTTTAATTTTTTTTTCCTTATCTCGTAATGATGCATCTTGTCTGTCAATTTGTGGGGTGTTTTGAGCGTCTTGGTTTACTTCGTAATGTGCTTTTTTTTTCTAATATTAGGTTTTTTCTTCATATTTAATTATGTGTCGAAATTAATTAATGTCGTGAATAGGAAGCTTTCCTTGAATAAATTCATGTTATAAATTGTTATTATTAAGCATATAAAAAATAAAAGCAAAGGCTTTTATACTTAAAAAGTAAATATTTTTGATCAAAATAAAAGCTTCTAGATTTAATTTGTGTAGAAAATTGCTCAGGTATTTATCTAAGAAACGATAGAGCAAACAATTTGTTTAGTAATGTGATGTACATATATGCTCATATTGAGTGCTACAGACTGAAAATTTTAAATATTTACTAACATCTGTATAAAGTAACTACCTAGTACTTAACAAGAAAAAAAATTGTCATAACATAAAATTTATAACCACGTCTTTATTAAGTTCATTTAAAGTAATCAAAGTGTTTTTATATCAAAGTTAATAGTTATTTACACAGTAATTGCCGACATCCTCTTATTTAAAATTGTAATGGCTGTCATAGGTTTATGTCGTTTTCTTTTTACATCTTGCGCTATAAAAAATATATATATATTAGATATTTCCAAAGTTCGCATGCAAGAATTGTAAGCGTATCTCAATGTAACATCAAAATAAAAAGTAGAGTGGAGCGGTATTTTTTTTTAAATAAAAGGTAAAAAAAAACAAATTTTACAACGCTACAAAATTTTTCGTCATTGTAATCATTAAATTTATTTTCCTTGTTTACCTATTTTGAAAGAAAATTTTTAATTTAAAAATTTATAAAGTAGGAAATGGGATTGTAGAGCACCGGCACAGGTCAAGGCGGCTTGAGCTCGGCTACTCAAAACCCAATGAAAACTGTAGATATTCAATTGACTAAATAAAAGTAGTCAAGTCCAATAATAATATAAAAAAAGAGTAATGGTGGAAGATAAAGAAAACAGATTCCACTATTCGTTGAAACGACATTGTACTAACTTATTTTTAAGTGAATCAGAGTTAATAATACAATAGCAATTTTTTTATTTTAATTCACCACTAAATAATAAAATATTACCTAAAACTATAAAAAAAAGAAAATAATTTGGATTAATTCATTGCAGTACATGACTTATGATCCATTGTAAATTGCATTTTCCTGGTAACGGTTGGGTTTTTTTCAACACGAAATTGTCCTATGCAGAAGGAAACAACATACTTTACACAAAAGGTACATACTAATTAATAGAATTAATTAATTATAATATACAGTTAATTATGTTATATATTTATATTTATCGTTTAATATTATTAATTTTAATTGTTGTGCAATGTATAATAATAAAATAATAAATATCTGGAATTGTGGCAAAATTATAACGAATTTGTAAAGGATAAATTGCGGATATTTCATGCTTTTGATACAGGAAGGACGCTTGAGTTAATTTTTGGAAGTTATTGAGGTAGGTTCTGTTGAAAATCCAAAATCCAAAAAATCCAAATGACTTAATCAGTAAGGTATGAATCTATTAAAATTATTTCCCCCATAAATATCTATACTTAACTATAATAAATTCGTACCGGATCAGTGTCTCTTCTATGTAAGACATATGTATATAAGAAAAATGTTATGCCTCTATTATTGTAATTTAAAGACCAATGATTTTTAAATTCTTTGTCAGTTTCTCTGTGCGTCTGTTCTCGCTTATCTCAGAAACTGCTTAACCTATTTAAATGCAGTATTCATTTTTCTATTTTGGCAAACTTCCCCTAACATTTTTTAAAATTTCAATATATAGATATTTGTATAAAGTGGATAATTCGTTTTTGATAAATGGTGGTTTTTTGTTTATTTACGCAAGGTAAATAAACAAAAAACAAGCACTTCTATTTTTTATGTAAACATTTAAAGTTATATCCGAAGAATGATTACAAAAGATAATCATTATTTAAATTTCTATCGTTAAGTGTTAATTATATAAAATGAAGCCTTACATTTTCATAAATTGTATTTGCACGATTCAAATTAAAACTCTGCCTAGAAAAAAATATGTCATGGTTACTAATATTAGTAACTCAATTATATAATTGTGTGCGATTATTTGAATAAGGAAAAAATATTAAATATTTCATTCTAAGGATCGATTTTATTGTTAGTAAATAATTTATTGTTTTCGTAATATTATATTCTTTTTTTATCGAATATAATACTCTTAAAAATATATATAATTAAAAATGTTAAAAAAAACATAATATTGACATACAAGTGTTTTAAGTAACGCAGAAAAAATGCATCTAATATAAATAATATCCTATTTGGGAATTGAACCTATAATTATCTCATTAGCGAGGCAAGTGTTAATTATGCCCCAAAGGCATTTATAAGAAGGTAAGTGCCTTAAAATTATTATTTGTTTAGAACTTAAATATTAAATGAAAAATTACTTTAAAAATATTCTTCGTTATAATATATAGCAGGGTACTAGTATGTATAGGGAAACATACCATACCACCTTCGTTCGCATCGCTTCTACCACCAGATGAGATAGCGGACAAATGCTTGCCTATCTACAATAAAAAAAAACATAGTGCTAAGACACTGCGTTCCCCATTTTTCGCCGAATTTATTGATTTAGTAATAGACCATATGACATGCTTTTACATAATTCATGTTAATGAACTGTTTCATCTTATTTACCAATGCAAAATTTAAAAAAGAATTTTAGTAAACATTATAATATGTACTTAAAAAAAGGAATATTAATAAATAATTTTCCTAGAGTTCGGTTTTCCGTTTTATTACCGATTTGGGGATTCACGTAATACATTTGTTTCTTACGTACATATTGATATGTAGAGTTTATATTATCATTTGTAAAATAGATAATTCTTATATGTTAATTAAGATTAGATCTATTGTCGTAAGTATAATTTTCAGAGAGGTATATATTTTGGACTTCATAATGATGTTTAGTTGAGTCTCCTTAAAGAAACGGAAAAATAACAGAGTCACAAAAAAGTAACACTCTGCTTATAACGACAAATCCATAAAAGCAAAAAGTGATGGACACTAATTTCAAGACATTTCAAATTTTCAAGACATTGCGCAATGAATGGCGGAACTCAACGCCGCGCTTTCACCAGAGAGAAGAAAATGGAAATAATTCATTCCCCAATTTAGAAATCGAGCTCATAACTATTTCCACGTTTACAATGAGACAATCCCAAAGTTTATGAGTAAAATATACAAAACCGATATCTCAAGAATTCAAAACTCCCGACCTCGTCTATGGCGTGACTCATATAATTCATTGCTCTGTGTTATCTTCATTAAGCGTAACAAAATATTTGAGGTATTTGGAGAACTAAGTGATTCCAATTCCGTTTCTTATCGGCGGAGCGGACAAGACAGGAGTCGTCACAAGGCGGCCGTGAGACATTACTTTTACGAGGACCCCATACTAATTTGAAGTTTTTTTTAGAGTTCTGTGATAATTATTAGTGACCTTCATTATAGTCAAGTATATTTGTATTATTTTACTATAAGATATACGTATATTTTATTATTGTGATTGAAAGAAAAAAAAATACGACGCCTTCAAGTTTTGGACCCAAGATTATTAAGTCCTAATAGGCATATCCTGACAATATTAATAAATGAACTTAGGTATAAGATAAGTCTAAACAGTTTTAACATGAACTCTAAACAAATAATTTGCAAAACTAATAGAATTCATCATATTACCAAGTCAAAAAATGACAATATCTCATAATTAATGGCCAATATTTACAGAACCTATATCGCAAGAGTCAGTTTTGTCTTATGTTTATTTATCCCTTCGCTTGTGGGGCCGCGCGTGCGCCCTAATGGGGCCCCGTGATAAGTCTCACTTCTACATCCTTTTATTTCTATGTCACCCTATAGAAATATCTGCAAATTATAAACAAAAATAAACCCTATTATTGTACGCAAAGGGTAGATTTCGTATAACACAATAAATCCACTTTAAATTCCTGGAACATCGGTCATTTGTAAAGTTATCTGCACTTTATTTGGAGCCAAGATTTGTTTACATCGAAGCTTGTTTTACATTTTCTTTGAATACTTGGAATGTTTTGAATTTTTTAACATATGTAAGTGTGAGTGAAGGTGGATTGTAAAGGTACCTTCTAGGTCACATTTTGGCTATTAGGCTTGTCATTTCAGCTGTAATCTTTTTACTTATTTTGTTTTTAATTATATGAATTCCATGTTAGATTTAAAATTTTTAGGTATATATATATCCCAATATATATAAATTATATATATATATATATATCCCACGACCCAGTGCAGCACCAGAGGAACTACAGTTGCATTGCCGTTTATAAGTGTATAAAACCAAATTCATGACTATAAGAATAATTTCAAAACGTCCCTATTGTTAATATTTCTAAACTAGCGTAATTTTCAAATATACCAGCCCATAATTCAGAGTTAGCGTACAAATTACCATTAAAAGCATACATTTAGAGTATTCAGATGCAAAATATTACGACTGCACTTCATACTTTGTTAAAAACAACATAAAATACAAGTAGGTAGGTATTTGCGGGCTTTGTGCGAGTGATAAAAATATTACGTTATTATAACGCTTTGGAGGCATGCGATTTTTATTTATTGCCCACGCTTTACTCCGCCATCTGCATAATACACGCTTGTATTACGTTATATTATACTAGAATTTGTTTTTAATAATTTCTAATTATACTTTCCATTTTGATTTTACGATGTGTTTTTAATTATAATTATGAGAATTCTTTATTTTTATACTTGATTCTATTTTAAAATTAATTGTGAATACATTGCGTGTACTTACTTATAAGGTATTATGTTTTTTGTATTAGTATGACGTATGAGTAAATTTATGTATTTTAGTGCTTCTACTGTATTCCGAGTGAAGGGGGAAATTTACACATTTTCACAAAATTTTCTGTTTACTTTAGAGATATCGATCTTTACAAATCAGTTCAATTAAAGCACATACAAAACCTCAGACAAATCTTAAATTTATTTAGTTATTTATCCAGACGTATTGACAAGTTGATTTAGTTAATTCTCAATATGTATACAATTGTGTGTAAATTTAAGTCCATCGCTTCTTATCGAAACTTGAAAAATAATTTAAATAACAAAATATTAAGGCTGAAAAATTTTATAGAAACGTTTACAGAAAATATGTGTTTAAGGTAAAGTCGAGAAAATTTAAAATATTTATAAAATCATATTTTAAAGCCGAAAATATTTAAAACCACCAAAAAAAACATGAAACATTTTCGTTTTCCACTTTCCGCCGAGTTACTCGACCTTTCCTACAGTGAGAATCGAACCCACAGTCTATGACGTTTTCGTTTGATTTGCATGCTTGCACCCTGGCGCCACGGCTGGCCCCTTTTCTTAACATAACAATTTTTATATTGATTTTATACATATGGATTGGTTAAACTTTTTATAATAAAATGATCAACCAGCAGCATTTCCATTTTTGTTTTTGTAATGAACTATATAGTGAAATGTTATTTATACCAGTAGTATTTAGCCTTATACGTACATGCAGTAATGGAATCATGGGAATGGATGTTTTTGTATGGCGATGTCTGTAATATTAACATAAAATATACAATTTTTGTTCTTTTATTACTATATTTGTAAAATTTTATGGAGTTTTGATTTTTATTATCAATCAAAATGGATAAGAGCGTTTATAAGTATATCCTACGTATATATAGTATAATAACTGTAGTTTATATCACAATTTATAATTAAAAAATTAAGGTAACGAAAATATTTAGAAATGTATAAAAGACTCGAAGTCCTTTAAATCATTATTTTCTTTCTTCCTTCTTTATTGTGTGTTATATTTAGTTTCACGCGTATTCCCGCATATATCTGGACAGTACATGTTGAATGTTGGAACCGCACTTTCCTAAGTGGGACTCGACCTCACAACTGCCGCGTTAACACTGACCAACTGCGCTATAACGGCGCCAAATATAACTGTATTTGTATGTGTACATAAAAATTGTTAAAATAATTAAAAACATAACCATTGTACTTAAACATAAATACTCTGTCATAAAATAATATAATTATGTAGATTCAGCGATAGTATGGTGATGTAATGCAAAAATGTCGATAGGTAACAAAAAAATAATTTCCCCACAGGATGCACCTGCCCGCGAGTGCAAGTGCAAGTGCAAGTGCGAATTATTCCAATGCCCGTTAAACACTGTTTTAATTATATGTTACATAAGTTGTTACTCGTATGTATGCGGGCCGCTAGCTCCTCTTTTGCATAATTTATTATCAATATCTCTAATAGGTTGGTCGATTAACGTTTTTTCGATGAACTTTCTCTATTTTGTTTTAGCGAACGGTTTTTTTTTATGGTTTATAAATCGCTCCTTTGGTGCAACAATGACGTATTTGCATCTTTTGAAATATTTCATTACATAGATGTGATCATAGAGTCTTTATAATATTTCTGTATAGTATATGTAAATATATATTTACCTGGTGGATTTAAGGAAAAATGCAATAACGTCCCTGTTGCACAAAATGAGCGATGTGTAGGTACATAATATATGCGATCGATATTTGACATTATAGGACTAAATTAAGTAAATAAAAATACAGTTCTATTATAGCTGTTGGTAGTTACAAAATTAATTAATTCAAAGTAATGAATTGTTACTTTTACCCGCTCTTGTAAAACAAACAGCGGCGTTGAGTTCCGGTTACTTAATGTCTTGAATTCGAGCAGAAAGTGGAGACGGAGTGTCCTAATAATAAGGTATATCTATCATAGTCTGCTAGCCCTGTTAATAATAAAGAATTAAAACAAAAAGAAAGAAAGAAACATCTGATACTAGTGTCACAAATTCGCCATATTAATACACGTCATAATGTCTTGTAGGTAAATGGATGGCATTTGGAGAAAAGAGAGAAAGAATGGACACTACAAACTGTACAGACACACGCTTGTAGCCTTGTGCCACTACATAATTATAAATATTAATTGAAAACACTGAAATTACGTTGTATTTAAGATAATATATTTTGGTACCCCGCCTTACCTTGCCTGCTTTTAACGTGGGAACCATAGCGTGAGTATTGATGACTTGTCATTACAATATTGAAATTGTTTGTTTTTTATAAAGAAACAATATCTGATTATAATACTATTTCATGCAATGAATTTTAAATTTTATTCGTGATTGCAATAATTATTGACACTAATTAGTTATTCTTTTTTTGTTTCATTTCTTAGTAATAAGCACAGAGGAGGCTTATCTTTTTAAGTCTGTCTAGTTCCCCGTCGATGTTACTTAAATGTTGAGATATTTCGCGTTGAGTGGCGGAGCTAAACGCTGCGCTCTAATTCGGGTGTATAGAGAAGAAGAAACATTACACAGTAGTACAGTGACACTATATCTATTCTTTGTATTCTTATTCCTATGATATAAAATGTGAAGGTAAAGAATCTTTTTGTTGTTCTTAAAAATACCAATAATTGACGATACTTGCCCAATGTCTATATTTAGAATTACTAAAGACCTAAAGACTTACATATTGTTTAACAATATTGAAAATAGAGATATCAATTGCTTAAATAATTATAAAATAAATATAACAAACGCCATATTTGAATTTATCTAAAGTAGGGCACTTCATTAAATTTATATAAAACCTTAATAAATTAGATAATTACATTTGATAAGCATTGCATTCTTATTGTAAAATACGCGTTTTTTACACAGTTTACGTCACTTTTTAATTACCTGAACATGTACTATATAATCTACTTAATTTAAAAGCAAATGAGGTGATAAGATAGTTAAATTAAGTTGTTATATTTTTTAATTATTTTAAAGAAACCTCGTGTAGCGAGGAAACGTCGATTAAAAATAGTATTCGAAAATGAAATTAAATATTTAAGAAATAATCTATTAAATCATCTTTTAAAAAACTTCATATGTTTATTATATATTATGTATATACGAGTAGATATAAAAAATATGTAAGACCTGATAGACGAGCAAAAACTTTTTTGATTTTTATTTAAAAAAAAAGAATTTTCATTTTGGTCATCTCCGTTCGTTATGTTATTTTTGTAGCGTCCAGCGTGCAATTTTCGCGAAATTACATGCTGAGAGGCAGAACTAAAATAATAATATATTAAAATCTGTCTACAGGTACGTAGGTATATCATTTCCTAAAAAAAAATTGAAGAAAATTTTCGAAGTAGGTAGTCTAATATTACATAAATTATTAAAGTAATTATCACCTAATGTGCTGGTTTATAGCTCGCCGGTTGCGCTTGGTTACACAAATATACTTACGATTAAATCAAATCGGGCGGCCATTGTTACTAAAATATACAAAATCAGTTCTAGCTTCTTCAAAGATGTTTTCCGTAGATTATATATTTTTTTAAATCATTCCATTAGTAAGGAAAATATTATTTTAGACATTTGCCATCGTGGCGTTTTGACTGAATGTTAAATATTTGGAATTTACAAGGCCATTCGTTGTTATAGTGATGCAACATTAATTGACTTATTACAAATCGATTTTAATATCGATTATTATTATTTTAGTAGAACTTATAACAAAATAAAATAAATACTAAATTCCAAATTTTTTAAATACTAAATTCCAAATTTTCATTTGAAAGTACAGTAATAAAATTATGTTCAAAGGTGATCGACCTTAATCATTTCATACAATTATTTAGGGGTAGCGTTCACCTGTCGCTATCCGCTACTCGCTAGTATTGAATTTGCTTGTAATCGATTAGCGGGCCAATTTAGCTCAGGAAGCGGCCGGTTAGCGAGTGACGTCACGAACCGGCACCGGGGATGAAGAGTGGTCCAAATGATAAGCTATTATACTTGAAAATGTTTTTTTTGTCATAACGATACAGGTTGTTCGTAGTGTTTTTAAAGGTGAACGAGAGTAATTTATCACTGTTATAGAGTGTTTTTCTGTTAGTGTCTTATTTATCTGTATTCTTGTAGTAAATATGTCAGAAAATATTCAACGTTGAAGAACTAGAGTTTTTGATAGTCACGTTTTAGTTATAGGTATATAGTTTTATAGTTAATTAATAACCTCTATTAAAATAAAATAGAAATATGCATAATGTGAAACTATTTTAAAAGCAATTAAAATATGTATATGATAGATACTTTAATTAATATTTATTTTTAATTATTATTTTTCATAGTTAATTGACGGTTGATCTTGAAAAATCAAAGACTGGTACGACATAGATTGTCAATACTTATTAAGAACTTAAATACCAAAATGAAAACATCCCAGCCACACTCAGGGACATTAATTAGCGTAATTTATATTAAATTAGTACAAGCGTTTGACATTTATTTTACATACATATTGACTCTATCTCTTGGTGCCAATATACTTTTTGTATCTACTATTTAAAATAAATTTATTTTAATTAATTTTAGAAAGGACGACCACGACCGCTCTGTCAAGAGTGAAACGACAAAGAAGAAGAAGAAGATTTAAAATAATAATATACAATCTATTCTTTCATCTAAATACTAAATATATAATGTATACGTTTCTTTCATGGACAGCTGGCACTGCAAACTAACGTAACTTGCTACTAGAGCTCTCTTAGTATAATTAACAATATTAAATAAAACGATCAAGTGCGAGTTGGCTTCGCCCACGAAGGATTTCTTATCTATAAAAACTTTAAATATTTATTTTATTATTATTTCTCGTCATTTCACAGTTCATGAGATATAGCCTGGTGACAAACGGATAGACACCGGAGTTTCAGTAATAGCAAGACACTGGACAATCATTATTTTCAACGGAATGGAGTAGCGAACCTTAACACGACACTTTCCCTCACGACAAGGCGGAGAAATGAAAATACTAATATTCTTTCGCCCAACTGGGAATGAATCCGCAACCTTCATATTTTTAGTCAGACATTGACCCACTGCGCTACGATGACGATTTATATTGAATAAACTATATTAAGCGAAAAGTATTATCTAACATTTATTTTAATTGTTCTATAGTATCTTATTTTAATTAAAAAGTGAGCTATAGAATTAATTTGACTTAATTGTGGCATGCAATCGCTTCTAATTACAAATGCAAAATGTACCAGTTCAATGTAATTACATTTAAATAACGAAATAGACATTTTTAATATTTTTAAAAATTTCATAACAATAAATTAAAAAAAAAAGAAGGAATAATGTTTCTTCAATCTGTTGTAGCTCTTTTTGTTGTTAAATGTATTCTTATATTAAAAACTAGCTATCTTAACGCAGCTCCGCTCGCTTAAGCTTATTTTTATATTATATATAGCCAAATTATACAAAAACTATAGGTGAACTGTAGTCTAAGTGTAAGTCTGATCTAAAACCTATATTACAGTAAAGTTTTATCTAAATCCGTTCAGTAGTGTTTGCGTGACAGTGAAACAAACATCCTCACAAACTGTTACGTTTATATTATTAGTTTGATTAGTAGGATTTGTGGCTATCATGGCTCAATGGCCCGCCGTCTGACTATAAACTTGGTAATAGTGGGTTGACTACCACTCGGAGGAATTAATTATATTCATTTTCTCGAACTGGTAACAAGACAGAGAATGACATCCAATATATTATGTTTCAAAAATTGGACTATGCGTGGATAATGGAGTCTCTTATCACTCAATTCCCTCTGTCTATTTTGCTACATGCAGAATACAGCATGAAGCTATACAAAATATGATGTTTTTTTAGAGACTACCTATGCTCTAAGGTCATTCAAAGGTCAAGTCTGATGTTCGTCCCCTTCTTACTAAACATTTACACCTTCAAATTAAAAAAAACACATGATATATATGTACATACTAAGGACCCAGTACATTGTAAACGTACGAATAGCTATAGTATATTACTTATAAAAATTGTCTTTTCTTAGGCGGCCATTGGGAACCAGTATTGATATTATTGAGTAGAGTTATTGGTCACAAACTAACATCTAGAAATAATAATGGAACAGAAGTATTATAAAGGGGAACGGAGAATCTTAGCACTAGGTTCCCTCTGGCCTCCCTGCTGTGTGCGGGATACAGCGTGAAGCTATAAACAAAGAGTAATAATAAGATTATTTACATATTTAATCTTCGGTATCTGTTTTAGCAAAAGATTAGAAAAATAAAATGTAAGAAAATTGTATATCTCCTATGACTGCATCCTGGCGCAATTGAGACTAGTAGGTACTAAAACTCTTATTTACTGTATTAATAAACTTAATATTTCTCCATTATGTTCACATGGTGAGCTTAAGTTAAGTCACAATATCTCTGTTTAGATAGAAAGTCTTTCGGCTAATAGGAGAGTCTTTCGGCTCACCTGATAATTGGTGTTAAATTATAACGTTTCTTCGTTAACTGACTGGAATAATTTAAATAAAAATATCTATTGATTAAATTATCTATGCCAAAACATGTCGTGGTTGGTCAGGATGTTGAATAACTATAATAAAATAAAAATAAAGTTGATTTTGTAATAAATAATAATTTAGCGACATATATACCTCCGCACACGCTAAATAATTTCAAGTTGCTAACATAGTATACAACAGTCCTTGGGTAATTATTTATTTTACGGTGGCCATAAACCCTCACATTCTTACAACAATGTTGAACAACATGAAGATGTAGCCATAAACTGATAATACTTTTAAGGATCCTCATACATAAATAACGACGAAGCTCATGGATTATTATAGTCCATGACTTATAAGTCTAATTTCTTATTATAGTTTTTTAAATATAGAAAATGAAACCTAATGGATAAAATACATACGGTTTCCAATTTACACGTAATATCAGTCTAAATGAAAGGATAAGCACAAAATATATACAAAAATATAAAATCTGTTTAAAATTAATCCAGAATTTTTTTTTAAATCAATTTTTAAGATGTTATTGTGATTATTATAATAATATTAACTTGCTTATATTTTTTAAAAATACCTTACCAACATTAACTGTATAAATATTCCGTTGTATATATATATATTATATGTAGTTTCAGTGGTATGTATGCGCAGGCGAATTAAACATGTGATATATTTATATGCACGTTACACACACACACAAGTATCTATTCAATAAAATTTTGTTTTTGAAAGTTCTGAAGCGTTCTTTGACATTCTATATGTGTCCCACTACTTCGATAGTTCTAAATTTCCATCTCTGATAGAAGATTTAAATTTAAAGTAGTTACAATATTTTTAACAGTCAGAACAATGTGTGAAAAACTATGCAGATATTTGCTTTGAGTGATACACACAAAATGCGGAAGTAAGAGTTAGAAATACTTCTACTATATATAAGTATAGATGTTATAGAAAAAAGGCGAAAACAATTTTGTTTAATGTAATAAGCGTTATTCTACAGGATAATTAGGATTTCAGAATAAAAATGCAATTAACAACACTCCATATTAGTACACCGTGACCTTTTATAGAGTTATTGACAAGCTCTACGACTCTGACATCGTTAGGAATTGCAATAAATTTAATAGAATTAATGGTTAGGTTAAATGTTAATGAACAACCTGTATATAGGTATACCGTGTAGCTATCATTTTAATGTATTTTTTATCGGATTTAATCTAATCTTATTTATGGCTTAGTTTTTAGAGTCATACAGTAAAATATTATAAATTCAATAATTGGGTTACAAAAATATAATTTGCTGTCACATATTTTGTAAATTTGCACTTAAAATTCACTTTTTGTATGGTCAATATTGTTGGTAATTGAAAAAAAAAACAGATCCTATAATAAAAAAAAAACTTCTTTATATTCTATAACTTACCTTCACTGGTGTTAGCATTGCCGTCGGCAGGCCGATCATCACCAACCAAATTTCTTATGCTGAACGAGCTAGTTTTTCTGGATACTTCTGTTACCACCGTGACGTCACTACCCTGTCCGTTTACATCCCTCATGTCCCGTACACAGTCGGTCCCGTTGACGATCTCACCTCCATCCTCACACCGACGCGTCGTCAGGTCCATTTTTATTATATTTTATTAGTTCAACTTCTCTACCCAGCGCTGGCATTGTCACGCACTTGACAGTCTGTGCTGTGGTTCCATGGTCATTATAAACACTGGCCAGTACACAAATCGATATCGATATGTCAAAATCTATTAAACTGTCAATATATATTTTTTTAATTCAAGCACTGGTATAATATTATTATGCCTAATAAGTTTCACAGATGTCTAATAAGGCTGTACAAGGCACATGGCGCGAGTGGACGCGCGTTAAGTTCGCGGTAGTGAGCGCGACTGGTCCTCTTCCCTCCTCGGAGCAGCAGCTCGCGTCCCTCCCTACGCCCTCTGAGGCGGAGTCACCGCCTACTTGAACATTTGTTATTTGCTTACGCGTTTTCGTCGATTACTTTACATTTTTACCATCGATTTGTTTTAATGATGTAATTGTCTTTAATGACATTGATGTTAGGGGTTCCTGTAATACAAATTTGACAAACAGGTGCTAATATATATTTTTTTTTCATATAAATTCAGTAATTTACGACTTAACTTTTGTATCGTGTTTACAGACAATCTTTTAATAATGAATTGCACAGTTTAATATTGGTAATTTTACCTTATCATACATATTGGTAGTTTAGTATCTTTTACAGCTTATATTTTTTCTGTAAATATGTATATAAAACTAGGTTATAAGAATATTTATTCTGGTAACTTCGTACATAAGTTGTAATAGTCATACATTTAATATTAATATATATATAGAACCTTAAATGAGTGTTATTAATTAAGTATAAATTATGATTCTTCTTAAGACTCTACATTACCTTATATTCATAATTGTGGTAGTAACTCGTAAGATATAAAATGTTGATTTTAGTTTTTAAGAATCTTTAGGATTTTTCTGAAAATAAAATAGTCTGTCAACTTTCAATTTTAATCAATATTACTGAATACTCAAGTATCTACTTAAGTGCGATCTTACGAACGATTAAAGAAATAAATATTATAAATTATTATACAAAAGTAAAATATATCTTAAAAAATCATTAAAATTTCAAAAAAAGACAACCCTAACCAAAACTAGATTGTGTGAGGCAGTAATTCCTCATTGTCTTTTAGTTATATATTCTAGTTAGCACCACCAGGCTTGCGGCTGCAAATGACTTATTGTATTGGCTTTACCTGTTACTTGTTTAAAATGTTATCGACCACTGTATAATGTACTTTGAATAATGTCATTTTTAATCATTTTACTCCATTGTGGCATTGTTATAAAATGTATGAGTAGTTGAGGGTTCAATCTCAACTCAATTTTACGACGAAAATTATATTTAAAATATAAATACCCAATTGGAAACCGTCTTCTCTCGACTTTACATCATTATATTATACAACATTTACAAAAATAGAACGTGGTTCACGTAAATTACATAAGTTATTTCTAAAATTATATAAGTTTTTTTTTTTAAATTATTTACGTATTTTTTAATTATAAAACAAAATTCATTTATTTTTACATACGATGTAATAAAGGACATTCAATTATTCCTGAAGCATGAAGTTTTATTAAATAAGGAAAAAAATCATAGGCGTATCATACAATAAGAAAACGTGTTATTATCCTTTTTTCGTTTAAAAATGATATTTATTCTTTGATATTATAAGAATTAATAAAAAATAAAAATGTCGTCATATAGCTATTAGAATTATGTAAATATAAGTTCGAACTCGGGAGAATGCTTAGATATATTTAATTGTGTTGTCAGTTTGTCACGCAATGACTATTAATAGTTATAAGTGCATAGCAGAATTATTTCATGTTTACTTTATAAGTTGTTCATAATTTTCTTTGCAAGACGCAAGCGACGGCATACAAACAGAGAAAAAATAAAAATATATCTCATTAAATAAACATATTATGTGGACTAACTATAAAAATATACGATACGACCTGAATTCCTCCCTTTCAATTGATAATAATTTTTAATTATACCAATTACTATGCAAACATTTTATTCGTTTTGTTGCTAAAGAATCTATAATTAAAAATAAACACTTATAATAAATTAAAGCTATTTTAAGCGAACGCTAGCAATATCATGTCAAACTATTAATGGAAATTTTAATTGGAACGTTACTATCGGTGCATGGACTAAAATATCTAGTCTACGCTGAAACAGCAGGAAGCTGCGCGCGCGCATGTTAAGTAGTTTAACCACACCTAATAAGGTATAGAGGCGATAAAGGATTGAATTTAACATTTTATAACTTCACCTGATATAAAGTTGTGAATTTATTATAGATGTAGCTATAATTTAACTTTTTACAGTTTTCTGAAAGGAACTGTTCAAGTAAATAAAAAATTGTACAAAAATAGGTATTGCGGTCTATAATTTTTAATTTTTAATTGAATTCGGTCTATAATTTAAAGCGAAATGCGGAGAACTGAGTGTTTTAACACCAGGATCTCTCTGCCTACACTGCTTTCTGCGAGATAAAATATGAATATGGATAAAATATGACTGTAGTAAAAAGATACATTTCGAAATCAGACCAAATAATGGAATTATTAATTAATCGCTTCATCAAAGCTTAGACATATTTAACAAGTATAATGTTATGATGATATTTAAAGTCAAAAACGACCTGGTCTGACAAAAAGCGAAATCCTTTTAGGGTGTTATTTATGATGATCCATCTGTTGGGCCATCTGCTGATGACAGGAGACTTATTTCTTAAGCTTTAATATTTAAATACATTTTAGTTTGTAGGGTTACAATTAATCATTCATTTAGTTTGACTCGAATTGTAAATGAGTAAACATTAGGAAGGAAAAGGCAGTTGTACCTACGTTTAAGGTAAGCCGTTTCATATGAAGATTTGTTTGTATGTAAATTTAAAATGTTAAATGAAAATTTTATGAGTTAAGGCCGAGGTTACGCTGAGTAGTTATTGAAAGTTTGTAATTTAATATATAACTTTATTAAATAGAGACCCTAATTTTAGTTTTTTCATTAGGTAATTATGTCTTCTATTACGTTACATTCAAGCTGTAACCCGCACACAGCAAGGTAGGCGAAGGAGCAGGAAACCTAATATTAGGACTCTCCGTTCCCCATTTCCGAATTCTTGAGACACTGCTTCTTGTTGCACGTTGTCTCGACACCAGAGCAAGGAAATTATGAATATTTATTTCCTTGAGTGGAAATCGAATCCACAAGCTGTCGCGCTTCTTAACAAGCTTTTTGCTTTACGCCACGACTGGACATAACCTTATTTATTACTTTAAGCAGTTGACTATGCGCCAGTAGTCGTTTTCCATATTATCGGCAGTAAGCTTAGATACAAATGGAATTTATTCAATACTTCATGCTGATTTTACACTTCGAAGTGTACCAGTGATGTGTGTTTAACGTTGTTTAATATAACATATTGTTTTATTATTCAAATTTAATTTTATTTTAAATAGATTTATGGAACGACTAACAAAATTTCAATGTCTATTATACGATTTGTAATCTCCTTAAGTGCTGACGCCAGTAGGTATTTGTGGACTTCTTTGTGGCCAATTCACGGTGGTGACGTTTCTATTTATTGTATGTATATATATATATTTAATGTTATAAATTACATATCACAAATCAATACCAAATTAAAAATAAAAGTGGCCAGTGACAGACTAAGTGTGTCATTGATTTATGCCACCCAATATGACTTACGTACATTACATATTATGTTCTTATTGATACCTGAGAAAATATATCTAAAATTTTAGTTTGGTATCAAGTTCAAATCCAATATAGAGTTGTAATAAATAAATCCTTACAAATATGAAAATGGCTGCTTAACTATTGCCGTATGCTTTTGTTTCTTATAATATTATATTTTATTGTGCAATATAGATATATTTAAAAAGTAATAGTCCATTAACCCTAGTAATAAAATTCACATTACAACTGTGATTTACAGATGATAATTCGCTTGCTCTATTATTCGAAGTCACTAACTAATTTCCTATCGGTAATGAACAAATCAAGAGCAACACGCATGTAATCACCACGGACCAATATTTGTGAAGTATAAAACATTCATATATAAATTGCAGTTAGTATACGATTGGCGCCGGTGGGCACAAAGGCACGAAGCCAGCGGGGCGCCTGCCTCAATTATAACCAAGCTCCAAACTTTGGCTTTATCACAGAACTCTACATCTGATAAATTGTAAAGAAAAAACTAAATGTCTACACAATTTTGATACTTTCAATGCCATTTCCATTCGTAACGAAGCCACCGATCCTATTTGTATGGTAATGTACTCATTATCAGAGACAAAAAGAGTGGAGGTTATAGAAAATGTGAAGATTTATGGCGTGCCCTCTAAAAAGTCGCCCTTCAAAGGGCTAATGAAATGTCGAAGAATTCGATTTGTATAACGATTCTTAATATTGTGCTTGTATGATGATATGCGACCAGTTTTTTTGATGTCCACCGTGAACTTAGGCTTTTGAATTATCATTTACAAAAATTGAACGTCGCCTCATGGCGCTTTGGAATATGTTAGTTTTAAAACACTGGCTGTAGATTCAAATTTCTCTATATATTATATTTGTAATATTTTTGGTTATTTTTATATCTGGCAAGGCTTTGTCGCTTAATTCATCTATCATACATTCTTTCTGTATAGTTTGAAAATACTTATTTTAAGACTGAAATAAATATAACCTTCTTAATAACGTACAATATATTTTATGTATTTGCAATTTTATTAATAATAACTCATGATAGATTGTATTTCAAGTGACAAGCGATAATATAACTTAGTGCAAATGAAAACATAGGCCTATATAAAGGAAATAATTATATATTGCAACGTAGCTAATTGGGGCAAGTTTCTATTAGGAATGGAAAATTTATGTACAGACTAATTTCCCGTTTGCGAAGATAATAGGCAATGTAGAGCAATGATAGAGTAATTTATAATCAACACTGACGCCAAGGATTTAGTTGACAATATATCTGTCTGAAAAAGATTGTCTTCGAGTCAAACCTAAGTACTTTAAAACACAAAGATAAGTTTTACTACCTATCAAGCTATGTTACGAAAATTAATTATTAATTGATGAGGATTTTTAATGAATCCTCCCATTTTTCTTAATGAAGTTCTCTCTGCATCCAGGGTCCACCATAAAATAGTAACGATTACAGACAAAAATATAAATTAATCATACAAAAATGAAACATTTACATTAAAAGCTTAAAACGATTGTTGTATGTCATATGAAGTAGTAAATTTCGTACGAAATTAATAATTATTTTTATGGGATATTTTTTTTACTCTCAGCAGTAGTCATATTGTAATTTTAAAATTTTAAATAAAAATATATGTAATAATTACATTTGTGGATCATATAAACGCGTGGAGTTCCGTTACTCAACAAGCAATGCCACGTGAATTCGACGGCAAATGGAGAATTAAAGGATTATAATAGGAAAGGAGTGTTTTAACACTATTACACAGGTTCCATCTGCGTACCCTGCTGTATATGAGATACAGCGTAAAGCTAAAAACAAAGTGAAATTTTCAGACTAACTTCAATTCTATAAATGAACTCTACATTTTTTACCTGCATGTATTCAATAATCGGGATTCGAATTCGTAACTAGCGTGAGTATTAAACTATTAGCTATCACTCAAACACGTTCCAATTGCAGTACCACATTATATTTACACAGTTTCTTCAACCAGGCATGTACCAGAATCTTATTGAGAGAAAACGCTCGGTCATCGTTTATTTAGCTCGAGCACCGCTCAAAGAGGCCGGCCTCGGGAAAGAGGCCTCTTGCCTTCTGTTGTTGTATGTTTGTAAGTATCGACACAAATCTCTTATTAATAAATAGATTACCTTTGTAAATGATATGCCGACTTGTAAATTATAAGAAAATGAGTAGGATACTATTTTGTATTTAGATTTTATTTTAATAATAATAGGTTTATTTAATCTGTTTAAGATTAAATAATCGTTATCAGATGATGATGATTCACGCTTCTCCCTTATTTCGCTATATGATAATGAAAATTTTGTCAGATTCTTTATAGCTGACTTAGGCGTAGTCCTCACTTATTATGTTATAGTTTCACAATGTATTCTCACACATAGTAGGGAAGGCAGAGGAAACCTAGTGTTAATATACTCCGTTGTCCACTTTTACATTATTGATTTGAAGCCATTAGCCTGCCTGTAGTTCCTTAGATTAGCGCGTTCAAATTCAAATTCAAATTCAAAAAATTCTTTATTCAAATAAATTATAAAAGGACTTTTGAATCGTCGAATGTACATGTCAACAAAAAGCTACCACCGGTTCGGAAGGCAGTTCTGCTGAGAAGAGCCGGCAAGAAATTCAACAGTTGCTCTTTTCAAAATCAATGGTATATTTTACTATTACATTAGCTGGCAGCTATCCTGCCTGACATTCAATAGACATTATTTCCACACACGTTCGTCCTCCAAATATTCTTGTACAGTGTAATAAGCTTTACTTGTTAGAATTTTTTGTACAAAATTTCAAAATTAAAAGTATTTACTTTAAATTTTGGAAGTGGCAAACTTAGAATACACCGCGGAATTTTATTATATACACGTATACTCAGACCCATAAAAGATTTTTTCATTTTTTTTAGGCGTAAACTTGGGGTAACAAGCTTATCTTTATTTCTCGTTCCTATCGTATGTCTATCGCTATTTTTATTATGATGTATATTTTGTCGGACAAACAGAATATTATAATAAACGAATTGTGAAGAAACTGTAATAATACCTTTATCTTAAAAAACATCCCGCAGAGAATCTCGCGCTCTTATGTTATAAATATATCTCACGGATCTTTTTTGGAGGATAAAAATTGAATTTATTTCAGAAGCACTGTCCCATAGCAGCATTCCATAAAACAAAATAATATGAAAATAGCTATAGTATACTAGTCGGGCAGTTTCAACGTCCGTCATTTGTCTTACTTTCTTAATTACGAACGCGGCAGAGCTGAGTTTATCTGCAAGTGCTTCCAGATGAGCGTTCCACTGGAGTTTGCAATCTATAGTTACACATAAGAAAATAGCTGATTCCGACAAATTAAGAGCTTCTCCTTTAATTAGTAGACTAAAGTTATGTTTTTTAACATTTTGTAAAGTANGTAACAAGCTTATCTTTATTTCTCGTTCCTATCGTATGTCTATCGCTATTTTTATTATGATGTATATTTTGTCGGACAAACAGAATATTATAATAAACGAATTGTGAAGAAACTGTAATAATACCTTTATCTTTAAAAACATCCCGCAGAGAATCTCGCGCTCTTATGTTATAAATATATCTCACGGCTCTTTTTTGGAGGATAAAAATTGAATTTATTTCAGAAGCACTGTCCCATAGCAGCATTCCATAAGACAAAATAATATGAAAATAGCTATAGTATACTAGTCGGGCAGTTTCAACGTCCCTCATTTGTCTTACTTTCTTAATTGCGAACGCGGCAGAGCTGAGTTTATCTGCAAGTGCTTCCAGATGAGCGTTCCACTGGAGTTTGCAATGTATAGTTACACATAAGAAAATAGCCGATTCCGACACATTAAGAGGTTCTCCCTTAATTATTAGATTAAAATTATGTTTTTTAACATTTGGTAAAGCAAACTCGATGCATTTCGTTTTTTTAGCATTTTACACTAGATTATTAACATCAAACCAACGAAGAATATGCGATAAAGCACTATTCACTTCGTCATAGTTTATTTATTTCTGACCACCTTAAATATTAAAGAGGTATCATCCGCGAAAAGTACAATATCACACAGGTTCTTCACATAAAAAGGCAGATCGTTAATATAAAGAAGAAATAAAAGGGGACCAAGTATAGATCCTTGTGGAAAGCCCATCTTTAGAGGAGATCCAGATGATTTTACATTATTTATACTAACCTTCTGGATTCTTCGGTTTAGATATGAGGCAATAAGATCAAGAGAAGTATCCTGTATACCATAATGATATAGTTTTAATAACAGAGTTTCATGGTCTACACAATCAAAGGCTTTGGATAAATCACAAAAAAGTCCAATAGCATTTTGTGACTTCTCCCATGCGTCATAAATGTGGTTTAGGAGTGCAGCACCCGCATCCGTTCAACCAAACAGACTGTACATGTATACTTAAACAGTAGCTACTTATATTTTTAGATTAAGCCTATCCTATAATTAACTTCATTTATGAAAAATATTTTACTTTTATATATTTAAAATTAAATATTTATTTAAATTTATATTTTCATTATTTTGCTCTCAAAATGTGGAACGGAGTGTTTTAACACTAGTTAGATGAGACTTTTATGACATATATGGATATAGATATAGAAGCTGTTCGATTTTTCACGGTAAGGGTGCTTAAAGCAAGTCACTCCCGCGCAATCAGAGCCCCTTTGTTTCAATACACCGCTGTGGCGCCGAGCTAGTAGGAACGGCTCTCTTAGTTATTAGTTATCAGCTAGCATTCATTAGGTACTTCGTCTGTCTGTGTGTGGGTTTTTTTGGACATGATATGATTTTGTTTTTATTTTGTTTGTTTTATTTGTTGTAGTTGTAAGGTAAAATTATTTATCCTATAGATTTTTTTCTTATATTTAGCCTAAGACATTCTTATACTCATTGTAATAAAGACATCAATTAGCCAATAATAAACTGATTATAGGCTAATATCTTAATAATAACGAAAAAATGTTATATATCTAGATCGCTTTATGCAGGAAAAAGCGTAAAAGAAAAAAAATACTTTAAAAATGTCATATTTTTAATCTCATTTTGCAAGTATAACTGTGACTGCAGAAAAAAGTATTTATTAGAAAACTGGAAAATATTAACAGAGTGCCTAAACACATATGCGAAAAAAAGCTTATGTCTAAAAAAATATTATGTGTTGCCATTAGCTCCATGTATTAAAATACATCACGACTCCCATTAAGCGTGACTAAAATGTCTAATAAACTAACAATCACTTATTTATTAAAGAAATTTATATACAAAATATCCTAAATTATATATTATATTTTAGTATAATATTAATTAAATATAGTATGGTATACTTATATGTTTTGAATGAATTATGTGAATTTCTATCCTTAGAAAGAATTTTGACATGCTCACATTTAACAAGAGTGCGAAACGTTTTATAAACTATATGATAGCAAATAATTAAAAAAAAATAACCGACTTCAAACAATAAATTAAAAAACTGAAATTGAGTTATTCGTCTATTTGTCGCGCTTATACTTTAATTGAAGTTTAAGACTTATATACCATTTTCTCATGAATGGCAATGTTAGAACTTGACCAATTTATAAAAATGAAACTACACGGGAGGCACTAATTTTTAAATTAAAAAAGCATAATCAAAATCGGACCGATTTAGACCAGACCACCGAGAGTTCTGATTATAAACAAACATAAAAAATACAATCGAATTTAGAACCTCCGTTTACAGAAGTCGGTTAAAAACTTACCAAATCTGAATACTTCAGGATCATTTAAATATTTCTATACATATAAATAAATACAGTTTCATATATTAATTAGTATCTAATTTATAACCGCAGTTGCGCACATCGTAGTCACCGCAACGCGCCGTACCCGCCCCCTAATTCAATTAACATGGCCACGGGAATGTTGTTGACAGAAGTGACTCTATATTATTATTGGTTAATATGGCTTACGTATTGAATGTAATTAGAACTGAATGTTTTAGTTATTCATTGGGAAATTTTGGGTTTAACGTTATTTTTCTTGAAAATATTGTGTATTTTCCGTGTGTGTCATTTTGTTACTACGTATGTACTACTAAATAATAGTTACTGAATGCTCATAGAGTTAGAATATTATTAGAACAGAATATCCCAGCTATTATATTATTTTTTTTATTTTTATCGAACTTCACTCTGTATCCCGCACATATAGAAGGGGAAACATAGAGAAGTTGATTCTTCATTAAGGCAGTTTTCCCTGTTTCCCGCCGAATTTTTCACGTATTCCGTGTTGAGTGAAAGAACACAACAGCCGAGCTTTGAAGCTCAGAAGAAGTAAAGAATGAAAATGCAGTTTACCTATATTTTATACATCTGTTGAGCTTCATATTTCTATCTATGTCATAGATATTTCATATAAAAGCATTGTGCCAAACTCCAAAACCACCTTTTGCTTATAATTGCATTTCTACCGGGAAAAATTACTTATTATAATAAACAAATACTTGATTCTAATTTGAATCCAAATATTTCCCAAATACGTCAATAGTATATATTTAATATTATAATATATATTATTAATTATAATTTTATATATGTTAATAATTATTAAAGATATAAATTTAAGTTTAACATTATGTTATTATGCAATCACCTGTACAATGTATGGATTAATGAACGACGATGATTTGCGAAACAAGGAGGTTGAGTAGGCATATTAAATTTGTAATTAGTGTAACAGGGTCCGAAGCGACTCATTCACCGCGTTGGTAGCCAGAATGTTCTTGCCATTTTTTTCCAGCTTCACGCTGATCCCGCATGTAACAGAGGTAGACCTTCCAGTCGAATTCTGGAGGCATTTCGTCGATACCAGAGCGAAGATATGAAAATATCACAACCTATTGCACTTACAGTCATACGCTTGTGCCCCTGCTTCATTACTGGCCCTTATAATTTGTTATAACAAAACAATATGAGACACAATATAAAGGAAATAATTACGCCATCCTGGCGACACTGGATAATGGTTGAAATCGACTATAAGCTGAATTTTTGTTGAAGAAATGTTTATGCTTCTAGAACCTACAGATTACACAAGTCAATCGGATTTCAAAGAGTTGTAAGTTTTTCTATTTTCTCTTCCTAATAAATGTTTTAACTAAGTCGGTACTTATAAAAAATGTGCTATAGAGAAAGAAGCTATAGAAAGAAAATAGATATAAGAATCAGCTGACAATTCTCTATTAAGAAACCCCGAAAACATATACCACGACCTTAGGTGAGCATTATCTAACCACTAAACTGTCAGCCCAATCCCAAATAAAATAATCACAACGTCAAAAAGCTGAATGCAAATTTTACTAAAACTCTTGACTATTTCAACTGAAGGCCTCGTAATACCAGTGATTATACAACATTGCTTCTACAAAGAAACCTCAAAACTCTAATGACCATTTCGACTCACCACAAAGTAGCTTTGGTAAGTCAATATTTTAAGATTAGAATGAGATAATTGCTTGTTGTGAAATATCACGTAATTACGGCAGCGTATCAGTCTTACAAAACCTAAATTAAGCTGTAAATAATGTAGAAGATCCCATTGCTGAATATAGGCCTTATATTTTGTTAGATACCTTTTAAGTTAAGGAATAAAATATTCCTTCTCAATGAAATTCAAAAATATCCCTTTTGCCTATTGCCTTCATAATATAAGTGGAAATCTTATAGACAAAAAGGGGCTGTAACGGTTTTTTCGCACTCGAGAATCAATTTCCAGGTAATTAATAAATCAATTACCATTTCAATAAAAACATTCAAAGAATAAATTTTTAACAAAGAACTAATAGTTAAATAAAATAAGCTTGAAGCTTTTGGATTGATATTAACAGAAAAATAATAAAAAAAAATTGCTGAGATTGCTTAAAAGTTCGAAAAAAGTAAGCAACAAATTACGCGTTTCGTTCAGATTTTACCGTCGTTTAAGTCTAGTTTATCCACTTATAATTTTTATATTTTCTCGAAGAAAGGCGAGCGGTTTTTGTAATTACGTGATAATCATAAAAAGTTATTGGAAATCGTTATACAAATCAGCTCTGCTTCTAATATTGTTTTTAAGCGTTATGTAAAGGGTATTTGGAATTTCAGCTTACTTTCCTTGTAATAATCGAGTTCTGGCCGTAATTGTCTCGGATGGATGGACAAACAGAATATCCGATTGCGGTTCTCTCACTGCCCCATCGGTTGTCATGGAGGTATGTTAAAAATCAGATGACCGGAATATATATTTTTTGTATTATAAATTATTAAAAGTTTGTAGATATTTTATCAATATATATTTTCTTTATTTAGAGAAGAAGATAGAAGGAGGTTGTTTTTATTTTTCTTTCATTGACGAAGTCCAAGTTCAGAAAGTAAAGACTAGTAAAAACTATTGTATTACAACTTGAATGCGACATTTTCAAGTGATTTTTCATGAATTCACGACAAAGTACATCCTATTAAAAAAACTCCACTTTCCGTCCGAATTTGAAACATTCTTCTCTGAGTGGGGATGGCACCCACAAACATCATTCTCCACATCATCCCATTCCGCCACAATGGCCTACCATGATGATCTAAGAATACAATACTTAAGAATTAAAATTCTTAGATATCCATAAAATGCAGTCAAATTAAGAAAATAAATACAACAATATTCCGACCAATCTTCTTAGATTAATGTAATCTACTTGTTACAATCGTTATTGCGCGAGTTAGTGCGCACGCGACTTCCGCGACCGCAGCCCTCAGCCATTACACCAAGCCTCTGTTTGCTTTGAGCCTCGGTCGTTGGCTGCTCTTGTCTATTATAGGGACATAATTGTATATAGCTCGAAAGAAATGGATATGGAACTTTAGATAGGACTTTTTTTTTAATAGGATATTGAATTGATCAATCCCATACAGAGAAAGGCAGAGGGAGCCTAGTGTTAAGACACTCCGTTCCCTATTATCCACTGAGTTCTGGAGGTATTGCGTGGTGAGTGGGGGACTTCAATATCCCGCCTTACCTCTACCAGAGAAGTGTAGAGGTAGAGGTAAAGAGTGCGCCTACGCCACAATTGGCCTCTTTCATTTTAATACATTTTATATATTTAACATAAGAAGATCTTAGCGATTCCTAGTGTATTACTACCCCCAGTGGAAGCTTAAACCTGATAGTATATGCACAGAAGCAGATTAGGTCTGGGCAAGTAGTCTATAGATTTTCTTTGTTCCTACTCTGTTTTTTTATTCGAGTTTACTATACAATTGCTTTACGTAATATACTTTCACGTATCTAATTTTTGTTTTAAAATATAAAATATATATTTTTTATATTTATATACATTTTAGCAACGATTATACTTGCGATAACGATTAACTTCAATCAGTTATCCATATTGTTAAAAGAGTAGTTATCAATATATTATCCATTAATAGATAGATGTGTATAATAATAATTAATAATAATTTTATTTTAGATTTAAAAAAATCTGTAGTATACTTGTGATGTATTGAAAAACGATATCTGAAAGTCTAGACGCCATTTATATTGTCTGAGACGTTCCAATTTTCGACGAAGCGATTCGTGTACCTTTAAATGTCATTCGTGTATCGAGACCGGCGCGTGCCCACTAATGGAAAGCCTTAGTGAACCTTTCCTTTAAAAACATAGCAAAATTTATACTCAAATAACACGCAATAATCGTTCTTAAAAACTTTAAAGTAAAGATTGGTTTTGTAAATCTGAATTTGAAATAGAATCGGGTTATAAATGTTTTGTTATTACGTTATCGGTTAGCATTATTCGTGTTTCGACGTTTTTCCTTTCCACGAATAAATGAATTAGTTAACTTTTTATATATATTGTATTTATTATTTTACATACTAGAATGATCCTTATTCATTGAAAATGTATATGTGCATAATAATTTCCAAAAAAAAAACAGATTATGACAAAAAAATGAAAATCTTCTAAAATCTGAACATATTTCCTTGAATCATATCTACGATGTCAACGGCAGATATTTAGAGATACACATACACTCCTCTGCTTAGTTCGGGGGTTAACAAATATATGTGAAATTCGCAATTAATATTACTGAAGAAAACACTCATTAGGATTCTATGAAATTGCCGTGCCCTCCCCGTCCCCGTCCTTACACTTCATCTACGAAGCTTTCTATCTGCTTACTTCACTTACGACACTAACTACTTGCATTGAAATGCATAGTAACGCTCGCCTCTACTATCCTAGCTCCTCTCTCCATCCAACCAAATTTGAAATAATCAAAATTTGACAGATATAAAGTTTCTCTAACACCAAAATGGAGGTTTGTAACAATGATCATTTTTTTTGGTTTCACGCTGTTTTCCACACGTAGCAACCATGCTACAGGTCGAGGGAATCTGGGAACTTAGTGTTAAGAGCGTCCGTTCCCATTATAACACTAACTAATACAGAGTTTCGGAGGCATTGTGTGTTTACGTGTAATCTAAGTCCTTTACTTTTAAATAGAATTATTTAAAAATTCACAAACGAAATCGAAGTAAAAACTTAGTATTCCAAGTTGTTGATAGTTTCTATTATAAATTCAATCAACATAAATTAGTTTTAATTTGGACGGAATTCGTGGTCGGGATTTGAGAGTAAACGATGATTTTTTTTAATAGTTGATTATGATTAATGTTTTTTGTTTATATTTAATTTAGAATTTGTAGGCGTTTTTTAATTGAATATATTAAGTTATGTAAACCTTTTCCTCTTTCATTGTATTGCTGTACTAATATAATTTATTTTATTTATGTAATCTGATTTTTAGCCAATTATGTTTGTAACACAGGAAGTGGCTGTATGTTTGTCTGTATTAATATAGCAGTATAAGTCATTATCTTACGTTCCTTCCTTCAAGAAAAACTGACTTAACAAAATATATCTCAATCAAAGTGTCTGGTATATTTATTTTTACATATAGATATGTATTAGGCCAGTAGTGGCGTGGCGCAAAGGCTCAAGTGTAAGACTGTAAGCGCGACAGGTTGTGACAGGCTCGACTTCTACTCGAGGAGATGATTTATTTTTCTTCACTCTGGTATCCACAAAAAAGTGCGGCGTTAAACTCCGCCACTCACACGCAATGCCTTCAGAATTCATCGGAAATTCGAGGAACGGAGTGTCTTAACACTCTCTGCTACATACGAGATACAGTTTGCTGGAAAAAAGACATTACCATGTACCTACCTACATTATATATTATAAATTAATTCATTTAAAAATTATATTTCAGTAAATGATAAGTTACGATCCAACAAACGTGCCGGTTTGTTTTTTTTTTTTAATTATATAAATGTGTTATGTTTTGAGCAATAAACAGAGCGAATTAGCATTTTAATAAGCTTCATGCCTCTATACTAGTGTTGATAGTCGGACTGTTAATATATTTTATAAAGCTACATAAAAATACATAATATAATAATGTATGTGAACTATTAAATACGGCGTTGAGTTCTGCAACTCAATTCAATGTCTCAAATTTGGGCGGAAGGCGAGGACGTTATTCACACCAGATTCTCTCTGCTTACTCTCTATAAAAATATATGTAGATATATAAATCAAATATTTACTTAGATAAAAAGTTTATATTATTTAAAACCAAGCTAAAGAATGAGATATGGATGCCGAGTTCTGTGTTCACTTCAGTCGGAGCCATTTACAGCTAACTTCAAAGAGGACTATAATTCGATCGTACGGAAAGAGGTGAAAATAAGTGACTTGACAGTACTATAATTATAGGAAATACTTGAACAACTGAACCGATGTCAGTGACGTCACAGTGTCAGTAATAAACTAAAGTTACAAAGTTAAATCTATATACTGATATAAATATTTCAATTAAAATATAACACGCAAGGTGAAAATTCCATAACTCCATTTGTATAATTAAAATTTTTAATTATGAATTATTAAATACGTTTAAAGGCTGCAATTATTATAAATGTTGTACAAATGATAAATTACTATAAACTACTTGTTTAGAGTCGTATATACCAACGCATACAAACGTGTCTACACGAGTATCACAGTAAGCTTAAAATAAATTGACTTTGTAACCAACACGCAACGTCTATATATGGCAAAGTACAGAAGAAAACAATAATAAGTATAGTACATAGTTTTATTTGAAAGAGCATTATAAGGACATTAAATGAACAGGAGCTTACAATATGTGTGAAGTACAAAATCATTCGTCAGACGTAACCCATTCAATTATATTTTTAACTCTTCTCATATCTTTTATAATTTTAAGGATTAAATTTTTACCAATTGAAAAATTGTTAAAAACAAATAAATAAAAAATATTTACCATCCTAGTCAAATCAACCGAGTTACTCGTAAGTCTAAACAGATCAAGTAAACGAAAATATTTTTGAGCATAATTCTCACATACTTTCAGTAATATATGTTCTGTTTTTTTTATTTTGTTCCGAGCGTGCCACTTGAACACAAAACAACTTAGCGTAGATAATAGTACAATAGTAGTCTACGGAGATCCTTCAATAATATCAATCATTATCATCCAGTTTTATGTATTCAAATTCAAATTCATAAAAGCAATAAAAGTTATCAAATTCATCAAATTAATAAAAGTTAGTAAAGGATATATTAAAAGTAAATAAAAAGAAATTCATAAACAGGAAATTCGACTACCAATAAGCAATTAAGTTAGCCTTTCTCAAACCCGCCCATATGTTACCATTAACGATGACGAGACTTTTACAACTACCTATAATGAATTTTAAATATATAAAACTATTTGGGGTAAGGAAGTATCTTAATGGGTACGCAGTGTCTTAATTCTAGGTACCCTTTGCCTTCCAAAACCAAAAACATTTTGTTTCAAGTTATATCCTTTATTATTATTTTATTTTTTGTTTACTTGCAAAGTGTATACAAATTTCTTAAGAGTTTGTGAGACTATGAAACTAATTCTAATACGAACATCTCTCCAGATTTGGGAAGTATCCTTCCACAAATATTATTGGAGTGAGATTTCTCTCTACTGAAAAACAAAGTAATATAGGTTTATACAGTATGTAAGTACTTTAAACCAATCAAAAATTATAAACACACAACAGTTAAGCCATACCAAGGTACTAAATTTCAAAACCAATAAATTCACTCAAAAACGGACAGAGAGACGCTTTATTAGTAGAAAACTGAATAAATAATAACATTTTATAGTTGTCTGTAGGAAATCGATTAATTTTGTCTAATATAATTCCCTCGTCAAACAGTCGGCCGCTCGTTTTCGTAATCAATGTATGGCACCATAAATGTTTATATATAATAATTTTACTATTAATTGGATCTAGAAAGGTAAATAGGGTAACATATGTTCGCCTTGGGCTAAACAAATGTACCTTATATCGAATTTTATTTTGTTTTTAATTATTTCGTTGGGAAAGTGCAGACATTTCCCACTGCTTGTTCTTAATTAAGTTAATTAAGATTATTATTGGAATGGCTTGTGGCTATAGCTTATATAAAATCAAATTGAATTGTAATGAAAATTATCTATTAAAATTCAAGAGAAATTGATGTTTCATGTACAATCGCCAACACAGGTGTATAAGCTAAATGCAAAAACAAAAACGGAATATTATCAATTAAATTACTAGTGAGTCATCATCAAAAGCGCTTCAGGTGAGCCTTGGCCTATTCTTTGGACTGCTTACTCTAATTTATTTTCCAGATTTTTCAGAAATTCCTGGGGTTTACTTCTTTCTACAATCTACACGTCGTATCAGAAAATACTACATTAAGCACTACTTAACGGGCCTTTGAAAATTTAAAAATATTTTCTCATTATAATAATATTTTTATTCTAAAGTCGGGTTTGTTTAGATCTTTACATAGCTGCATGGATTTGTCCTCTAAATTGGATAAATTCATGCAGCTTAATAGCAATACATTTTAATCTTTGTAAAACACATTACAAATTCTACTATGTATTTTCTAAAACACTGTTTATACAAAATGTACTTTCAGAAAGTAAAAATCATTAAATCAGGCGAGACAACATCGAATTAAATTTAACGTCAACTAATATAGTTAACGAATATCGATAAAATAAACGTCATATTGCAAAATCCAAACTAAATTGATTCAGCGGGCTTATTAAGATGCAACATAAAATCGGCGCGTATTAAAGCAATTTAAATGGAAACACGCCGTCGTCCTAACAAAACGCCTATATACGTATAATTTACGGCCAGTTATAAAACCTCGTACAAAATCAGTGAACGTTAGGCAGAATACGCACAGACCGTTGCCTTCTTACAAAACATTCATTATTATCGATGTTTTACACCTCATCGATGCATCGAAACGAAGAATAACAAGGTGATTATAATGAAGTCAAAAAATTGAAAAGCTACATTTAATGTATCTAGGTTTTTTCTCATTATAGTATTATGAGACGTAAATATAACTGTTCATAATTATGTGAGCTCGTTAAACCGATATCGATAGGCCCATCACTAGCCGGCCCATCACTAGCCGGGCCGTTTGGGATCGTAAAACGCTACGCTAACCGCCATTATCATCACAAAGGACGCGTGTAATTGTTTGTCAAATAAATTATAATAAAATTTTGATGTTTATTAAATATCATTTTAAAAATAACTCCTCCATATTGATTTTTTTAGTTCACAACAAGATTATTTAAATTAGCTTCAACTTTGTAGATTAATTTTTAGAATTACGTTTAGCTATTCAACGTTGCTCTTTCACAAGTATTAGCATATTATTATGGACTATAAAATACTAAATTCCTTATAATCTACGAGGCAAATATTGAATTAAAGAATAATAAAATTCAAATTAAACATAGACGCCGTTATGGTGGATTTCCAAGTCCACGTGGAGAAATACTTATAGTTTTGTCAGTCTTGTTAGGTAAGTGGGTTAATAGTTCCTGTAGAGTTTGTCACTAGAGTAGTCTCTCTCATAATTACGTACATTTCCAGTTCTGCCAATGAAATATATTTTTTATCACTATGTATTCCAGAGCCTATGTCCGAGAGCAGGATAGGCAAAGGCAACCTAGGAACCTAGTGTAAGGAGACTTCGTTTCCACTAAGTCACTTCCACTCCCCACACTCTCCACGCCGCATGCCAAAAATATTATTTTTGTATTTTTTTATAAATTCTTTATTTTTTATCTTTTTCAACTTCACGCAGCACATTCTATTCATTATATAGTAGAGACATAAAGGACCTCTGCCTAATTAACTAAACATTGAGTACCATAATTCATAAAATAACTAGTTATTTCGTCACTATGTAATTTAAAAATTAACTAATTCAGCAAATTACGAGCTAGGCAGTCCGCCATTACGTCGACCGCAGGTCCTAGGTCAGGTAATTAGCACACGTAGTCACATCCCTTCACCCGGCCCCGGCCTTGGTGCATTGATGATGGGTTGCATTGGAATGATTCATAGTGATCGTGAATCACGATTTAAGATGAGGTTTTTAGGAGAAAGTGTTTATTTATTTTGTGATTATATAATTCACTAGTGGACCCTCACGCGGCTACGCCTGCTTGAACTATACGAATATTTATTATATATATTTATGAAATTATTTTCAGTTTCCAATAGAATTAGTAAGAAAATATAAGCCTAAATAATGAAATAGAATAATAAGTAGAGACATATTATTAGAAAAAATGTCTGAGTTATTGAAATGAATCAACAAAAAAGTCAAAGTAACTAAAGGATATTCTCAATATTTCAAAAAGTACCTAAAGTTTTCCATGCGTGCGTACATACTCGTAGATATCGACTCTATGAAATAACTAAACATTTTCTATATTAAATAGGTTAATTTTTGCGAGCAATATCAAATAAAATAAGAAGAGAACCAAAGTTTAGTTTAAATAAATTAAAAGCAGCAAATAATATAAAAAAAAAAAACAATAGTTCGAAAATGTATGAAAATTTATAAAACCGTCAACGTCATCTGCCCGTTCGCGTCGGTCATACTCATACTATGCCGCCCGAAGGCTAGGTCATTTCGAATCAGTGACATCTCCTTAATTATTTATTAGAATGTTATACAGTAAACTATAATTTCAATCTAGATAAAATGCTAAAAGTGACTTTTTTATTTATTTTTATAAGGATAATTAACAATGTTAATTATGTGTCATTGTCATGCATATATATTTTATATGTTAATGGCATCATATCCAAGTTTCATGTTGTTACAATTTTTAAACAGCCATAATGGTCTTGTAAAAAAATATCAAATGTAACTTATAATAATAATAGTAAAGCCGCAGGGTAGCTTGTGGCGATTTGTGCACTGGCAACCCCACGGACGTGTTGGACCTGTGTCCCCACACAAGCCTTCCAAAGGACCGGGTTCTTTTGAACCCGTTAATCTTTAAAGAGAAACATAATAATAATAATAAAACCTTTATTAACTATTTACTTTAGTAACTTATTATACGCCTAGGTAATTCGAGAGTTTGAACTTTAAACGCAATAAGCCCCATATTGATTGGTAAGCGTGTGCTTAATTTTAATATTGATATTCTGTTTAATGCGGGATAAAGCGGGAAGCTGAAAAAAGGAAAGGAGTCATCCCTTAGAGGTCAGATTGGTATCTTCGCGAACGTTCGTTAAAATCGTTCGTTCCAAATCTCGTGTAAATACGAAATTTTTTCAATTTTTAATAGACAATAACAAGTTAATATATTTATTTATTTATAATAAAATTCTCGATTCGAATTATTTCTTAATAATATTTTTAGCATTAGAATAGATTGTAGAAAAGAAAAACCACATGTAATCTTAAAATATTTTTATTCATATTAATTCATTACATAAAAAAATACAAAGGACGGAATTAATTTACATACAATAATAAAATAGCAATTACTACTATTATATAAATATTCAACAATGCATTCATCTGATCGAGGTGCACTGAGTAATAAGTTAAGAATACGCACTAATTGTATACAATTTACAATAATAAACAAAAAAAAGGAATAATTTACAATATAAACAATACAAGAAAGAACTTATTTAATTATTATTTTATAAACTTACATACTTAATTCATGACAGAAAGGAAAAAACATAAAAATCACTCTCGTTATTCAACTGAAATAGAATTATTGAAGAATATTTCAAGACATTATAATTATTAATTTAGAAAGTTAAGAATAAAATAATAAAAAAAATTAATTTAATTATATATTTACACCAAGTATTAAACATTTTTACATTTTATAAACTAAAAATTTTTAATACGATCAACAAATAAGGTCAGCTCGTTGCCTTAGGAGTTCCAATCGCAGCTCGTGCTCTCTAGCAGCCAGTCTCAGAGCGGCTATACTTGTGGTTCTAATATCTTCAGGTGGAGGAACAGTTTCACTTCCAGGGGAGATGGGTGGAGAAATAGAGGGAGCTGGGGAACGTATAACCTCTGGTGATAATCGAGACTGTTCAGGTGACAGTCTAGGAGGTTCCGGTACAAGATTAGCGAAAATCGAATGGAAATGTGGGGAGGTTGCGTACAACGGTGATCCGAATAGGGGAGGTCGGGTTAGAGGTGGGAGGTACTGTGCGCCGAATAATGGTGAACTTGCGTACCTGTTAGAAATATAAGTAATTATTAGATTTTATATGATTTGGAATGAAGAAATTTAACTAGGTGTTTTATACGGAAAATGAAATAATATTTATAAATATGATTATTATAAATAAATCAGTTATTAAAACAATCGTTAGTTAAAATAAAAAAATAGTCGAAAATAGAGTTCCTACAGATTCTCTCTACTTACTTACTTTACTTATGGCATTCTCGTACATATAGCTAAACAAAGACTAAAGAAAGTAATAACAAACCTAAATGAAGCCAGAGCGTTATCAAAAGGCTTCCTAAGTCCAAATCCAAGTTGCGTTAAAGAGTGAGGCGGCACGGGCAGCGTGGGTGTCGGTAGTGGCTGCCCGCTGCTCAAGTAACCACTGTAGGGATGCGCGTGTGGTCCCACCTTCTCCTGCTTGCGCCACTTGGCCCGACGGTTTTGGAACCATACCTAGGAAGGAGGAAAGATATCATTAGAAAATTTATTATTTTGCATTATGGTTTCAGTTCTCAATTTTTTTTCTCTGTTTTTATGATTTTCTCTGTTTTTCTCTGTTATTATATAGGAATTTCTTTATTAATTAATTTTATTTATTTTGATATATATTTACCAAGTGAATTATACCAGGTGATAAATACCATTGAATACATTGAAAATTCTAAATATTGTATTAATATTTTTCATAATTTATCAGTAGCAGGTAAACAAACATATTTTTCCTGGTTAAATAGGAACGATCACAGGAATAGATATTTCATTCGTATAGAGTTTCTGGGATTACCAATTTACGCAATATGGAAACCATGAGGATATCATGATGCAATTTCACACGAAATATTTCTATATTCCGTCACATTTCAGCTTTTATGACGCGGTCAAACTCGTTCATGGAAACGAAAAAATAATACAGGCAAAGTCATAAACATTTACTATATTCATATTTCATACAAAACCTATTATGACACAAGCGTTTAGAAAGTCCTCCAAGTCCATATTATTATAATAATGATTAATTACTATTTAATAAATAAATTAAATTAATCGCTATATAACTAAGATTAATCTTATCTTTGACAGGTAACAATTTTAATTTGAAACGAATTCTAGTTTTGCAACTTATCAACCGACTGGAGTAATCTTTTAATTAGCTGGCTACTTGGATTTCTTTGGTTTATAATATAGATTGGTTTTTACGTAACTAAAACTTTTATTAAATACTAACGTAATTAAGCAAGTCCTATAATATGTATTCGTGCAAAAAACGAGTTAATTATAAGTAAACGTTGATTTATAGGTTATTAACTGCAAAAATGTAAATTGCAATTGCTAATACTGTTTCTATGATAGAAAATGTATTTATGACGACCATATGTGGAGTATTGTCAAGTATGTGTAGAACGGTGGGACTGCCTTCTCAAATGAGAATTTATATGATACTATTTCTTTTTAATATAAGACAGAATGCTGCCAATCTTCTTTTGTTAGTTTATCGATTAGAGACAACCCTTAGGTAAGTAAGTAAGTAAGTTCCATTTTTACCAGGGAAAACATTTTTGATTTGAAAAGAAAGAGAGTCCCACCGAGGGTACGGGAAGTATAATTTATAAAAGTTCACAAACTTAAGTTTGCGGACATACGAATTCATATTGTATTCACAAACTTAAGTTTGCGGACATACGAATTCATATTGTATTAAATGAACTACAAATATAACCTTGTATCCTTTAAAGGTCCCATTCTTACCTTTTGAGGTACGGTACCCTAAAAAATAGCTTTTACATCACTTTACGTTCATTGAAGTATTTTATTCGTGTCTAAAATTGACATAATCTAATAAAATTTCCTACATATCATAGATTTAATCACGTTGTTAAGTCATGTGTACAATATTCAATTTACGACAATATTCATTGTAAGCAACGATCTAATACTATAGAATACATGCCTATTGCCCATAAATCTTAGAGGACCTTAAAATTCCAATCGAGTTTTACTGGAGATGCTTAGGCCTTTATAATCGAACTAATCGTCGCTCGCAACTTTGCTTGTAGACTTTAAGACGTAAAATCCAAAATCTCGGTATTTCTAAGCTAACTATGTATATGCTTATGCGTTTTCTATGTGCAAGATATAGCGCTAAATAAATAAACAAATGTTTTACCAGAGCGGTACAATGAACATAACTTATAGCCCCGAGTGCGAATCGAACCCCCAGCTACCACGGTCAAGGTCATGACTGTCACAAAAATGCCTGTGTAAAATTTAAACCCCTAAATCACAGGTAGGTACCACTACTTTACAATAGCGTCGATGATGCCATTTCAATAATCATCATTTGTACATACGAGTATATAATAAAAACCCAGTAAATAAAGGAAACAATCACCTTTAATTATAGAACACGTAATCTAAATTATATTCTATACGAATGCATTTGTAAAATTGAATCTGACTCATTCTAGCTTTTTGCCTATAATCAACATACATTAGTCCCTTTTATTAATTTCATATGTTTTATTCTACTTCGATTTTGATAATTATGAGTATTTCGTATATACCTAATAAATTATCTATTTACGTTTACATTTCGATTTCTTCGCTCTGGTCTCGAGGCAAAGCGCGGCGTTGAGTTCTGCCACTCAACATGCAATGTCTCCAGAATTCGGCAGAAAGAGGAGAACGGAGTGTTTTAACATTAGGTTCCCTTTGTCTATGCAAGTACTAGATTCCCTGCCCTGACAGCAGCGTTGCTATGTGCGGGCTACAGCGTGAAGCTGATTTGATTTGATTTTTAATAACCCCGAATAGAATCTACAATCTACAGTCGTTGCCCATGTATCAAACGCCTTTTTACATTGAATTTCAATATATTTAGTTTGCATTAAAAACACCTCGGCACCTTTTGACATCTTTTATAATATTCCACCCAATAATGAAGTCCATACAAAAAGCCACAATGCCTGGTCCATACGTGACAACATTTATTAAGAGCTTCACGCTGCAATTAACTCCATTATAGGAGAGTAAAAACTAATCTCATCCCTTTGATTCGTCCGACGCGGATCTTATATGTCATTATTACTGTTAATTTGCAAGAAACGTTGTATAACGCTTCTTCATTAACGTTTTAATATATTATATTGTGTTTCTTTATTAGTTTTAAGTAAAAAGGTAAATAGATAATTATGGAAAACATAAGTATGTAGGTATAATGAATTCATAATTCTGTTTCGTATATAGTTAGTTTGTTACGTCATACTGGTGCAATCGTTTCCACGAACAAATAGACAATGCTTGGCACGCCACTCAACGCGCAATGTCTCTAATTCGAAGAGAAGAACGGCATGTCTTTATAGACATTAGATTATCTATGCTTACCCTGCTATGCAGGAAAAACATGAAATTGTTTTTTATTTTCCTAGACCGGTTATATAAAACGTTTCATTAGATTCGTAGTGGGAAAAAATGAGTTACTTTATATATCAAATATATATGCAAAATATAAAATAATTATGACAACCTTATGCCACAATTTCTAAAACTAATTTGATTAAAAAAAATTGACTAAAGTAGGTAATTAATTATGTGACGAAACAGTGGAACGGAAACGAGTAAAGTCGTAGGCAAAAACAAACATTGTATAAAGTTATTACAAGTTAAGATGTATGCTTAATGTAAAATTAATTTGAAATAAATAACCTACATATATGATGTTACATTATATGTTCGTGTAAAGAAATCCAATTATTTTAAATGTGTGACCACAATGCAAATATTATAATTATTATTATTTCAATTTATTTATAGGTGGCATCTGTACTATTCTGTACTATATTATTATAAAGCTGAAGAGTTTGTTTGCTTAAGCGTGCTAACCACAGAAACTATTCAACTCTGAGATCGATCTTGAGATGCCGGTTTCATTTATAAATTCTTCATAATTCAATTCGAGTACGAGTAGGTACCTAAGTATTACCGAGTGGTTATTTCTTTCTGACTACGCGAGCAAAGCCATAGTTGAAAGCTACTTTAATGATTAACACTTTAAATATTATTAGCAGTTGTTCCTATATAATTGGGCGGAAAATGGGGAACGGAGTGTCTTAATACTAGGTTCCCTTTGCCTACACTGCCGTGTTCGGGAAAGCGTGTGACACAAAGATTGCCTATATTACAAACAAACTAACAGGAGCTCAAGAAATATAATAATTGTAATTGATTTTATTATTTTTCATGGCTCACTATATAAACTATGTTTTATGTTACCCACTGCTGAGCTAAAGATTAAAATGTTACTTTTAAGTAATAAGTATTTTTTGTATAAAATTTTACTGGTCTTACCCTACTGAACAAGGACATATTGAGAAATATCCAACTAAATGTTGTAATTTCAACTTGTGACGATGAAGCCGCTATGTGGACACCTTAAAAGGGCGCTACCAGTTTTGTAGGACGAAAAAGTTAATTTAAAGAATAAGATAATTCACTCACTTGTATCCTTGCTTCCGTAAGACCAATTTTCAAAGCCAGCTCTTCCCTAAAACAAAATTATATTATTTGTTTTTGTACATATTTCCTTAAAATAAATAACCTTTTTATGACATAAATTATTGAGATTATATATAAATCTAATAGTAAACCGCAGTGACATTTTTGTTTTCATAATTTATGTATAATTTAAATTGTATTTATCTATATAATTCGAATTTGCTACTATCATAATGTTTATTATCAATCCATTTTTTATTTTAAATAAAAAAGTACCTTGTAAAGACATCAGGATAATGCGTTCTTCCGAATGCTTTTTCCAATTCATCCAGCTGGTAACTGGTAAAAGTAGTTCTGTAACGTCTCTGCTTCCTTCTGGGGATGTCTTCATCATCCATTCCACTTCCCGACCCTGGACGGTCAGGGGCGTGAGGTGAGAGATCTGGAGTAGTGGGTGAACCGGTATCTGATACTCCCATTGTTGTAACTGTTTTAACTATAACGAAACATAAATCATTAGGTACATATATATGTATAACTACAATTAGCATTGATGGTTTTGAAAATTAAATAGGGCTCTAAGTAAATGTATTTCGTTTCTCTGTTCAATTAAAAAAATAGTGAAAATTGGTCGCAAAGTACACGTAAAAAATATACAGATTTTATAGGATTAAAGAGATTATAGGAGTTTGTTTCCTTGATGGCTGGTTCATTGGGCAAAGTTAACACATATATACACATTAGAATCTGTCACGTAACGAAGAGCGAAGAAATGAAAATATGAAATATTTGATTTCATCGAGTGGGAATCGAAACCACTAACTGACGCGTTTACAATCACACGCTTGTACCCTACATCACGACAGGCCTCAATCAGCCATACGTCACATAATACAAATAATATAAATATTATACATTGCGATTTGAAAACGCGAGCAAAATCACTAGCAAAAGCTAGTCCTAAATACGACCGCTAGTACAATTGACATGCACAGTACAAATGTAAACATAATTAATACCCATTAGGTACGTCGAGGAGTATTTCGAACAATCGCAAAAGCTATTATATATCTATCTATATATAAAAAGCTATTATATATCTATAACATTAGTTATCTAATATCAAAATATAATTGTGTGATAAATAAAATTACATCTAAATTGAAAGTCGTCAGGCATAATTTAACCTGGTATCGCACTTCCTCATCTAAATTGCAATGTGCATGTTCGCTTTCCTTTCCCTCCTCGGTCATATTTTGAAACGTATCTATAATTTAATTTAGAGGGGGTTTAAATTTTTGGTTTCTTTTTAATATAAGATTTTTTTGGCATTTTTCATATATTTACAGTATGAACAGAAGATGAAGAACCCTATGTGAAGACTCCTCTATCTATCTAATTTCGTTCTCTAAAATGATTATTTTTTAATCAGTGCCTAACAATTAATTTTAATCTATGTTATGCTGAAGAAACAAATGCCATGACCTTTATAGCATTGTCTGCAGACTGGCTGTCGTACCATATAATTATCATTAATTCAAATTGCATTTGTTTATTTGTTATGACCTTACGTGATGTAATTTAAAAAACATAAAAGTAATAAAGCGAATTAAAGAAATTTAATAGTTATATTCTATATAGAGGAGAGACTCTTAGAGCACAGTCGTCGCGCAGTGGCACATGCATGGTACTGTAAACGACAGGTTTGATTCCCACTCGAGGACTAAATATTCAATATGTATTTAATATTTTCATTCCTTCGCAGTGGTCACAAAGCCTTTAGAATTCGGGGAAATGTAGGGATCCGAAGTGTCTACTAAGACAGTAGTGTTAACCTTAACACTCCCAATTTTCCTCTGCCTACTCTGTTATGTGCGGGATACAGCGACAACTTATTGATGAAGAACAAAAACGTGAGTTAAATTTTATTTACAGTTTCTCATTTACAATCTGTCAAATAAACGCAATTATTTCTCAGATAAAACAAAGCTAATAACTACTGGGCTATGACGAAGATCTAATTAAACTAACTGATAATTACATTTAAGTCAATTTAACGGTAAATTTGTTTTATTACAATCAGCCTGGTCAGGTATTCCGAGAAATTTCATTCAATATAATGATGCTATTAATTTTTAAATTGCCAATCAAAATCTATTGGTTATTTAGGACGAAGTCGGACATATTGAAATATCTCAATAAGAAATTTGCTAGTAACGAATAAAAAATCAGTTTTTTCTTAGACATCAGGGTAGATAGAAAGACACTAGTCTCAAGACTTCGTTATCTATTTTGAAAATTCGAAATGTGTTGAGTGGTGGAATTCAACGGCTCTAAGCTCTAAGCTAATGTTAATTTCCCCGACTATCAATTGAATACACAACTGAATCCATCGGTATACCATCGCCGAATAAGTCCATTGTAAAGGTAACTAGCATTTAAAAGTATGGCACGCGAAAAATGCAAATGGATTATATAAAACATTTTTGGAACGTTAGAGAATGTTGTAACTTGTATATAAGATTATATGCTCAATGTTTTACTCCACCAACGACCACTAAATAATATATCTGGCTTCTCACTGCATCTCTATGTCTTGCATGTAGCAGGGTAGGCAATAGCAGGGTTGGGAATTTAAGAAAGGAGAGTAATATATTAGTAGATATTTCGTTCCTACTTCCCGCTAAAATTTCCACATACTGAGTTTTGAGTGACGGAACTTAACACGGCGTTTTATTTTCCTACGTTACGTTTTAATTCAACGAAATTAATTAATTCCACTGAGTGAGAATTGAATCCAGAACCTGAAATTTGTAGTAAGAAAATGCGCAACGATGGCCATAACTTATAATTGATAAATTACTAAAACAGGAAAATTATTCTATTTTTAATAAAATGTTTTATTGAATTATAAATAAACTGAGTATTACAAGATATCTGTTTCTTAGAACAATATCAGAATGATTCACATACAAAAGTTATATTTCTAATACTAATTTGTCATAGCGGAAATTAATTTTTAATGAATCATTGATATATTTTGTTATCAGTGAATAATAATATATAAAATTGTATAATTAATTCCTGTATTTACACATTATTTACGATAATAACTATGTTGGTTGAGCTTAATTGAGAAAATACTTAAATTTATAATTCGTTAGCATGTATTTACATCGCAATGAAAAAAAAATACATAGAAAAGAAATACGTATATCACCTATATTAATAAAATAAAGGGGATGAGTTTGCTTGTTTGTTTGTTTGTTTGTTTGAACGCTTAGATCTCTGGATCTACTGGTCCGATTTACTTTGTTTTTGTTTTGTATGAAAGCTGCATTCTTCAGAAGTGCTATAGGCTAAAAAACTAAAACTAAAAAAAACAAAAAATTAAACTTAAAAAAACGGTAAAAGGGCAAACGGTTTGCAAAGTTTGTTTGTTTTTTTAAAAAAACGTCACTTAAAATGAACTTATATTTTAATATTCATCCTTATAAAACAAAAAAATATAATAGTCACTTTTAGTATTCTATCTAGATTGAAATTATAGGTTACTGTATAACATTCTAATAAATAATAAATGTCACAGATTCGGAATGACCTAGCCTTCGGGCGGCATAGTATGACCGACGCGAACGGGCAGATGACGTTGACGGTTTTATAAATTTTCATACATTTTCCAACTATTGTTACTTTTTATGTAATTATTTGCTGTTTATAATTTATTTAAACTACACTTTGGTTCTCTTCTTCTTTTATTTGATATTGGTCGCAAAAATTAACCTATTTAATATAGAGAAATGTTAAGTTATTTCATAGAGTCCATATCTATTGAAAACTGAAAATAATTTCATAAATATATTTAATAAATATTCTTATAATTCAAGCAGGCGTAGCCTCGACCGGGTCCACTAGTCCCATATATATCCGCAAGGTAAGCTAAGATTCCCTGTTCTCTGCTTTCTTGTCGTAAGTTTAGTGTGTATTAAATTGTGTATATAGCGATTAATTTAAATAATTTGTTTTAAAATAGTCAAAAAAACATACATAGTATCTTCAAATTTACAGATAAGCTAATTTATTTTAAAAAAGTCAATCGTTTATACCTTAGCTAAAAACTTATCGGTTTATTTTAGTTGTTTTTGTTAGCTTTGCCGGATTAAATTGGTCAACCTCTTTTCCTTATTACTATCTTTTCCTATGGTTTTTCAGCGAATTAGTAATCGGTTGATATCGGTGGCTATGAAGCGTGACAGTACGCCACCTGCGGCCGCATCTGCTGCGCACGCGCCGGTGCGTACTCGATTCAAAGTAAAGTAGTACTTTATTTATTCATAAATTTAACTATCTATATAAAGAAGTACCATTTACGAATATGTATATTTTTTGTAAATAAGATAAAGGCAGACTAGTGATAGATGTTAACGTCATAAGTCATGCACTTAGCATGGCATTGGCGAAACGCAAAACTTCACCTAACGCACTAATGTGAAAAAAAATGTTCTTGATTTTTATTACATGCACAACATCCTATTTGTATCCTATTTACCTTTATGCTATATTATGTATAAATACTAAAATAATTTTATATGGCAACAGTGACAGTACATACTAAAGTATGTACTTACTATTACGCATATATGTAGATTGGGATATAGAGGTAGAAATTAATTGATTTCGGAAACTAACTTAACATTTATTTCTTTATTGGATATATTTGCTGTTGATTGATTTCGTCGATCAATCGGTACAATGACAGATTTTTTACAAAGTTAGCGTTTTTGGGTTCGTTTGCCTCAACTTAGCTAGTAGTTGCCGCTCCATCAGTTTAATGCTTAGAAAACTTTCATTTTACAAAATCAATTATGATTTAATGATTTTAATAGTAATACAAGATTAAATAGGAAGTCTATTGACAAACTTCCGTGTTGAGCAGCGGCACTCAACGCCACGTTTACCAACTAGTTTTGTAAGTCTGTCATTTTTGTGCATATATATCTGTGTTAAGGATACTCTTTAATATTCGTATCAATCCAAGTTTGTGTAAAAAATTTAATGAACTTTTTTTCTTGACTGACACCGATATATTTTTGACGTACAAATGTAAATTTTATGTCAGTTAATAAAAAAGATAACTAGATATTGACAGATCTAATAAAATGCATATATAGCCGTTTAATATATACATTTCACATGTTTATTTTATTGAACATAAAATTAAATGAATCGAAACGGCCATCTTACTATTTTGATTGTACAATTTTATGGGAGGCAAAAAATAAATAAAATAATGGAGTTCTTAATTACGTTTTTTACAAAGCAACAGGCTGGCTGTTGGTAACAGTATTCAATTAATACTCTCGCAATTAATATCGACAAGCACGTTTATGCGTCAGTGGCCACAACTACCGCGGCCGCAGATAATTGCGCAAATTATAATTATTATTAACAAAAAATGTTATTCTTTTTTAATGTGTACACACTAACTAATTAAAAAAGAAAATATTGTAAGACTGTACTATATTTTCTTTTCTAATTTTATTTGTAGTACAAAAAAAAAGATTTCGACAGACAGTTCATGATCTACGGTTCCTTTTTTAAATCAATAAATGTAAATATTAGATAGAAAGCTTCGTTAATATTTATATTCAGAATGTTATTTCTATAGAAAATATTATCATATATCTATTTAAAATACGGAATTACATTAGCTATGTTAAAAAAGGAAAGAATTTAAAATCTAGTTAGCGCGATATGGTTGAGCGCTTTTAATTTTTTTACCATTTCAATAAATAATCTACAATATTTTTAAAATGCCTGCAACCTTATAATTGTAAGTACCTTTTTACTTGGAATAATATTTATTTAGCTTCACACTGTATTCCGCACATAGCAAGGTAGGCAGAGGGAACCAGGGAACCTAGTGTCATCACTTTCCACCGAGTGCGAGTTGCGAGTTAAATTTCATTAATTCTTGGAATAATTATTGTACACGACGTAAAATAATGTCATCTAAACACTCCAAAAATATAACATATAGGCATTTTGTTTAAAAATCCGGGTTGTTTGATATAAAATAACTTCATAATAGGATAAGCGATACGCGCGGCGCCTGCGGGATTACCTCGGTGCAGTGATCCATTAGAGTAATCTGTCCATTTGTCCTTGTTCCTCAACACTTGACTAATTATAAGGAGTTTTTATTTTATTTTATATCAACATTTAACGATATATGGAATTATATCTTTAATTAACTTAAAAAATATATATCAGATGATGAAAAATATTTGAAAAATAAATAAATATAACAAGGACGGTATTGAGAATGTCCGATCGTTTCAATTTCGATTGTCATTGAGAATGCTGAAGATTAGAAAAATGTTGTTCATAAATAATTATTAAATATTATTATATTTGCTATCACAAAAAATAAGATATTATCTAACAACGATTACGATATAAACAGTAACTACACAATAGATTACAAAACTCCAGCTAAACTACCGATTCGTAGAAACTATTTTGCAATTTAATTTGTCTGTCCGTGGATTAGGAGTTTTTGTCCATTAGGCTTAAGTATTAATGGTGTCCGGGATTATAACCTCTAGACGTGATAAGATGAAAGTGTGTGACTCATTGACTGATGCCTGTCTGCTACCTGACGATCCTCACTCCCAACCTACATACTCAGCGCGTAGAGCATATCTAAAGAATGTTTAATTTATTGCCCGGGATAAAACATAGACTGACAAACAAAATGTGAGTAGGTATTGAATTATGAACGACCTTTTATTTGTTATTTATTTAAATGTCAACATGTTTTATAACGCTTTATTAAATATGGTTTGTAATATTATAGCAATTAATAATAACACTTTTATAATTAACGGTAATATCGTGAGAGACTTTAAAAATATTATCAAATGCAAAGTTAATTTTCACCGTAGGTACCTTCATATTTGGTATGGTAATTTACATCAACCACCAGGTAATAAAACATATTTACATAATTTGATGAAATCAGGACAATTACATTAGATATAATTGGTTAAAAATAAAACACATATCTCTTACGTTACAATCATTACAATCAATCTCAGCAGAGTTTTAGTCTAATATCATAACCATAATGAAACAAAAAACATAAGATCAACTCGAAATACTAGAGGATAAGATCTAGAGGAATCAACTTTCCTATTACACACGCCGCTGGTAGCTCCGAGTAGCGTGTAATGAGAAAAATCAAAATGTTAATTAAGATCTAATTAAGTTTAATGCAATCAATGCTTCTCGATTTTCAGAGGCTTATGCAAGTCATGGTAAGGGTTTATAGACTAGGGAATGGAGATCTCTAACCTTCTAACAAAAACGTCCTGGGCAACCGACTTCATTAACAACCAAGGGCACGCCGGGGGCCATTAAAACCGGCAATGTTAATCGAATTGAGATCGGGCAACCCTTTAATAAAAAAATTGTTAGAATCACTGATTCGAATACCCATTGTGTTATGAGAACTCAATTTAGTGAACACTGGAGGTGTACGTGAGGTAACTTATATTGAAATGAAGATATCTCGCCGAGTAATTACAAAGTCATAATAGCTGTAGGAATTATTAAAAAGTCGTTTCGATATTATCTACTTTATTATTAACTGAAAATGAGAAGTTTTTTTTCACATATAAATTTATTCTTGCAATATAGCGTCGGCAATATGTGTGAAATTAAAAATTGATTAAGCTGAACGTTATAATGAACTTAAACATTATAGAAAAACATACGATTATAATAAAAAAAACACAACAGAAATGTAATATAATAGAAAATAAAATTGCTACAAGTGAAAAAAAATCATTAGAGAATCCACCATCAACTATAAAGTCAGCCTACAAACACCACAAGAGGCTTTACGCGTTTATAAAGGGAATAAATGGTGTCTTCAATAGGCCGGTTCTATAAAACCCATATAAAATGTGATCAATAGCATAAATGTACCATTGTTATATCGTTTATAGAACTTGAGATATGAGAATAAAATTCAAAACTGACCGTAATACAAGCTATAAACAAAATTAACAACACAAGATCCCCTGCTGTTTTCAATTTTGGTTCTGACGTTGGCCCTAATTCAATAAAGCAATAAAATTCACCTAATTATGCAAATGCCTTTAAAATATCACATGTTATGGTTTTTTGATTTCAAAAATATTAAAGGCGCCGTCAAATTATCACTTTGTGTGTTGGACACATTTGTTGAAAATAGTGTCAATTTTCTATAATCGTTTGGAAGTTAGTAATTGGCAAAGCAGCGGGACAGACGTGTAAATTATTATAAATATTATAAACAACCTCATCAGTTCCGTTTAAATGTAAATGAAAATTTTGCATTTTTTTTTCTAAATATTTTTCTTTCTATTTTAATGATATAGTAGGAAAAATATGCTAATTTGGTATTGGATATATGTATAACTGTTATTTTACAGCTGTCTCATTTTAATAAAATAGTAAGACTTTTATTGATATAAAAATACATTAATATTAAAAGGGACCATAAAATTGTTTACAATGTAATATCAACATTCCCTTCAAGATTTACTAAGACATCCATAAAATAAATAAAACTTACCGAATACACCTAACACACTAAGATGAACTAAATACAAAAGTCCTTAAAGTCACACAACAGCTGACAGCAACGATTTACTGCTAATAAACGCCACAATTTACATGATACGCTCGAAGTCACGATAAACTATGACACACCGACACCTTCAATCGACTGGTGAAGAATAAAGCGGATGCCTCGATCGCCTACGCACGGGTCGGTAATGTATAATAAAAAATGTAGCGGTCCAAAGCTCCGCCCAGCGGTACGCCCGGCCAATGGCTGTCGTCTGATACGGCGACAGACGCGAGGGTGGGCCCACGTCGACTGATACGGGTCCCAACTCCGATACCGCTAATTGACTTTATCAACAAACTAAGTTTACTGGCCGGAGTCACGATATACGCGTGTCTCTGCGCGTCAAAAGCCTAACTGCGACCAACTAGCGCTGTAATTAAGTGTAATGCGTGATTCTCTTCGGGACATCTCACAATTTTTTATTTTACAATGTAAAATTGATAGCTTTTATTATCGGTTATTGATGTAAATTTAAAAGGTTTTAAAATGTAATGGCCGTATTATATATTGACTAATTTAGTTCAATGCTAAAGATTAATTATAGTTTTACATTAAAATGTTTTATATGAAAATGAATTTTCTATTTATAATATAATAATAATTTTATGCAACAAACTATAATCATGTAAATGATATATAAAAATTAGTATTTCATTAAAAAATATATATTATTTGCCGTACCTTTAGTGAAAACACAGACAAAATAACTAATGAACGCTACTTTGTAACGTAACAACTGCGATTATCTAAATCGTAATTAGCCCCCGCCATATAATTAAAATGGTTAAAATGATATTATACTTTAACTAAGGCGTTTCTACGGCGTCATCTAAAATTGCCTTAGTTCTTTGTAATAGTCTCATGTACTCAGGTAAAATTCTTAATAAATCTAGTATTTTCTTTAAGGAGGGTGACCTAAATATTCTATGTAATTCAATAAGTAAGAAACGACGAATAAGGAAATATTTATATTAAATTTAATAGTATATCTACCACATCATTGCTACTTTTGAATATCTACTAGGTCCTATTTCTGTAGGAACTCCGTGTAGAGCGGTGGCGCTCAACACGCAATGCTTCCAGAACTCGGTAGAAAGTGGGGAACGGAGTGTGTTAACACTAGGTTCTCTCTGCCTACTCTTCTCTCTGCCTACTCTACTGTGTGCGGGATACATCGTGAAGCTGATAAAAAATTACTTTATAATTAAATAATATTCCAAGTATTTCTTTGATTTTAGATTACTATAATATATCATTATTTATAGATTACTCAACTATAAGGTCTAGGGTGAATTTTAAAGCTTAAATTTTTCATACAAATTTAACAACAATGATTTTTTAACTTCTTATAGTATAATTTAATATAAAAAAATAATACAATACCGATGAAACATCATTTACCTAAAACAATTTAAAGGCAATTACAGTTTGTTAAAATATTGTCCTCGGTCGTAATGAATGTGAATAATATAACAAAATCGTAACTCAGATGAACATAATCTGCGAAGCGCATTAGAATACACAAATTACGAAATAACAAGGATTTCCTCCTCATAATTACACGAACGACACAAATTACTCAAGTAATAACACATGAATAATAAACCGACGATAACAAACTTGCAGTGCTGCTAAGGCTGAGTGTAAACTTTCATTTTATTTATAAATAAATATTTAAATGAATATAAAATAGGGCTAGTGCTAGGCGGGGGCACACAGGGGCACAATTTGCGACTGTAAACGTGATAGATTGTGGGTTCGTTTCCCACTCAGAGAAATATTTTAAATTTCCTCGCTCTAGTAACGAGATTTCCTCTACCTAACATGCTATTTTTCTTCCTTTTGAGTATTTTTTTCTCGAGTTAACAATGCTTTTAAGTTAAGAAAGCCTAAAAAGGGCAGCCAAAAAATATCCACCTAATATAAAAAAAATATCAGAACATTTTGACTTGTCATGCAGTATTCAAACATCTCACATATCTTTTTACTTACCAAAGAGAAAAGTCGAAACGTAGGCAGAGGATACCTTAAAACGACACTTGTGCCCCTACGCCACGCCACACAAACCCGACGGCCTCAAAGGCACAATTATAAATACGTACATTATTATACACATCTATATAGGTACATATATTAAAAATCTGGAAAAATACGTCCGTCTGTACACGCCCTTAACAGCACAAATTACACAACTGCGTAATTCCCGCGGCCGGTATATTATATTAGCTCATATTTAATTTTGGGAAAATGTAAAAATAAACGTTTTTATTTGTGTAAATAACACAATGAGACCGCCATTACCGCGCACCAAATTTGAACGCGCACCAAATTACTGAGATACGATCTCTGTCACCGTTATTGTTACTTTGTGTCGTTAGTGCCCCATATCGTGTAAATTCAGTTAGGGATTTTGATGTCAATTTTTTGTTTTTGAGGGACTGACCAACTGACAATGTTAGTTTAATACACAAATTATCCTTTTGGGTTCTTATATTATCAAGAAGTAAGCGTTTGTTATTTACAAGCGCGTCACAGAATTATTTATGCAAAATAGTTAATAATTGAGGACGTGATATTATAGATGATGATATGATAGACGCCAGCCGTGGCGCAGGTTCGACTCCTACTCGAGAAGATTGTTCATCTATGAAATGGGTAGGTTGGTCCAGTCCATGAAATGAAATATTTAATATTTCCATTACTTCGATTTGGTGTAGAGGCAAAGCGCAGCGTTGAGTTCCGCCAAGACTCCAATACAATTCAACACTCAATTTGGCGGAAAATGGTGAACGGATTTTTTTAACATAACGTATCCGTGCGGGATACAGGGTGAAGCTATAAAATAAAATAAAAATAAATCCCTATAAACTAATATAAAATAACAACATTTATTAAATATCAATAAACAATGAATTAACAAAACATAGAAGCCCCATACAAACATTAAATATGATTTCCCTTAAACAGGAAGCGGGCGCATTAAAAAAAACACACGCATCCGCTCATTTGCAGCTTTCCCAACTGCAATAACCGTAATTAGTTTAGACGAGTCGATGTAGATGGGCCCGATACGTTGTTACTTTTAACGTAATGTTATTTTTTTATAATGGAAAATTATTTTAAAAAAATGTTTGCATTCAGTTTTTAATTTTGCTGCATATAATGAATGAATTCTGATTATTATTTGTTGTTCTATACGATAAAAAAGTTGAGATACTCGTACTAGTCGTTGCCTCCTTTTTTACTTTTCGGTGCATTGTGGCGCGGTAGAATTGCTAAATGTAACGTGCTGCCTTGACATAGCGTCTCAATACTCTTCTCTATAGAAAAAAGAATGAACATGCAGAGATAACTTAGTTTTAAAACACTCCATTCCCAACTTTCCGCCGAATTTTCAATGTATTTTGTTTTGTTGAGTGGCAGAAACTTAACATTGTAATAAGCAATTTAAATATTTATAAATAATTATTCATTTCCCCAAATGGGAATCGAACATCTATAATCGTCGCATTTGCAGTCACACGCTTGTGCCACTACGCTACAACGACCTCACGGACGATAGAGCTGCTTAATCCACCTAGTTCAGTTATACAAATCCGAAAAGCATGAGGAAGTCTCTCTTAAATTTTTATATCAATAAGAAAGGAACACTATAATTGATCAATATGTGCGCTCAGTATGTACACTCTGCAGTGGACTTCCAAAGAGCTTGTGGTCAAAATCAATCAAACCATTATTAGTTTTTTCCAGCAGTGTCACTGCTACGCCGGATGTCACAACCGGACTTCGATTTTCAACACTATATTTATTTTTTGCTTAATTTAAAATAAATTACAGGCGAACCTTACCGCTTTTTTGTATTTGTATGAATGTTTTTTGTTTGTCTCCTTTTATTAATTTTATATATGGGTCAAGAAATGGCAAAAAATATATCTATTTGAGCTGTGACCCAATTAATTATGACACGAGTCGATAATAATATGTAAAAAAATGGCAAGTCAGCTTGCCGTTTTGATCTGACATTGATATTCAGGACATTTTTTTTACGTAATAAATAAACAAGTTTGAAGCATAACGAATTTAGCTTATCACAATGTTATTATATATGTATAATTATCTACACTAAGTATAAAAACTTAAATTTCAATCAAAGTTTAATATTACCATAAAATAAGTTAAGTTTTTCCATTATTTCATAGTATTGCAAACTGTTAGTCATACCTACTTTGGATTATGAATACATTTATTTAGTTTTTCAATATAAAAGTTTGTCGATAATAAAAATGGTAACAAAGATTAAAATTGGTAACAACGCTTCATAACTATCTCAGAAGATATTTAAATATATCACTTCCAAGAACATTTTAAACTTATCAAATTTCTACGTAATGTAAACAAGATCGACCCAAAGCAGATCATAACTCAATATTAGTTTTAATCGTACCAATAATCGATCTCGTCACGCCGGAGTCGTGGGTCTGTACCAAAAACCATCACGACGTTCTCGGAGCGAAACACTAACGAAATTTACTTACTTTTGTGGTGGTGGTACAAAAAGCAAATCGAGTTACAGGGCAAAACGGATAAATCGACAAACAAATACCATTACTACGGCCATTTTCGACTGATATCCGCTCGTGATGACGACGTTTTTCATGGCATTCCTCCGTATCACTACAATGAGATTTACGATACTTTCCACCATGACTCTCTTCCATTGTTTAATACATTTGAGTTTGTAATTTAACTCTATTTGCGTAAACGAGCAATGGATACCTAAAAGTAACAATTGACATAAAAATTGTGGTCTGCGGAAGCTGCTTTCGATGGATTCAATTCACAACTCATCTTTTTGGATAGATCCGACCGAGCTAAACAAACTGTGCGTCGCTGGACGCCGAATCAATTGGTTTCGGTTTAAGTCAAAAAGGAAGGCAGTGTTCTGACGCGTCCATGTCCGACGGCGCACGACTGGTGGGAACCACTAACTAAATATTTGATCGCCCACTTCGAAATTGGATCTTCAGAAATTAAATTTTCAATTTAAATCATTATGTGAAAAAAATTACAAGGTAACGAGTATAGTATTAAATGATTTCTTTGATATACAGATGGGTAAATGATATTTTGTAACTGATATTTCTGTGCTAGCATAGATTAGATTGCTTTTTTAGCTTTCACTTTTAGTAATTCTCATCGAATGGCTATAAATAAAAACTTATTAAATATTTTTTTCTTGGATGCCTGCTTAGTCAAGGACTCTCTTATAAATTTGGACCTTATGACAAGTACCTAATATGTATATAACTTGTAAATGAGTACTTGACGATCTACGATGGACTTATGCTATTTATTTTGTTTTCTTCTGCACTCTGTCTTCAAATATCTTCTGTATTTTATAATACGTTGACTGAATAAAATTATTTATATAGATTACCTATTTCAACTAATAATGCAAATTAAAAAACAAATAACTTAAAACTAAATTAAAATCACCTATACTTAATATAAGTAACAATGTTTCGTACAAAGTGTTTTACAAAGCAAAAGACGCTTAAGCACCGATTAAAATTGTAATTATCTGCAGAATCTTTTCACACCCGATTATGGATTACGCTGCGTTAAGGTTACTTTGTATTTGTATTTTTATTCTTTTGTTGAAGAAAGCTTGTTCAATTTTGTTTTTTACACTTTAAAGTAAATATGCTTAGTGTTTCTGGTGAAAGCTTAAAAAAGCTACTTGTATTTTTGAAAACGTAAAAAAAATTGAACTTAGCGGAACTCACGCCTCTTGGGATCATTCAAATCCAACAGCTTATTAGTCTTAGACGGTTCTCAAGACTAGTTTTCTATTTTTATTCGTTTTCCTAAATATTGTTGTATCCTTAATATAGGATAAAAAAAACTTAAAAAATTGTTAAAATATTTCTTATGGCGAAAAATAATATTCATTGTTTTAGGGTTCCGTAACTCAAAAGGAAAAAACAGAACATATGCCCTATATCCGTCTGTCTATCAAGACTATTTATCTTAAGATTACGTAGATTATGTAGAGGTATCAAGCTGAAATTAATATTAAATATGCGATCCCTGAAACAACAGAAAAAATCAAAGCTAAGTCAACGTAATGAAAAGATAGGATTTTGCTAAAGCAATATAATAATTCTTCTATATACGCATAATTGTATGATACATTTAAATATATATGTATATTATTTTTTGCTTACTAAACAAATATCTGACTTAAAGAACACTTAGGTATAATTAGTTTAATACAATGTTAGCAAACTAGAGTTAAATGAAGTTATATTTAACAATCCATTTTTTAGTGTGCCGTAAAACCGCGCTCACGATACAACGATTAAATATTATGTAGAAAAATAGCTTTATAGCTTCATTATCGGTTCTCGACAAAGAATTTTAAACACTCTTTCATCTGCATCGTGATGTTTAATTTTATAGTTACATTTAACTAAAGTGGATTTTTTTTATTAATATTTTTTAAATTGTAAATACTCGTTGAGGACAAAATATTTTGACAATGTATAAAAATTACTAATATAAAGATACAAGTTCGGGTTTAATTGAGACGCTTCGCTGATACCAAAGCCAAAGTACGTCGTCAAACATTCCCACTCAACACGCAATGCCTCGAATACCGACAGGAATGGAGTGTCTTAACACTACCCTCCGCCTACCCTGCTACAGATTTAAACACCTTATGATATTATGTAAATGTATTTATAACACTCTGGAGTGTTATAAATACACAGGTGCCTGGACACCTCTTACATTGAATTGAGTGGATCTTTCCAGTTGGTTGATCTCGTGACGGTTTCTGTGACTGTGACGAAAGCTGGTACAAATTGTTGTAACCAATATATATGTAGTAAAACCTTATTATGTACCAATGTCGGCTATATAGAATACATTTTTGTAATGTTAGCCATTAAGTTTCATACAATCGCATAACAAAAATTTGATACAGTGTGTAATTTTTTTAGTATTTCTGTTTTTAGATACACTTTTTTTTCATATGATATGTTAACCTGTTACAATTACGTTTCATTTGTACTTTAAAATAGATTTGAAGCTTCACGCTCTATCCTGCGTAACGTAACGTAGAGTTAAGACACTCCTCTCCCGACTTTCCACCGAATTCAGGGAGCATTGGCTATTGTTATGCGGAACTAAACGACACGCTTTGCGTCGATACTAGAACCAAGAAATGTAAATATTAAATATTTCCTTTTCGTCGGAATGAGACAGGTTGTAGGGTTCAACTCCCACTTTTAGCCGAGTGAGAATGGAGCCCACAACCTGTCTCGTTTACAGTCACACACATGTGCCACTACGCCACGACTGGCCTTTATTAAAAATTAATTTAATTTTTTACTATGAAAGTTCCCCAATATGGTATCCAATGTAATACAGGCTCGTCTATACAGTCATTAATCACTACTAAAAGGATTCGCCTAGTTAGCCATGTCACTAATGTTAGATTTGTATTTTGTACCGCTTCATAAACGTGTTTGTGGTAGAAAGCGCGCCAAATCGACTTTTAATTATTCAGATAAGACCTCATTACACTGACATTAGTTGTACTAACTTACCTTCTTTTGTTTTAGGGTTGCGTCTGTTTTTCCTTGAATGTAGAATTGTAAGTTGTGTGTTTTGATGTATTTTTTATTTCAATTATCATATAGCAAGTGCTTTTATAACTATGTCTGCAGCAAAACCAAATTATTAATGTTATATTTATAATAGAATAAATTCCGTTATTATTAAAAATATGAAAAGGTCTAATTGAGAACTAATTAATTGATGGTAACAAAAGCAAAATCACTCTACGAGTAAATACTAATAAGATTTTTTTCTTCTATTTAAGTTCTAGATAATATTTTTAAAAAATCTTAAATAAACCATAGGCCATTGTGACGTTGTAGGTCAGGGATCGACTGTAAACGCAGAGGTCGGTCCCCACACTGGAGAATCAATTTACATTTCGCTCAGCACAAAGTACGACGTCGATTACCACACCACCTACTTAACTTAACACGTAATATCTTAAATTTAGTTGGAAAATGAAGAACGGAGTTTTCTAACACTCCAAAGGCAAAACCCCTACATAAACACGAGATAAAGCCTAAAATAAATATAATAATAATAAAACAACTATACAGAACCCTCAACCTAAACCAGCCATCCATCTTAGCCTAAGTGAAATTACAGAAACTTCATAACATTATCGTTGTGAGCGATTCAAGTGAGATTGTTATCACCAGTAATGTTATTTTAACAGATGCTAATGTCTCCGGAGCACGTCGCGTGGAAAATGGATTAGGCAAAGTGTACATGATTACGTTATATTAAGGAAGACTCAATTTCCCTTAACTGGTCTCTTACAAAACTCTGATGGCCGTTCTATTTTATGAGTGTGTGGTTTACGGTATTTGTATTGCAAATATCTACATATGTATAGTTGCTTTGTTTTTCTTTTATATATTTTTTTTAATAATTGATATGGCGCAACTAAACGAATGGTGATAGTAAATATTATTTTGTATATTTAAAAATCATAGTTTACATCTGAAAGTACAGCATTGATTCCTATTATCTAAACGTTTCTATAAAAGCTGAAAACAAAGTTATTTTCCTAGGAACCTAGCTAGTTTATACACTAGCGTAAGTTTTAATTTAATAATATAAAAAAAACTAAAAAGATATATTACATATTTCTCCATTATACAAATGCAGTTACGTTAGATTCAAATTATAATCATAAGCATATTCAAGTCAATTGAAAGCCTCTGCTATGAACAAAGCACACCTTATTTTCCTCCTTAGAAGCAGCATTGCAAGAAATACTAAAATAATTGTTTTTAAGAATGTTAAAACAAGAAAAACATAAATACTAATTCAATGATTACAGTCCATGCGTCGAGAGGATCGGACCAAATGATACGTTCGGTCCCACGCCGGCAATCTGGCAACACATTACGAGACGATTCTCACTCCTAGCTATAATTTAATATAATCCAAAGGAATAGGTGCACTCGACAACTCCGTACATGAAGTAATAATATCGATATTCGATGCAGAATCGATATCTACCCATCATTTTATCTCAATATAATCTCCACTCTACAACCTAAGCTATAAGGTTTATTTTTATTTAGAATTGAAAGAAATAGTGATGTTACGTAAAGACTCAGTGTATCACTGTACACAAATAATCGTGATTCCGATCGGGATTATCGATCACGACGTTAAAGATTCGATTAGCTTCAATGGCGGATGGTTGTTTTGATTTCCAATTTGCGCTTGCGCCGTTTGGGTGCTAAATAGCAGCACGTAGCGTAGGTACTCTCATTTCACATCGCCATTTTCGTTTTCAATTTGTAATAACATCGCAGTATGAGCGGTACGTGGTGCTCGTGATAGCTCTAATATTTGATTGAGATCGTCTTCACGCCGAGGAAATTGTTGCTGGGGGTGATAGAGAATGTGATGATGATGATAATATTTCAATTTCTATGAGATATTTAATATTTATATGTAAAATTAATCAGGTTTAGATGGAGACGAGAGGGTTTTGACACTAGGTTCCCTCTGCTTACCCTACTATATGTAACATACAGCGTGCAAATTGTATTATAAATAACACTGAACGTGAACTTAGTAAAATCAAATAAATCTTACCTTAAATCTTAACTCGTACTTGTGACTCTTATTACTTTTTAACCGACTTCTGTAAGAAAAGGAAGTTATCAATTCGACTGTATTTTTTTTAATTTTTTTGATTTTTTAGCTTCTTAAAATAATTATTTTTTGAATAACATATCAATTTTGTTTATTTATAAAACATGTAAGGTTTTTTTCCTTTTTTTTTATGTAGATATTTCTGTGTCTGTCCAATAAATATGATATAAAGCACAACTATTAATTAAATCATCATCTATTGTATACTGTATATATATAAAATAATATCGATATTTTTAACTTCCCTATAGTTCAGATAGCAAATTACAAAACGGAAATAAAGAAACATTAATATGAGCCTTAAGTAACGTTGGGACAGCGGTCTTTTGTCGATAACAGGTTAAGTAAATGCTACAAATGGAGTTTAACGTCCATAAAAATAATTTCAATCGAAATCATCTTATTCCTTTCCGAAAATTTAATCTTATTTTCACATTAACTAAATTATCCTGTAATTTTATTGCTTTAAGAGTCGAGGATATTTTTGTTCACCCCTGTTGGAAGATAAGTGTGGACTTTTTATATTTAATACTGATATCTTTTACAGAAAGTGTACAGAATATAAAATATGAAAAATATGATACGAGTACATGCTGGTTTTTTCAAGAATAAACTAAGAAAAATTATGTTTATATATTATTATTATATCAAAATTAAAAAATATTATCAATCTCAATTAACCAATTTAGTACAAAAAAAAGCAAAATGGTCAAGATACATCTGGGGAAAATCTAAGAATTTGAATTTCTTTAAAAGATTTTTGCTCGACAAAAAACTAAATGAAAATATAATATAATGTGTGAGATATAATATGCGAGAAACCTCCACTTGCAAGATTTAGGTGAAGATGTAAAATAACTTCGCATGAAATAAGTATATGACAATGAATTAACAGCCCGAGGAAGTCACCCATCATTTTTCTGTTTCATCATAACCCACAGGGTAACCCACTGTACTGTCATACACAACTCTGATTATATTTAGGTACGCAGGCGAAGCCACAGGTAAAATTTAGTAAAGCATTAAATTGACGTTGTGCAGAAGTTGTAAATTCGAAGCAAGGCAGGAAACATGCTCAGTTGAGCTAAGTTACCCTCACAAACGTAACAAACAACCTCATGACAAATTGTTTTTTTACATATTTAGGTACTAATGTTATAGAAAATGGCACTATTTCATAGTTTTCATTGATGGCATAGACATAATATCATATTTTAACATTTTTCCAATGATATGCTGCTAAAGAAAGGATAAATATATTTTAAGCATGACGGGCCTTGGACTGGCACCTGTTCAACTATGGTACGGAACGTTGATATTTTTATACATTTCTAAATATATTTTTTTTCTTACGCCAATACAAACTATACTCTGGATGAGTTAATAAAACATTTTTAAATATGACAAATCATTAATCATAGAAAGTAGATCACACATCGAAATAAGACGTCACGTAAGTCGTGTAAATATGACAGAATAGGTCTTTATAAGGGCACCTAATGGATATGCACACGCAAGCGATACGTAATTTTATATGGAAAAGAAATAAAATGGGTTAACAAAGGGTTACTTTATAAGTAAGTTAGCTTAACGCTGACTCCTGCAGATTTCAGGGCAGGCAGAGGAAATCTGGGAACCTAGTGTTAAGACACTCTATTCCCATTAAGACATTTTCGTTCCCCAATTTCCGTCGAATTCTGGTTTGATGATTTGTTTGATTTTTATTGATATATTTCGGTGACTAGTATCTTCACCAACTTACTTTAGCTTCACGGACTGTCCCCGCTAAACGCTACGGTTTTTTCACACCTCTTTCGCCTCCTGGACTGCCGCCAAGCTATTCATACATACATTCCGGATAGTCACCATTCTTTTAACGTGACCTTGCTCCAGTATCGTGGATACTGTGTCCTCGAAGGTCAAACTAGGATATCGAGGTATATCTTTATACTTCGATATCCTAGTGTATAAAAATATGGATAAATTAGGTACACTTATAATACCTATATGTAAAGTAACTGAAATAACAAGAAAAATAAATTAAATATATACAACCGGTTGCAAAGAACAAAAGCTATTACATTTAGTTTATTGTCGTTTCGCGTGTTAACGAACAGTTACAGAAATTAGTTACCGCAAGTACAATCAGTACACAACTTAACTGTTTAACGTTAATTAATTGATTATAATTATATTATTATTGCGCAATATATTCCTAATAAATTTAATTTATCTTATAAGCATTATTTAAAAAATATATTAGCATTCTGCATTATATAGAGAAGGCTCTCTACATAAACCATATTTGCGTCAAATTTCATACTCGTCCGTCTGCTTACCTATATGCTATACGTAGGATAAGGTATCATATTATTCATCATAACTTGCTCTTACATCGATATTTACTTTTGGATATTTCTTGTAGCTTCACGCTTCATCCTCAGCGGCATGGCGGGAGAGGACAGAACACCAAAAATACTGGTCATCCAATTCCTAATACTTCATACATTGCTTTTTAAAGATCTGTAGGAATTTCACGTGATATTCCATCAGTATCATCGTTACCATGTCCTCAACGGTCACTGAGGTCTCCTTCTTCTTCCTCTTAAACGTGTCAATCGATACATTAGTAATTTGCAACTACCTTGTTACAATTTAAATCGCTGTTGACATTTCTCTTATCTATTTAAGATAAGGTAAACACCACTTTAATGGGTTAAAGACTTAATTAAGGCAAACGTTATCTGTTCTAAAACTATGAAAATAATAGTTCTGTGCGCGATAACTGTTGCAAACATTAAGTAACTTTGTAAAGGATGTAAATTTTTATTTTTTATTTTTGTTATTTTTATACGAAGGGAACCAACGGAACCAACGGGGTTCCGTCTTCACCTTTTTTTAAATCATGTTTAGTTCTGTTTTTTAACTGACTTTAAAAATGGAGGTTATCAATTTTACCGTATGTATTTTTTTGTACGTATGATTTATCTATCAGTTATGGTCGAATATTTTCTCAAAAATTAGTTTACTTGACCAATTTTTTTATAGCTCCGACCTAAAAAAAATATTTGAATTAAAAATCTATTATTAATTTTATTAATCTATTATATATTTACAATACAATGAATATGATATAAAAATATTATTTAAAATTATATTGCTTAAACATCAAAAACGACAGAAACAATTGCGAATTTAAGTCTAGACTCTACTATTACAACGTTCTCCATACATATTTTCAGGCAAGAGCACATCGGCGCCGTGGCTTAGTTGGTTAAAGCGCCTGTCTAGTAAACAGGAGATCACGAGTTCGAATCTCGTCGGGGCCTTTATTTATTTTAATTTTAACAACTTTTTCTTAATATATATTTATACAACCAATAAAATATTATTTCTTTACTTCTTTTGCTTTCTTCAAAGTCTTGTCTTTATTATATTTCAAAAGAATAAATGCACATTTCGTATTGGATAAGATTAACCTCATATAAGTACTCATAACACATGTATAACCGACACACGGAGACCCCGTGCCTTACCGTGAACGCCGCTGGTACCCCCATAACAATAACAAGGGCAATCAAAGTAATAAATGGCGGCCCAGAACGGATCGCTTTTTGTTCCCAATTATTTTTATTGGTGTTCTGTTAATTACGTTCTTTGGAGAAAGCCGTGCCAGTCCGTGGCGACTTTAGTAAGTATTCTTTGAACTTTAGATAATATTATATTCATATTTTTGTTTTGTTTCTGTTTTATTTAATTGGGTGATAAATTGTTGTTTATTATAGCTGAAGAAAGCGCTGTATCCATACACGTCCACACACACATCCTGCACACAGCAGGGTAGGTAGAGAGAACCTAGTGTTAAAGCACTCCGTTCCCTACTTTGTGCCAAATTCTGGAAGCATTGCGTGTTGAGTGGCAGAACTCAACGCTGCGTGTTACCTCGACACCAGAACGAAGAAATGGAAATAAATTTAATGTAAATAAATATCCACTTCCTCGAGTGCTAAGGGTGAACGCATCCACGTGAACGCGTCCTTGTGTCAATAATAACACTGTCCGAGCTTTTGCCACGCAATTCTCTGAAGATCGTGATTTTGTACGTGCCTTCATTTAATGCAGCAGCCGAGGGAAAGCTTAAATAAGCTTAAGGTGTAAGTTCTGAATATCTTGGTTTTTAAGATGCTACTTGAGTTGGTACCTTAAAAATTCTTTAATTATCTATGTATTACATTTGTTTTTTGATAATATAGGAAAGGAGCTATAAAAGCTCTTCATTTCCTTGCTCTTGTGTCGAGGCAAAGTGCGGCGTTGAGTTCCGGTACTCAACACGCAAAGCATACAGAATTCAGCGGAGTGTCTTATAACACTGGGTTCCCTCTACCTACCCTCCTGTATGGGGGTTACAGCTTCAAGCTGATTTAATTTATTTTTAAAAAAAACTGCTTATACAAATACAACTTCATGTTATTTAGAATGCAAAAGTAAAAAGTCACAACAAAAATCTAAAAGCATCTACAACAAAGTTAACTAATAACTAAGACAAAGATAAAATTAATAGCAAGAATTCCATGAAATAAAGCAATTAATGTAACCTTATTACAGTTATCACGTATAAACTTTTTTTTTTACTTTTAAAACAATTATTTTATCGTATTAGATTGTACATGGTCACTTAATAAAATTAGTTTCCTACAATCAAAGTATTTCCAAAGCCTTCGTTAAGCCATCAACTTAATGGCATGAATTATGGTATATCGAGGGTCTTCATGGTGTATTAGAGGTTCGAATAATCAAATCTTTCTGAAATACAGAAAGGCGCCACAGATAAATAATATTCTTCAATTATTCCTAAAACAATATTAATTACTTTTTTTCACTAATTTTTATTTTACTTTTTTTCATTTTTTTTAAGCTTGACACCCGGTTAAGCGTGGGAATCACTAAAAGAAATAAAATATATTCTAATTTAGCTTTAACTTCTATAAGTTTATGAAAAAAAAAATCTTTTATAAAATCTATGCTTTACCAATCTATCTTAAGATTTACTAGTAAAACCTAACATTTACCAACATTCTATATAATCTATTCCAATAACATATTATGTTCCTATTACCTATTAAAAACCGTTCAAATATCTAACAAGAAAATAATAATCCAAAATTTCATAACAAAAATCCTACAAAGCGAGCCTTTCAACCAATTAGGGGACTAATGATATCTAAAACAACTAGTTTATTACATAGAGTTATTGACATATCCATTTTGTTTCTAACGTTATAAGATTTAAAATGACTAAACTAAAATTTCGATTTGGAAAATAGAGCAGTAATATTTAATAGAGAATTTCATAGCTCTCATTAGAGAAAACAAATCAAAATAATTAGGCAATAAAACCGGCTGTAACCATTGTGATGTAATTTGCTAGATTACTGAGTTGATTGTTACAAATTTGTTTATGGGTTTACGGGCGCGGCGTTCCCGTGTTTTTTATTTGATCCCATATTATAATTTTAGATGTTCTGCGTATTTGGTTATATTGTTGGATCCTTTGATTCGGTTTTATTTAATCATGTAATTAAATCAATTCTGTCTTTGTTTTTTTGGTGTCAAGCAAATTGTTTGATTGTATTTCCTTTTTCTCTTTTTTTCGCTGAATCCCGCACACACCAGGGTTTGTAGAAAGCTCCTTGAAGCTTAGTGTTAAAATTCCCATTCTCTTCTAAAGGTATCGTGTGTTGAGTAGCGTCTTTTCGTCATTACCAGAACAATAACTAATTAATAAATGTACAATATCTAACTGTGAACATAATGAATAAACTTCATTCAATCAAGGAAATTATTTTTATTTCCATTTGATTCTGGCAACACAAAGCCCGGCGTTAATTTCCTTCACTCAAGACAAATAATATAAAGGAATTTGGGCGGAAGGCCAGAGAGCCTTATCCTATATTACTATATGCAATATACAGTTGAAAATAAATAAATCTTTATTATGAAGTGTGGTACACTTTTATAATTTTATAGAGCTCTTAGTAAAATTATAGATAAGGAAATTATTGGTAATTGGCGTTATTTATATTTTTTGTATATTGTATGTTAATAAAAGTAACAAAAAAATATTAAAAAGAAAAATAAATATTTCATAGAATTGGATATAGCATATGTACATTAAAGTACACTATTACTTAATTTAGGCCTTATATATTAATATATATAAGAATTTATTTATGATATATATACTCAATATAATTGATAGCCAAAATATTTTTATAATGTTAATTGTCAAAGAGGGACGGTCCGCCCTCATCGCCGCCCATCCGCCCACCGCCTTTAGCGATCGATTTTATTGATTCACAAGTACACACGCGGCCATAACTGCTTTAATTAATTCGGTAATATAAACTGTACTTCTTTTCAAAAATATAAAGTGTATATATTATGTAAATAATGTATTATTCATAGTTTAACAGCCTATGTTTCCACCAGGACCACCACATCACACCACATGACATTAAATAGAAGTACTCAATGAACAAAAAACAAATAAATATATTTATAAATATTGTTCTTAATCAATATAAGTATTAAAATATAACATAAGAGCTTGAATAAACAGTTTAGAAATAAGCCCTTTAAATAGCTTACCAGCGTGCGACGTTGGGGCGCAGCGCTACAACGTCTGACTAAAACGCAGCGTTAGAGGGTTCGGTTCCCCTCAGAAGAATGAAGTATTTTCATTTTCTCACCCTGGAATACGACAAAGCACGGTGTTGAGCACCATTCCAAGCGGAAATTGGTAAAAACCAAAGAAATCTTAACGCTAGATTCTCTCTGTATAAAAATTACACAAATTTGTTAACAATTTTCTTCGTATCTGTACACAGCCACACTCATATCTGAGATTGGTAACGTAATGAGCGTCTCATTAAACAATTATTAGCCGCCGGTGTCCCGCTGTGAGCACGATTACATCCTCGTTTCACTTAACATCCAAAAACACGTATATTTTAGATAGATAGATAGATAGATAGATGTACAGGAAAGAGTGTTATATCTTTGATGGAAGTTAATTTACCCAACTGTATTGAAAAGCGGAGATGGTTGAAAATAAATTGAGTGTAGCTTTATATTTAAAATGTAATTTTATTTGCGAGACAGTAAGTAGTAGGCACTCGACGTTGAAAGGCAGGAGGCATTGCATAGTCAATTTAACAAAAACAAAACATTGTAATCCTATAATCTTCACTTTAACTAATACAAATTTAATTAAACAATACATACATGTGATATGTAAAATTTAATTAAACAATACATACATGTGTTATGAATTTAATGCGACAATTGTAGGTTCGATCCCCACTCGAAGAAACGAAATATTCACTTAAATTTATATTTACGTTTCTTCGCTCTGGTATCGAGGCAAAAGTGCGGCGTTGAGTTTCGCCACTCAACACGCAATGCCCCCAGAATTTGGCGGAAAGTGCTCAACATAATATCTTAACATGATGTTCCCTGCGCCTACCCTGCCGTATGCGGGATACAGCGTGAAGCTGATAAAAAAAGTAAAATAAAAGTACGTTATTATTTTTCCATACATTAAATACTTCATATCAGCAGTATTATAAAATATACAATTTACTACTCTACAGTATACGTTTTCTTATTATTTAACACTGCTTTGGCCACGTATCCCATTTCTTTTCCTATCACGAAAAAGGTTAAGCTTAGATCTCTGCACGTATTCGTAGTATAGATAAGAACTGATTAATTTAAAAAAAATGATTTCACTCTGATTGAGACGAAAGTATGGCGTTACAGATGAACGATTAACACGCGCCCTAAATTCTACAGAAAATGGAGAGTTGGTAACACCCAGTACGCTGAATAAAGGAAAAGAAATAGAAAATAATGATAAAAACGTACAATAGTAGAAAGAATAAGGGAAATGTGATAGTTTCAGTAAATTAAAAACCTAATTCACATATCTGAGTGTGACTGAAAATATTTTTGTGAAAATATCTACTAAAACACTTTTTCACCACATTATATGAATTCCATATTGATAAAAATATAAAAACCATTTTTAGTATTTACCATTTTTACATTTTACAAAAAAACATATACGTATTACAATAAAATGTGAACATTTTTTCCTGCATATAAAGGTCTGTTGTGTGTTGGCCTGGTCTGTAGTGTTAAAACACTCCAATTCCCGTTTTCCTTTCAATGTTTCAAGACAATGAGTGGTGAGTACCAGAGTTCAACATCCTGCTATGTTAATAAATAATTTTAAAAATAATCTATTCTTCGAGTAAAGATGAACCCACATATTACCATTTACTGTAAGATGCTGACACGATGCCCACAGCGCCAGTACTGTCTCAATTGATATTTTTATTTCAATAAATTAACAACACAAGTACCTTATTTTTTTATGCCAATTAAGCGGCTGTACGACTGCAGTGTGAAATTTAAAATCCTTTAACGATATTAGCAGAAAACTTATTGTAATAACCTGATCGCGGAATGAAGCTCGCGTCAAGAGTATTTCAAAGAAATAATTTCGAGCTGGCGAACCCTATAACTCTTTAAAATGGCACGTCTTACCTTCTTTAGGGTTGTCTACTTGAAAATTTAAAACAAATATTCGTATTTTATAACAATTTTAAAATTAACAATTGAAATAGAAAAAAAATGCATTATTACAATTAATTAGAAATAATATAATTACATAAAATATTTACAATGTTTTTGTGTGTTTTATAATTTTTGTGTGTTTCTACTATGTCAATTTGATAACAGTTTTAGGCAACTTTGTAAATTATTATGCAAATTAGGTTTAACAAAATGATAAATTGTACGGCGAAGTGCATAGCGGTGTACAAAATTAAAATAAGTTTTATATTTTACCATTTCCTTAATTTCCAATAACACTGCTTAAATGACATACTGTAGGCCCTATTAAAGTGAAGTTCAAAAAGCGTCCGGGCGTCCGAACGGCCGCCATTTGTATTGAAACTTAACCACAATATATTACGTTTGTTTGTTAAGTTAATTGCTAAATGGAGTTCGTTGTAGCGGACATATTTTATTATATCGGCGCTTGCGAGTCGAATAAATTTCTTGATTGTGAAAGATGCGTCTGCATTTCGAGTATCCACAGCCCTCGGCGATGGAGCCTTTTAGTTAATTCTTTCCATTACACATACAAATTATTTGAAATCCTATATAACTACGTATTTCTATCTATTCTGAATTATTGTGACAGTAGCTAGAGGCTATAACTGAACTGAAATGAAACAATAAATAGGTTTTGATAATTACGCTTTATTTATATATAGCTCTTAAATAAATTTGTTTGTTTATCGTAATTGTGGCTTTATAAATTTTCATCTGCAGTTAATAGGTTATTCTTATAATATGACTGAGTGGCTTCTCCACCTCTCCTCCACCGACGCATGACTACAGAGCAGCGTGTCCTAGGAATCTCTGACAAGTCTCTGACATCTTGCTCGTTTTATCCCGCTTTATCCCGGGAACATGCCAGTGTAAATAAGCTTCTGCCCTTTCACAGTTTCAAGTTTATCATAAATGGTAATAACCTCTATGTACTCCAGTCAGTCAGTCAGTCAGACTGGAATGAAACCTTTCAGAAGTGGCATCCTCACTCACATCCTTCTTTTCACAAGTCACCTCCTGCACCCTGTCATTCCACCAATATACATTATACACATAAAATATAAACATATATAGTTGCTGGTATTTCCCCCATACTCTTCCTTATTAGAGTTAACCATAAGGTGAATAGCGAGGCCATTGTAAAACTTTAAAATAAAAAACCAGGGTTGTGCGTTCGACCTTTTAGGAAAATAAGTTATTTCACCTCTCTGAAAAACAAATTGAGTTCTACCACTTGTTACGCCATATCTCAAACTCAGACTAAAAGTGAAGAACGGAGTTTCTTGACACTAGGTTCTACTAAACAGAGGCTTACCCTGATATATGCCAGATACAGCGTGAAGCTGAGAAAAAAGTTGCATAATATTCAGATGTTAAGCGGTCATAGGGATTAAAGGACTCAAAAAAATTTATATATGTCATTATTATTTATAATATATCTAAAAACGATGACTGATAATTAATATAAAGAAGAAGAATTTGTTTAAATAGAAAGAAGAATAAAAAAACAACTTCCTATTCACATAAAACATTTACAAATAGCTGAACTGGTCGCCTCAGGGTCTTCTTTAATTGCTCTGTTAGACGGATACTGGTACAATTTGCATAAAAGAACAATATTTTATCTATATAAGAGAATTAACCTCTTACCTTATTTTGAATGGGTTAAACGAAAGCATATGTTTAGTAAACATTAGTGTATTCTATTAGCTCAATTTTTTACTTTTATATTTAAATAAGTAAATTGTGTAAATTAATTCTTTTAATTATTTTAATATGAAAGCGCACCTTTTCAAAATATGCCTTCAATGCCCTTTTGTACAAAAATTAGGTTTACAAAATCATTTTAGATGAAACAGTAGTGAATGCTTTTTAAATTAATTGTTGATTTATTTATCTATATGCTTATTTTTTTTGTTTTTGTTTCTCAAGGTTTTTTTTATTAGGGGAGTATAATATGCACTGTAACGCACCTTTTTAGAAGGTGCGATGTTTTTTTTAGTTTAACGTTTTTTATAGAAAGACTTTTATAGACAAAGACAAACTACACAATTTTGCTATAAGCACTAAACTATAGTTCTGATAAAAGGTTCAATGTCAATACATTATACAGCCAGTTCACCGGTCAATTTCGAGAGGTAACGTAATTGGATGAGCCCCAGGCTTATTCATGAGGCCATATATCAGGGAAAACAAACAGACGACCGGTGCGAAACGTTCAATATCCTTATACTGTTGTCTTTATATTTAAAAGGATAAGGCTTGACTTAGATATATTGATTTTATTGTAGGCCTGTTTGCTTATAATAAAGTAGATAATAATATAAAAAAAGCTAATGTAGAGCCCTAAGAATATGTTATATTTTAAAATCACTCGTAGCGTCCTTATAATTAGGTACATATACCCAAATAATTTTAAATTCTATAAAAAACAGTTTAATAAATATTTAATATTGATACTATGTCATATTAATACTAAAGGATATATTTTCAAATATATTAATTACTTATTGTATAAAGTTAATTTACTTCAATATTTCTTCACTTAGATTAATAATATATGTACTATATTATACAAATGTTTCTGCTTATTTATAGTTTAGACATATTCCATATTAATAACACATACAAAGCAGCTGGTCACTAAATAAAATGATCATTTATAAGTCGTATATTTATTAACATTATTATATTGAAATGATCCAGCAGCGACAAGTAGAATGGAAATAGAATTTAAATAGCGCCGCAGTTAAATGTCGCGGCCCACGTACGTCTGTCTGTACGTACAGAATGTTTGTATGGAGAGTTGGAGACGGTGACAATGACAGTGCGCGGGACGCGGCGTCACTCTGCGAGAGTGTCCCGATCGGGGAAGTTACGGTTGATTGTAGGGTGGCTATGAAATTATGGTAGGCTTAGATTTAGGTTTTGTTCTTTATTACACAGTATTAGAGAGATAGATATATTGATAGATAATAAATAGATAGAAATTTAAAATTCATAAATTTGTTTTTTTATCTTACACAAAATAAAAAAAATGTAACCTTGTTTTTTAGCTTCACGCTGTATCTCGCACATTGCGCGTGGTAGGCATAGGGAACATGGTAACTTAGTGATAACACTTTTTGTTCCCATTAAGACAATTCCTTTCCCCACTTTCCGCTGAATTCTGGAGAAATTGCGTGTTGAGTGATGGAACTCAACTCTGCGCTTATGCAACCTTGTAGCCATTAGTAATCTTTTACAGGGCGGCTGTATTAGGTCACTTTTGTCATTATTTCCTCTGCTTATTGCAATCTATAATTCAAGAATATACTGCTTTTTCTTTGTTTATAATTACGAATGTAAAATGTAAAAAGAAATACCTTAAATTATTTTCACTGTTTAAAAAATCTCTACAACACTGTCCTATCTATCCTACAAATTAAATACAACATAGTATTCTGAATATAATTTTCCATAATGTCACTAGTCATGTCTTTTTATCTGTTACAGATCTATTGAATAAGCAATAGCGGAGAGCGTTCCAAAGCTATAATATAATTCAACAAATTTATATCTCGTATAATTTCTGCGTACAATACCACCTATTCGGTTGGCAAGCAATAAACTCTTAGATAGATTAAACGATCGTGTTAAGTAAAGTAGGAATTGCTATATAAATTCTTAGTCATATTCCATTTATTATTTGTGTTTTTATTAGTAAAAAAAATGGAATTAATTATTAAAATATATTGTCCCCACATGCAAAACACAGAGAAGAAAGAGACCTCAGCTTCTCTCTTTTCTTTCAGTTTTTAGTTGTAACTGAATAAAAAAAATCCAATAAGATACATTTAAGTACCTATAACACATAGAACTTTCTTAAAATATTTTATAGTTTAGTTTTTACTATAACTATAGATACAAGGTTGCGTTATCTTCAGCAACTGACAAATATAGCCGTAAAGTAGTTAAGATAAGCACTACAAATGATATCCATTCTCACTTCGTTCCCAACACATAATTAAAAGAAAACGGGCTCATTAGGTAGAAATAATTACTGTGCCCCATAAAATTTTACCGCCCTCGCCTCGCTTCAAAATCAACCCCATTTAGAAATAAGCAATTTTCCGCTCGATTTACCGAAATACTTACTACCTATCCAATAAAGGCACGTCACGGCGAAACAAAAAACGATAAAATAAACTAGACGCTTCAGAATCTCATTGTATTTAATTAATTACTTGTAAACAAGGCCGATGATTTTCGAAAAGCAAATAGTATTAGAAAGCCGATCGGCCTAACAATGGACGACGCTACGCTTTTTTTCTATTTTGGTTATTGTGAATGGACTTATTGTTTACACGTTTCCTTTATAGGTTTTGGATTATGTGAATCACTGGGAAACCATGGTAGGAAAAGTATATTAGAGACTGATATTTTTTGGTTAAATATAGATTTGTATAAATTTTACAAATTTTCAGGAATAATCCATTCTCTTTTGTGATTTATATACAAATCTGTTTGGTTAGCCATGTATGTATGTTTGACAGTTGATAAAAATAATGTCATTTGTTTTTATTTTATTTTTAACAACAGATTAGATTTAGATTTGAAGATATACTTTCCTAGGTGGGAAATAAAACTAGAATATAATGTTCATTATAATAAAAATAAGTTTAGCGATCAGTTGGATGGTTTTAAATATTTATATATTTAAGTATGGCTCTACATTACATGTAGACTTATGATTATTTCGTCAAATAGTCAAATGCACAACCGTCGCGTTTACAGTCGCACGCTTGTGCTCTCCTATAATATTTCTTATATATATTTTCACATATCTTAAACATTCCGAAGTAGGTAAGTATGTAGATATAATCAGTAGATTTCATTGGTTTTAACGAAAGAAGCTGTTAAAACACTGCGTTTCTTCAAAAGAAACTGTCATCAAACCCACCCTAAAATATCCAGGCTACATTTTAATAAAAATATTTTTAAAAATTAAACAATTTTAACTACTGCATCAGCCAAGTATCTAAAAAAACCAAGAGGCGCCATACATAATTGTTTTAGCTAGGGGCGTGCCTTGCAAGTTGCTAGTCAGCGGCCAACTATTACACGTGCCCCGCCTAATTCATATAACATAATATGGGATTACTGGCAGAATTTTAATAAATCGCTTTTTTTATATAATAATCTAACGTTTGAAAGCTTCCGTTCTACGTTGTTTATGAGTTAAGAGGGTTTGTTTGGTATATATTTTATAATTATTTATTGTTTGAATATAATAGGGTTTCATTTAGTACCGATATTTTTTTATTTTAAAACAGGGGGTTTTGCATGACATGTTTGTTGGGATATATAAAGTATAAAGGAAATTTAATTAAAACATCTCCACCCGGTAACTTGAATAACGCTTAATGTTTGGAAGACCGTTTCCCGTTCCGTAAGATTCAACTTCCTTCAAATTCACAATAGTTTCAAGAAAAAAAAATTATAAAGAATATTAAATTTAAGATAAATCTTCAATCATATTAGGGTTGCAGGAGAATAATAAAAAAAACAAATGTCGAAAATGTATAAGTATACTTTTATTTGTATCTACATATAAACACGTGGATATTATTAAGATATTGCTACATCATACTTAATCTAAGAGACCAGTGCAGTACACAAAATTTACTAATTTACAAAAAAAAACCTTCAACCATAGTCTTTGGCACATTATCTTTGAAAGCAAAGACTCGATTCTACTTTCAGTTCTTTTTCCTACCTACTTTATACACACGTACCATTACAAAATAGATAAACAAGCAATTTAGATATAATAAAATACAGATTATCTATATTAATTTAGAAATCAAATTCAAATTGCACATAAACTAGGAAGTTAAAATAAAAATCATCGCTTATAATAAATTTTGTGCCAAAATTTTTATAACATAATATTTATATATTTTCTGTATAGTAATATCATTTTACATATTTCAAAAAAACATAATCAGTTGCTGTTGCTATAAGACCACATCCAAAAGATCATTCATTATATACTGTGTGGTAACAATTGTACGATTATAAATAATTGTTCATAAGTACAAAATAACACATCATTGTGATGATAAATAATTATTTAAGTATAAAACTAACTTAAAAGCACTTTTTCGACCTATAAAATAAAACAATCACAAAATTGACACAAATCACATTTAAATATGTTACAATTATTTTGAAGGCATTGAAGATTATGAATGACTATTATGAATTTGCATATAAATATCAATTGGTGAAGTACAATTCTACAAACTATATTTAATAATATTGATTTTGTTTTGTAAAATGGAGATAATCGTTAAATTTATATATCATTCATAAGCTACAATACCTATTTTTTAATATAATTTGACTACATTTAAAATGACGAGAATTAAATTTATCCTAATTTATACCAATGAGTATTATTATTATCAAAAATCGACCAAATCGGTGGTAATTGTAAAAGAATTGAAAATGTGATATAGTATTAAAGAAGTCAAATATAAATGTCCATACTATATACAAAAAAAAATATTGAATTAAGTATCTAATGCTAATTTTAAAAAGTTGTACACGCAATAATTTCTGAATATACGAACAAATAAGAATGCACAATTAATATAAAACCTTTAAAAAACAATAGCACATAAATAAGACGTACAATAATGTCATAGTGGTTGAAACGTTTATTCGATAAAAAATCGATTTTACTCTCCGTTACAAGTTTGTTAGGTAACCATCCTAATATCAAGTTGAGTATAGTCTATAATCAAATTCCCCCCCCCCCCCCAATCTTATCTTCTCTTCTTCTCAAGATTCTTTATATAATAAAAAATATAGTTAAATAGGATTTAGTATTCAATTTCTCAATCTTTATTCTAGCTAATTACGAATTCCTCCGAAATTATTTACTTTCATTTAACACCGAAATGTTAAAAGTTCTCAAGTCAACATTTTGTAATATCAAATGGAATCCAATTTCTGATCACAAACACTCTCAAAATATAAAATAAAAAAAGAAAACATAATTATGTTAATTGTCCAAGTACGTTATCAGAGTAAATCAGAAATAATAACGAATTCACATCATTTAGCATTAAAAACAAAATTTTAACCACATCATAATTATAAATAACTATGCATGGAAGGACATTTATAGGATATTTAAGAGGATTATAGGATATTTAAGAAAAAAATAAAAAATGCTCTCACTACATTAAACGATAATGGCACTATAATTTGTTCCATATTAGAAGCACTTTGTGTGTCAGTCTCAGTTTTTCTATTCCATTTATCTATAAAGGTGTCTTGTAAGTTTCAATATTGTGTTATTGACACACTAAGGAAGAATTTTCTTTTCAAAATGTATAATTTTTTACGTTTGAAGTTTAAATAAATCGTTGAAGCACTCTAGGCAACTAACCCATACGTTCCTGCTACGGCGAAATTCTTATACGCTAGTTATCTTTTATTTATGTTGAATGTAGTATGTTGTCCTGTAGTTCACCTACATAATAATGTGTTATAAAATTATTTTTGTTAGTTAAGCAATGTAAGGCAGAAATCTGATATGATCTTTTATTATTTTTGAGAAGTTTATAAAATGAAAAAAATGGCACATTTTTTATTAATACTGTATTTTTCTTATTTATATTTGTTAGTTCGTGAAAAATCGGTATCGACAAGATAGTAATGATAACGATATAATAATTTCTTCTACTCATTTCCACAATTACAATTTCAATGATGTACTGATGAGTACCTGATGAAAAGGAACTTTCTTTGAAAAAGAAGTCGTAAAATATTTAAGTGTTCTCAGTGTCCTCAAATATTTATTTTGCGTGTTTTCGTAACTAATTTTAGAAGTAAATGAGTGATCTTTATTAATTATTTATTTATTAACGCTACAATTTAAGTATCAATTAAAGCGTGCAAATGGTAATTGTGCGTTTAATTTAGTCAAAAAATGCAGAGTCGGATTAAATCTTTTAGAGTAAAAGACCTCCATAAAAAATAATTACTTTACACTAGTTAAAACAGACATATCATTCTGTACAAGCATATGATTCAATCATGTTTTTGAAGTATTCCATAAATCAGCTTCACGCTGTATCCCGCACACAGCAAGGTAGGCAGAGGGAACCTAGTGTTAAGGCACTCTGTTCCCCACTTCCTGCCAAATTCTGGAGGCATTACGTGTTGAGTGGAAGGACTTAACGCCGCGCTTTGTGGTGCTTTGCGGAAGTATGGGCAGAACATGATCCTCAATTTGCCTTTTTAAAAAAAATATTACCAAATATCGTGATAAAATTTTATACAGCCAAGTAAACATTTGTATCACATTCAAATGCAACACGAGTATTTAAAAAGTAGATGAAACAGTGAAGTCACTTTTAGATTAATCCGACTCTCAGATCTTACGTGGTCTAATAGAGAGAGAATTACATTGAGATTCAATATAAGGCATCGTTATATCAAAAGTGTACTAATACGCGCCTAACTAACGTGTAAATGTACCGAAACGTGTATAGTCATAGTAAATTCGTGATTAATATAAAGCACTTCATGATGATCCTTTAGTTTTCAAGGCCACATACTGAGTTTTAGAGTGCCTTCAGAGTTCTTAGTCTTTTATGAACTAGAACTACCATTTTATTTTAAAACATGAATTAATATTTTTTGTCAAATACATTTTAACGTGGGTATAATATTCATGAAATGAGAAAAAAATAGTTTATTTGATTTTTTAGTTATTTAAAAATTTAAATTGATCAATTCCAAATATAATATTACACTTTTCAAATCCAGGCAAAATTTAATACTATCAAAATTTTAATTCAGAAGAAATTACGTTAAATTTTTAAAAGTTACGTGCGTTTAATAAAGCACAGTCTAAGTCTAGTCACAAACACGTCTAACATTCAGTCTATTTTTTTTAAACTAATGTTGCCATGTGCGCGTGTGTTGTCATATGTATAATTTTACATTTTTTTGTGGTAAATTGTTGGATTATTTCAGGAACATTTTCTGTTAGTTCAGTCCTATTAATGTCATGGTATGTTGCGATAGATTATTAACATACATTGTATAATTCAGTTCTACGAAGTTTCATAAGGAGTATTTTGAGAAGTTCTTGGATTTAGTTACGATTTTTTATTGGGAAGACGATTCTATTAAATTATAATACATAATACGTATTACTACAATTGCTATGCTCCTAAATTGTTCTTATTATTCATGTTATGAAATTTTTTTAGTTTTTCTAAATCGAAGCATGAACAAACATTATCATTTTTATCATTATTCATATAAACCAATTCTGTTTTAAATCAGCAATTTATTGTAATATAGTAACACCATCTTATTTTATAAATGGTACAAAATAAATTATACTATGGTATTGACTAGTAATAACTGTTCATATTAAGCTTTAAACATTATAAGAAAGAATTTATTTCAAAATTTACTTTAAACTTCATTTTAATATAAATAAACATAGCTATTGATTTTATGTTTGATGAAAATTCCTAGAGAACGGTACATCTTATTTAAAATACATAATCTAAATTAAATAATTCAGATTATAAATATATAATTATACATGTTACATGGAATCTAATATTATTAACATAATATTATAATACCAAGTTTCACATCATAAAAACGCTGACACTTCGAATATAACTAAATAGTTATACATTAAGACATTGCCCTTATTACAACCACTATCCTAAAAACTAGAAGGATAGTGGTCTAAACTACTAATAAAAATATCTATCCGTAAAATAGTCCATCGAGTATGATCGAATACTATCAATTCCATTCTCGATCGATCAACAAACTCTTTTATAACATCAATAAATGAAAAAAAAATCATAAAAGCTTCTTCGAACCTTATCGATTAATATCGATTCAACATAAAATACCATCTTTAGTCAACCACCATCATACCAAAACTTAATGAATAGTAATCATAAATGGGCCTTCGACTCTTACCGATTACTATTGTTTCCACGTCAATTTGATTATTATCTTATAATTTGGATATTTTACTGAAGAGAGAGGGTATGGTTCTAATCTCAAAATGGTCCTTCGAGCCATACTGATTAATATCGATCCCACATCTAATCGATTAATGTGATTAAATTAACACTTTTCTAAAGAGATAGCGTAGATTGTGGTGCTACCGCTAGTTTTGGACGCTAGGTGGCGGTAGGTGTGGCTATCGATTGAACGGGAGCCGGTATCGATTCTCTAATTGTTGTATGTCTTCTTAGTAGTTCTGTTACTGTGATAGCCACTTGAACGGTTCCTTTGCCTTCGAGTACGTCTGCTGCACAGCACATCAGCTTCTGAATAAGAAAATTGTATATGAAATTAAAAAGAAATGCGATAAAAATGCTTTAATAACTAATTACTGTTTTATTAATGCGCCTGTTGATATATTATGTTACATTTTTGTTTTTTTTTATGAAGAAAGGACAAGGCAAACGAGCGTTCGGGTCACCTGATGGTAACTGATCACCGCCGCCCACGACCCCGCGCAACACCAGCGGAGCTACAAGTGCGTTGCCGGCCTTTAAGGTGAGATGGACGCGCTTTTTGAAGGTACCCATATCGTGATATAAAGTTTTTTGTTCATGTTGTGATATTTTAAGAAACACGACAAAAGTGTCCATAAAATTTCTTATACGAGCAGCTAATTTGACCATTACAACCAACAATATGATATTAATAAAAAAATCGACATCATAAATGAAACCAAAAAAGTGCCAATAAGAATTTAATTTATAATCGAGGAAAACATTGTAAGTACATACAAAAAAAGTACATTTTAGGTTACTTAACGGTATATACTAAAACAACTTTAGAACACATTCATACGTAAATTCTAGAAAAACAAACATCCTCAACACACTTATTAAAGAAAATTAAATTTTCAATACCATTAAGAAAAACTAATAGAACAATAAAACAACCTCCAATTTAATCAAACACCTTAAAGTAATGGAATATATCAGAAGGCTGGTTTTAATGTTCGCAATAAGGCAAGAAATTATAGTTAATTTATCGTTAATAATGATACCTCATAATTTTCTTTTATCTTTGTTTATTTTCTCTGCGTAATCCAAAAATGAAAAAAATCAATACCTTAGTAACTTTATTTTTCTCCGTTCTAATTCCCTACGGTACGGTAATTAAATAGAAAGTGGAAAATGAACAGTAAATACAAAAATATAATTATCAATAATAGTTTAAATTAGCTTACCGTCCGGCGGTACGTCGTGTTTTTAGAACAAATCATAGAAAATATTCAACAAATCAAATAAGGACGTAGAAATAAACAATATATCCGTGTAAAATGTTTTATAAATAGCACAAAAAAATATTATTATAAGAAATTTGTTTTATTTTATTATTTATATATTATACATATATATAGATACTATCTGTGAATAGTTGACGTATTTTTACACTGACATTTGTTCACTACCTATCCAAAATGAAAAACCAATTAAAACCAGCCATTAACTACACAGGATACCCAAGCACCTCAAGCCAATAATCATTAATAAATATATTATATTTATGAAAAATTATATATTAATCTATTTATGTATCTTAGTTATATAATAATTGTACTTGAAAAGTTAAAGCTCAAAAATAATTATTTTTTTAAACACTGTCAAAAATATTGTTACACAGACTAAACAAAAATGGTTCAAGATATTAACATAGTAATTTTTTTAATGTATTCAATTAGGGTTATCACAATTTTAATGGAAAATGAGTTATGTGGACAAACTGTTACAAAAATATTTATTGTTTATTTGGTATTTATTTAAAGAAGTAATAATTTGATGGATTTATATGAGATCCATGACAATGTAGAAAAAGTGAGCAGAAGCTCATTCACTGAATAAGATTTATAATTGAACAAACCCAAGAATAAAAGCCCGGTATATGAAATTAACAAACCTTTTTCAATTAGAAAAAAGTGACTAAGCCTGCTATTAAATGCAAAAACCTTAAAATACACGGAATAAACTAAATATGTCCAAAATATATTCGTATTTATATCTAATACTAGCAGACAATAGGAAATGCGTATTAGAAGTAATATAATATAAACATATACACATATCGACAAACAAACTGTCTTTTATTTATAATAATAGTAATAAAATATCTTTGGAATGCAAGGAATTATTATAAAAAACTTGTCGTTCGCAATTGTTATTTATAATAATCTTAAAAGGGTAGAGTTCTTTTATATTGTTTCTAAATGCAATTCACTGTTGGCAACATTGTTAGGTTGGCTTCCTTAGGAATAAGTTAGGGTCCATTAAAATATTAAAAAATTGTCTTTTTAATAAATGTTTTATCCAATATATACGAAAAAGCCTCGAAATATAAGTCTAAATATCACTACGCACTACTGAGCACCGTTTACAGTCATATCTATCTATTTTTGTTTCCAAAAAACATAAGAAAGAAAAAAGTACATTTCAATGATGAAATCTAACTATAATTACATCTCATCGTAAAAAATCATAAAATTATAAAAATGTATAAAACAACAAGAATGAATATATTCTATATAAAGGAAATCAATATAAAAAATCCACAACATGTAAACGGCCCCCGCATAAATGCTAAAATAACGCGTTTGCATTATAATACAATAACGATATGAATTCGATTAAGGCATACAATTCTTATTTAATAAGAAACACTCGCACCAATACATCGTGACCATTGTACTTTAGAACTGTTTTTATTATCATTTTCACACTACATACATTTCATAAATTTTGCACCTTAGCATTGTTGTTTCATTCAATTATGTTAAAATATATCAGAATGAGAATATGTACTACCTAAAAAAAAATTACTTTATTCTTTTTACTCTTCTCTTTTCCATCTATTAAATATTCCTGCAAGTTAAGGTTAAAAGGAGGGCACTAATGAACATATATGTCTATACATTTTATATAAGTACATTCAATTATTAATTAATTATAATTTATTATATATCTTAGCTTTGTAAGAAAAGCCTATAAAACTATAATATTACATTTTAACATAACTGAATTCATGTTTTTTTTTACTCAGGAATAACTTGTCGTAATAGAAACTAAGAATACAGAACATACGAAGCGCTTTAAAAACATAAAAAATATACGCTCTTAAATAATCAAAAATCATATAAAATAAATACTAAAAACAAATGTTCTTTAGACCAACAAATGAATAGTTTTATAAAACAAAGTACGACTCGTCATTTATAAAGCTGCTGCAATGCTGCTCAATAAATACATATAAATATTTATTCATATTTTATCAATCTACATCTAAAGTGACTATTAGATAGAAGTAAATTCCTGTAAGCGAAGTGCAAAAAATATTAAAATGTGATGCTTAAATCTATTTTACGATAACAATACAACTGATAAGAAAAACTTGCTTGGCACTAGACTTGAATACTATTAAAAAAGGAAGACTGTTTAGTACACGCAGCAAATATAGACATCGCTGATATTCCATCATTTTCAAAAAATCGCTATTTTTATTTTAAATGTAGATTTTTGTACATATTTTACAGGTAAAAGAAAATTACGCTTTTCATAATTTTTAAATAATGTTCAAAAGTTTAGAAAACTTTTATATATCATAGCAATATCAACGACAATACAAGAAAATAAAAAGATAAACATCAGTTATATTGACATCGTAACGTTCTTATTCTAGAATACAAAAACAATATTTTATAGACAAAGCAAAAAAACAACAAATTCCTTTGCAAATAAAATGAGATCTTCATGAATAATAAAAAATCATTAAAAAACAATCAAAAATTTTTTGCCATATTTGGAAATTCAATAAAAAAAGTATGTTTTGTGAGATTCACTCTAAAATAACACATTATAAAAAAATATAAAGATGAACGACAAAGTATTATAATTTATAGCAATTTAGTTTCTCACTGTTACAGCATAGCGTCTTTATGAAATCCCTTAAAAATACCTAATATTAGTTTAAAAAAACCATAAAACTAAAACTATTGACTAACAGAATACAAAACATATCATATCGTACATTATTTAAAATTAACCGAGTGATGTAAATTTTTCAAAAAATCTACACATGGTCCATATGCAAGACACAAGTAAAAAAAAACATTTTAACTTGTGTTACTAAAGGTAAATTGAATAAAGATAAAGATATTTTTGTTTTAAATTTAGAACTAATGTGTTGCTACTATAGTATATTATCAGTGTGGAAAAAAAAATAATAAAAAATAATACATGAAGTCATCAATCTACTTCATTTTAAATATTAACCTCATTTAAATCTTAAACTGTAAAATAAAAGTATTTAGAAAAAAAAAATCTTAAAATCATCAATTCCTCAAAGACATCTATCTCAATACTTTTAATTACCTTCATCAGTCTCAATATTAAAAAGTAGCACTTTCAGAAAAAAAAACCATCTCATTCACGCTTTAAGATTGTCCGTTGTACATTTAAAGAGAATAAATTAAAAAAAAACGCTTTTAATGTAGAAAAAGTGAGAAAAGTAAAAAATGCTACTCTTATGTAAAACAGCAGCCTCAGTTTGTATTTAATCACAGTTTGACTGTATTATAAGGCATTGAGTGCAATAGAAGATCTCTATCAACTAATTACTACGCACGTTATTTTATGGATAAAAAGTTATGTTTACACAGATAATTTATAGAGGATATAGAATAAGCAAGATGGCGGACAAGACGAACCCTCCTAGACATAAACAAGTATAAAAGATTCTATTCTCTCTGTCCCTCGCCGATTCGACCACATTTACGTAATTGATTTGTATATCTAAGTTCATTTTGTCTCGATCATACCTATCGATATCGATATTCTCGTTTAGTTCGGTTGGAAAATCGACTTCGTCTGTGTCGTATATTTCTAGGTTATCACTTTTGAGTATGCCGTCTTTACAAAACGGTGTTACAAATTGTATCTTATTCTTATGGTAGTAAGGTCCACGAATCCTAAGCTCATTGTTATAAACAGGTGAATATTGTGTCTGTGGGGAATCATTGATCAATTCAGAGTTATTATTATCGTTCAGCTGATACTCTTCCGTTTCATCGAACGTGTAATTTTGCTCGACGAAGTTAAAATTGCTTATGTATCTATCCTCACTGTATCTCCTGTAGTTTACTGTGATAGTGTCGAATTGTGGGCTATTTTGTTCCGTAATCGCTTCGAGCTCAGTATCGGTGGTGTAGTGTGTGTCGAATTCCTGGCTATTTTGAGTGTCCATTTGGTCCGTAATGTTGGTAGTATCTTCATTGGTATACTCTGGGTGTATATCCTTCCGCGAGAGCGTATGGAGGGCGTGCAGTGTGCGAGCGAGGGCGGCGAGCCCCCGCCCGCCGTCGCACAGTATGTCGTCTGGCGAACAGATGTCCTCCTGGAACACACGCCACCCCCTTTCTTAATTTCATTGTTTCAGTTTTTTTATTTCATTGTTAATTTCTTAATTGACTTGATTCTAACATAGTTCTCGCGAAAGGATATCTAACCCTGCAACGAAACTGTTGACGCGTTTGTAAGTTATCAACACGGTCACGATTTTAAATGTACTATTAATAATTAACATTTTTTTAATAAGAATAAACTTATCAAACTAGAATAATAATAAATACTAAGATATAAAGTAGGGGATATGTGAAACGATAAAGATGTTATATTAACTTTACAATATAATATATAAAAATTATGGTCCCAAATTACGATTTTAAAACTTAATAATAATGTAACGTAAGATTATTTTTTTCTTTTACTTCCTTCAATATTAAATTAATATAATATCTTGAACAAAATAAATTTTATTACATTTTTTTAGAATTTTTAATTTAGAATCTTTCTCTACGTTAGTATTTTATCATTACGATATGAGCGACATAAAAAAACTAAAAAAAAGTTAATAGACTTTATAATCGCTTATAAGAGAGGAATAAACCAAAATAAAGATTTACGAGAAACTCACCTCTTCCACACCGATTTTCCGACAAGCCTCCAGAAAATTGTCCACGTTCCTCCTACACCGCGCCATCGTCAATTTTGGCTGAAACATAAATAGTAAATATAATAGATGTATTGTATATAAAAAAACATTTTTTATAACTAGGAATCCTGTTCTACAAGGAGGTAAGGGGTGTGGGGGGTGTGCGGTTTATTAAACTATAAGTATCAAATATCTTAAGATCAATCATCCACTTTTACTATATCCCGATAAGAACTTAATTAATCATCGGAGATTCGCGCGTAATGCCTACTATAGGTACTTACATAGAATACCTGCTTACACCGCATTAAAGTACAGTAGGTCGCAACATCAAACGTCATTTACTGCACCAATTTATACATCACACAAAATAATCCCAATATACTGCAATAGAGTACAATGCGTCCGCGTGTACCTGTGCGGGCGAGGGCACGTGCACGGAGGCGACGGAGCGCGGGCGCACGTGGTTGGCGAGGTGGCACAGCACCACGCCGTCCGCCAGCACGCCCGCCAGCTGCTCCGGAAGCGACATCTTCAGCCGCGACTCGATTATCTGTTAATTGGTCGAATGTTAATTAACTGAAGGTTATGTTAAAATATTATTTCCAGGCCAATTGTGGCGCAGGGGCATAAGTGTATGACTGTAAACGCTGCTGATTGTGGGTTCGAACACCACTCGATAAAATATTCTTCGCTCTGGTGTCGACAAAGCGCGGCATTGAGTTTCGCCACTCGATAGGATATGCCTCCAGAATTGGCCGGAGAATGGGGAACGGAGTATCTTAACACTAAGTTCTCTCTGCCTACTGTGTAGTGTGCGGGGTACAGCGTGAAGCTGTATGTATATTATTTCCTAAATTTATTTGAAGTATAATTTTATTATTGAATTGTTTTGACTATTGTCAATTATGCAATCCGTAGTTTCATTAGTCAAAATGTTACTTTTTACTGAATACATATTATCTGTCAAGACTTAAATAGTAAAATTACGAAAAAAAAGCAAATTAACAATATTATTAAAAAATTAAAAGCGCACTCAAAATAAAATTAAAGTTGATATAAAAAAACTACAAACATCTAGTACCATTCTCAATTGCTGTAATAACTCCGTTTCCTCCTTTTGTTTATCAAATTCCCTCTTCATGGTAAAACTCAATTTATCTGGAGGCGTGTCTTTATTCCATATCTTGCTCGGCGGCTTTGAACCTGCACCTTTCAAGTACGCTACAGACGTAGTTAACAATTTAGCATCGCCATTCACTGTTCTGGGTATATTAGACTTTAAAGTATATGTATTAGTAGGAGATTTTGTAGGGGAAGTAGGCTTTGTATATGTTTCAGATCCGTTGACTCGCGTGTAATCGACGTTTCCGTTAACAGATGGATATGTTTTATTTACATTTCTTGACGGAACTACTTTTTGTACCGGCCGTTTCATTTCTTCCGTTTTCTCTGGATTTCCGTTTTGTGCTTGAAATCTTCGTGGTGTTGAGTGGAGAATGGGAGAATTTGGTGTATTTGGGGAAACTGGGGGATTATTTGATAGAGAACGGGTGTAAGGGGACATATTGTAACCATTTATAGGTGAATGTGGTGATTTTTGGAAATGTATTGGACTTTGGTTTTGTGAGTGGGGAGTGGAATCTAACTCGGGTGAGGGTTGATCTGTTCGGGGACGATAGACATCTTGCTGTCTTTGTTGTCTTAGGGCTTCTTTGTATTGTCTGGAATTTAAAAAGAGTAAATTAGAGAATATATACCATTGGCTGTGGGTTCTGTAAAGCCTGTGCATTTATTAACTTTACTATAAACGTACATGTTATTTAGAACTGGTATTACTTATAAGCGTGATTAAAGCATTATATAGCCAGTTAGCGGTTAGTCAAATTTAAAGCGCCCATTCAATATTATGACGACCAGATTTCTTATTAAAATACATATATTTTAAAATCACTTTCCCACTAGTGAGTGCACAGCGCTTTGTATAGTTATATCAAATATCTCCTATTGCATGAACAGCTGAAAGCGCACTTACACATACTTAACGACATACACCAGGTTTGATTAGCACAAAATGCGCTTAATTAACAAATTCTATATAAATCAATAATTCCGTTCAAAATTAAGCACATTTTAAGCTTGACACACATACATACACAAATATAAAGCAAAAACACATGCATAGCTTATACATATACAATAACCATAGTGCTGCATGAGTGTGCGTGGGTGAATGTACCTGTATGTTTGTTGATGAGCTAATTTACTCTTATCCTCGCCATTTGTATTGCCATCGGGTGATATACGGTGGCTGAAAGGGAACACCGGGGTTAATAATAAAGGGGACAATGAGGGGATGATATAAGCCAAAACTATATTTTTTACCTCTGCATCGGCGACGCGAGAAAAAATTAAAACAATAAATCAATATATAAGCAACTAGATATAATAGAAGATTTATAAATATATAACAATTATGTGTTACACATGCAAAATAATAAAAAAAAATGCTAAATATATTTTTTTATTGTGACTTCTATTATAAGAATCAATGGAAATATTGGCCGTGTGTAACACACAAATTGAGTAAGAAACCTAAATTATTCTAAGCTAATTATTTCCATAGATAATTCCACCATATATTATAATATTACATATATAAATATCTTTAGATAAGGCAAATAATAATCTATAAACCAGTGAATTTAATTTTCGGACTTCTAAAGTCCGCCACACACACACTTATAAACCAAATTAAAACTCATGTGAAGATTTTACTATATACTATACCACTAACATCTAGAAATAATAAATACTACATTATATAGTGTTACCATAAAATAAATATAAAGATGTTAAAAATATTGTTTTTAATAATATTGTAAACATAATTGACTTATAAAAAGTCCAAAAAAATTAATAAATTTTATAACACCTTTACATTTCAATATTTAAAAGATTCAAATGTGATATCTCCTTATTTTATAAACAATTTCATTTATTATTCTTATATATTCTAATAAAGTTTTCCATTTCATATGAGATATCACATAAAACATAAAACAGTCATTTATTTATATTTGTTATTTTAGTACCAGAAAGATTTTGATTTATTAATAGAGTGGAGACAAACAAAGGATATTCGAATATGTATTAATTTGTTATAATGCCATATTTTCTAATACTGTGATTTCGAAAACATGTTATTCTGGTCTAGTACTAACTTTATATAACAAAATACTTATAGTTGCAATATAGCTCAAAAAAAAATAATATTTTAGTACATTTGTATTTTGGTAATATAGCAAAATAAAACATTAAGATCACTTTTGAATATACTGTAGAGATTCAGTTATCCGGGCCTCAGTGACACACATATATGCAATTATCTGGACTACCCAGGTGAAGGACGAATTGATATGAGATTTAAAACATGACTTAAAAAAATATTTTAAATCAACACATTCGGACTTCCTACTGCCCTCCACATCACTCAACATACATTATATATATAAAAAAAAACACCATATATCTAAAGTCTAAACAACTCACCCAGTAAGTATGGGCGTTAGGGGCGCCAACGGGGTCTCACTGGACAGGGACTGAGCTCGCGAGAGGGCCGCGCCAGGGGACAGCGTGGACGGCGTGCTGGGCGTTGAACGACCTGAACCCCCTCCTGGTTCTGTGGCTGTTAGGCATAATATTTTATTTGAAATTGTAAGGGAGAAGTGGCATGCAAGAGCCAGGTTTTGAAAGAGCCGCTTGCAATATTATAGTAGTTTAGGAACGGATTCGTTAGAATATTTTATTTTTAAATGGCAATATTGATTTCCCGCCACCCACAAAAATTTTACAGTTCATCGGAACCAACGGACGCCGATACGTCGAGTTGAAGTTTTTGTCATTCCAAAGTAAGTATTTTAACTCCTTTGAGTTGTTTTTTAGTATTTCATTGTAAACAAATACGGGTAATTCGAATATAGATTGAGTTTACGTATATATTTGGCCATGTAACTGCATTAAAATTGAGTTTAAAAAGTTTTGATATCGTTGTCATTTTGGAGGTTACATTTTTTTATAGAATAAGTTATGAACGAGCCGGGTGGACGGGCCTTGAAAGAGCCGAAAGAAAAAACGAAAAAGGCCCGAGAAATCAGTAATTGAAGAATTAAATTGACCATGGCCAATAGTTTCTGCCTAGATAAGTCGAAAGAAATTGAAAATGCGAGTGATGATTGGCTCAAAGGATTCATATAATGTGATTGGTCTGAATAATGTAAGATTAAAAAGTTTGTTAGAATTATCTACTTAAAATGACTGATAGAATTAAAAAAAACATTACTTTTTAATAAGAATTATTAAATCGTTTTTATTTAATATTGTTTACCATAATTTTCACTGTTACACCTCATAATATAAGACTGGCTCTTTCATAACTTTTAATGGCTCTTTCAATACCGAAATGTTATGAAAGAGCCAAATGACACATTTTTTTAAAATGAATATTTTATTGATTAATTATTATATTTAAGGGTTATATTCGTACGAAATTACCTAGTTTAATAAATAAATAATAATTTCAGGAACATAAAACTTAATTTCTTTAATTAAAAGTATATTTTTTTGCTTCATTTAGTAAACTGGCTCTTTCATGCCGCTTCTCCCTTATATCATTTATCTGCCCTGTTGACATATATTCTATAAAACTTTACTTATTTTTTAGCTTCACGTTATATCCTGCATTCACCAGTAATAAGGCAGAGGATTCCTAATTTAAAAACAATCTGGTCGTGGGTGGCGTCACTTACCATCAGGTGACCCGAACGAAACCCGAACACGTTTGCCATGTCTTTTCCATAAAAAAATAAAATAATTTTACTCACCATCATTAGACCACCGTTTCTCCACACCATCCGTACAATAACCACTATCGACAACATGCCTTGGCTTATGCCGCAAACAATCGATGGTAGCGTTCCCAGACGTTATTTGATGATTTCCAGTATTCGGTGAACTAATGTAGGAAGTGTGTTTAGCTGATCTCCTAGTCTCGTCCACCCGTCGGTGAGCGGGGAGAGTGTCTTTGACCGCCATATTTTCTAAATATTTGAATATATGCACACGCCCGCGCATGCAAATCTGTTGAAAGGAGTAAAAATATATTAATGTATGTTTGTCTGTATAATTATAATAGATAATTCCATTAAACTCAGTTCATAATTATTTAAAGTTCCGCTACTCGTAAACGGTAAAACTTACTCGTACTAAAAAGGGGAACGGAAGCGTCCTAATGGGAACGGAGTGTCTTAACACTAGTTCTATATGCGGAATACAATATGTCACTTTAAAAAAAAAAACAATAATAAGAAAGTACTAAAAAGTGGCATCCAAGTGACTACATTCATAGAACAAAATAAAAAAGCAAGCAACCGGTCCAAAACAAAAGAATAGTCATCCAAAATGGTATACAGACGGTAAATAGAAAAGCTTTCTCAAAGATACAAAATGTGAGGCTAAAAGACACTGAGCACACATTCTATGTTGTTTTCAGTCTTCTTTTTCTTTTCAAATTTCACAGAATACCACAATATTTGTTATTATTGTTACGTATTTCTCTCACTACAGGAATGTAAGTAGAATTAGTGTAAAGACACTTTGTTCTCAACATAATTTCTCTTTATTTTTTTTGTCTAGATCGACGCTGTACCCCCGCACATAGCAGGATAGGCAGAAGTAGTGTCATGACAAATTTGCAACATCGACCGTTGAAAAGCGGAGCTCAACGCCGTACTTTGCCTCACCGGAGCCCATTAAAAAAAATATAGGGTATCTAACCCAAAACCATTGCGCCTACATTCAAACACTATCTCAATTGCCACAATAAAGGAAAATTTTATATACCAATATTAAAAAATATATTATTATACATAATATCATAGAAAGTGTAGGTACATAGACTTAACGGGAGTATACCGGGTCGATATGAGCTAATATTTGCGTTTGCCTTTCACTCGATAATGAGATGGCTATGCAGGAAGGTAAACGAGCAGTAATCGAACCACCTGCCCTTTTATACGATGATACCGACATTATGATTATGACAATTTATGTAAAAACAATATCCGCTTATAATGACTCATTATACTCGTATATGCATTTAGTGCAAGGATAAAAAAAACTGAATTCGTATAGAATAAGTACAAAATATTGGGTAGTGTTTGATTAACTTATTAGTCCAGCCGTAATAATCCCTTTGATAGAATAAAATGCAACTCTGAAGGCATTGAATGTTGAGTGGCGAAACTCAACGCCGCGCTTTGCCTCAACACCAGAGCGAACAAATGAAAAAAAAATTAAATATTTTACTTCCTCTAGTAGGAATCGACCCCCCACCCGTCACGTTAACAATAATACACCACGACCGCCTCGTCAGACGTCATAACAATGATTATAATTGATTGGTATAGTCAACACCAATAATATGTCTTCACAATGTCACGTTGCAAATAGATCTATTACACCGTAATACCTGGGGGACCCAAGAGTGACATCATTCAGGCTACTAGAGTTTTATTAAATAAACATTTAATAAGTATACTTTATATAAACGTAATACGCTTAAGTCATTCCAAGTAGGTAATTACGCACAAACGCACGAAAAATATTAAAAATACAGGTTCAATTACCTTGAACTTTTGATATTATCTTAAGTTTTTATTACATATCAAAATTAAAACGAATACATGATTGCTAGTTTGCGGATGTCAATCACAAAAAAAATATTATAATATCTAAATACATACTATAAATTTATACTTGGCACTATCTTTAAAGGTTACGAGTTCAATATTCCTGTGAAGTACAACGTACCTACTTTAAACAAAAGTGTCATCAAGACACTTCAAAGAATACTTACTGTAGTGGGTGGGGAGACTAGGGGGTTGTTGTCCAAGTTTAAAGTTATGATACTGGTCATGTTACGAAGCTCCAGCGGCAGTGAGGAGATGCAATTACAGCTTACATCTAAATGCTCGAGCCGTAGGTATGTGATTTCTGGAAATGGAAGCAAAATATTTAATTTTACATCAACATTTTATGTTATTTATAGAATATATTTCTGAACTGTATTCTTTCTATTGTTCTAAGCTCTTTGTTTCTTAAAGCCATAACGACTCTCTGGAGGTTATGTATGAAGTTGATGACAGTGGGCTAGGCGAAAGACGTATGCATGCACTTTCTGGGTACCCTGCTATTCAACAATATATATTTAGCTTTTAATGCACGATTTCTTATATACCTACACACTGTAGGGATTACCGCAAGAGCATAATAAGGAAAAATCAAAATACCATAATAATATATAAATAATATTTCAATAAAATCCTATTTAATAAAAGCTTTTTTGTATAGTGTAGGAATAACATAAGAAATTTAAACAACAATTTTACACTTAACCTTTCGAAATAACTTCATTACTAGAGGCCCGCTCGCGGTTTCACCCGCGTGAATTATGTTATTATTAGTTTCTGTCTCCATGACTACGTTCTAGTGACGTCTATGCAAAATTTAGACTCCTAGCATTTGTAGTAACGAAGTTTCATACAAACTTTCGACCCCAAAAACAAGCCCTTAGAAGTCGAATATTGCAAATTCCCGTCTAAGCGAGCACCTACGTCCTATAAATAACTCCTATGCAATATTTGAGATTTCTAGCACGTGTAGTATCTGAGATTTCGTGATGAGTGAGTGACCTTTCGATTTTATATAGATAGATATACATATTTAGATAAATTGTCAGAAGATAACAGTTACAAATAATTTAACAACAGGTACAGAAAAAGAACTTACGTAAAGGTAATAATCCCAGTTGATTATTACTGAGATCCAAACATCGTAAGCCGGAACAGTCCCCTAAAGACATAGGTACTTGTGTGAGCCTGTTATTCGAACCATCCAATTCCGCTAAGGAGGTCATCTTTCCAATTTCCTTTGGTAGAGTGGTGAGGAGATTGTCCGGTAGTAGGAGGACTTGTAAGGGCATTAGGCATACTTCCCGAGGCAGTTCCGTGAGCTGGTTCGAACTGTGAATAAAAAGAACATAGGATTTTAGAGTGTCTTAACTTTGGTGAATATTTGATCACTTTCTCAGTCTCGACGTAAATTTTATGAATTTGAATGTTTCATATTTTTCATAATATTCACATTTAAAAAAGGCGAGAGTATAATTTAGCATTACATATATTTTCACAAAGACCGTCACTTATGCATAAGAGTTGCATTACAAATGCGCATTTACATTATGCATGTTATTAACTATATATAATTTAAAAGAAAGCATACCCTTTATTTAATATCTTCATATATTATAAAGGAATGTTTTATGTTTTCTCTACATATACACTGTATAATCAACTGACGCATATTAGTTTTACTCGGGAACCTATTTTACGCTGTTTACGTCTAATAAATCGTTTCTCACTCAACCTAATAATTCGGGCGTCACGTCGGTGTCAAAAGTTCAAGTAAATATTGACATTTTCACATCGACTGCTATAGCTAAAGAAATAACTGTATGTACAATGACTGTAAAAGAAATTAATTTACTGTTATAAACATAAACTCTTTTAATTTTTAGTATTATAATGGTTATATCCCGAGTTCAAAACTTCGTATAAAACAACACATTAACACTGTGATATATCAAAATAATGTAAATATATTGGCTAATGACAACGGCGATTACATTACAAGTTCAGGAGTTCGTATGGGTGAAAGGGATTTCTTTTCTTTTTAGTAGTAATAGGTACATAATATAATGAATGACTTTATTATAATTAAATGAGAATATTACTTAACCATAGACAGACATTTAAGTGATAAGAGAACACAAAAATGCTTTCACGTTGTGACTATCACAGGCTTGTTTGTATAGGGGGCGATAAGTAGAGCGGAGAATATTGTTTCCCTTTGTCAACAACTTTGATGTTTCAAAGTAACGCCAACTAGCATTAAGATCAATTTGCAGCCTTGTTATTTGAAGGAGAATAATATTAATATGAAAATATATTTATTTATACATTCCAATTCAGCGCGCACAAAACCTCTATCTATTTCATAGATTGGGTAACCTACCTGTCGTCAATATGATCAACTGAGGTAAGTTACATAAATATAATTAGATATACTCTTTTACCTCCCTCTAAAATTGATAAAGCAATTTTTAAGTGGATATGTGAATTGTGGCTAAAGGAATCTATGCTATTAACATTTTGATATGACATGATATTTGGAACGCTCTAATTATATTATTTAATAGCAACTAGTGACGCACTTCGCCCACAACTTCACCTATTTATATAAATAAGTTTATTATATTATATCTAATTATCGAATTATTATATTATATCTAATAATCTATTGTATTTGCGTGGAATTCTCCAATAATCGATATTTATGAAGTACCAATAGAAGAAACAATGATTTTGTCAATCTTTTTGCCTTGGACTAAGAAGTTAAAAAAAATCAGCATCACGCTGTATCCCGCACACAGAAGGGTAGGCAGAGGAAACCTAGTGTTAAGCCACTCCGTTCTCCACTTTCTGCCGAATTTTGGAGGCATTGCGTGTTGAGGAGCAGAACTCAACGCCGCGCTCTGCCTCGACACCAGAGCGAAGAAATGAAAATATGGGCTAAGAAGAATTTTCATTTTAAATTGAACAATATATATTGGAATAAACCTTAATACGTGTTACTTTTCTCCTTGACTAATTTGTATCTATGTTCTCAGCAATTAAGACGCGAAAAGGAACTAGTTTTAATCACAATCTTAATATGGAAGCATGGATATACAAGACTATAATCGAATTCTTAATAAAACGAGACCGCTTGTATACGAGAGGCGACAGCTTTTTTCTCGGAGACCACTGCTAGACTAGATGCCATGAAACTGGATCCAACAGTAAGTACTGCGAGACGAGATTAATAATAGACGGGGGTCGACGGACGCTGCATTGAAAACTGATAGAAGCTTAGCAAAAGTTTCGACCGCAATGCGCTATAATGCGGACTGATCGGCATCGATGGAGATGGCCTATAATAAGCTATTAAAGAGGAATCATGATATTTTAATGGCAAACAATCTCAAACTCCGTAGTTAGTAAACATAAACATTGCTCATCTATGTTATCATAAGATAAGATTTTAAGATATTATTTACAAATGTGAAAATAAATCAGTTTCACGTTGTATCCCGCACACAGCAGGGTAGGTACAGAAAACCTAGTGTTAAGACACTCCGTTCACCACTTTTCAATATTCAAAATATATTGATTCAACTTGAATGACCGTTCTGAAAACATGATAAGGTCACAGGTGAGATAAAATATTTATATTCGCAACAAATCCAGGTCACTTAACAATGCCAATATCAAAAACAGTAGCATAAAAAAGTTATATATCAATATTCTCATAAATATTAGAGTGTATAGGCCGGTCGTTGGGCAGAGGCACTAGAGTCTGACTGTTAACGCGACAGGCAGTGAGTCCAATTGCCAGTCAAGGAAATTAAATATTTACTTCGCTCTTCGTATCAGACAAAGCAGGGCGTTGAGTTCCACCACCAATACGTACTATCTGAAGAATTCGGCGAAAAGTTCTTGTTCAGGTTCTCTTCGCCTATCACGCTGTGTGCAGAACACAGAAAAATAAATTATCATGTAGAGTGCTATTCTCTTACTATACACTATCTGAAACTTTTACCGTGAGTGATTTAAACCACTCACACTAAGACCATAAATAACCTGGAAAGCTAATGAAATGAAACAACAAACGGCATGAGTAGCAAATATCTACGATCTAGGAATGGCTTTCGAAAAGCAGATCTTAGATTAACTAAATATAAACTATCAGTAAATACCTAGGTATATATATCATAGGTTCAATCAATTTACTATAAGCGACCGTAATATTTTTTAGCTTCACGCTCTATCCCGCATATAGTAAGGAGGGCAAGGGGCAATTCAATGTTAAGATACTCTCTGTTGCCCATTTACTGCCAATTTTTTCGAGGATTTGCGTGTAGAGTGGCAGAACTCAACGTCTGACTTTCACCTTGGTGCCAGAACGAACAAATGAAAATATTAATAAATAATAATTCATCGAACGCACAACCGCCGCGTTACAGCCACGACGGCCGTCCATCCATAAAAGGTTTAACAATAAAACTTCACCAGAATCTCAAGACGAACGGTATGTCCGATTACAGTGTAAATATATGCTTTCTACACGCAAGTAGCCAGACAAGTTCCAGCCACATTTAGCGTTGAATTGCTTTTATTGGTATCTGAGAGCATCGCCCATTGAGATGCACTGTTAAGTACGATCTTCTTATTTGTAATGGAAATGCCGTTAAATCTCTTATTTTCTATTCATATTTTATATATAGGTACTCTGTATTGCATTTAATAACAACGATTGATAAATAGTTTAGAATATTGTTGGAAATAGGTTAACCTATCCCTAACAGACATCTCTTGCAGTTCAATCTATGGGTTGGAGAGAAAGTTAAAATTTTGTAGGACTTTATTTAATAAAAACGGATGTAAAGCCGAGCCTTACGGCTGTATTATGTTTTACATATACAAAATAAAATGGAAGTTTGTTATCACTTGATAAGCTAACACGTTCACCCAATTTCATGCATCATAGAAGCAATAATCGATTTACTGCCATAACGACATGGGACGGCCTTTTCGCTCAAATATTTATATTTACTAGCTATCGCTTATCGCTTATTTATATTTACTCATTATAAAAAAGAGCTGATAGATTTCAATTAGAAATCATATAATTAGTTGATATAATTTTATATGTTACAAGGTCGCTGTATAAAAAAGGAAGAAAACAAAAAAAAATAGCATTCATACTATATTTAAAAAATCAGAAAAGATACCTTTATTTATTTCTAATAAACTACAAGTCTATGTACTCGTGCAGTCACATCATCCATTATTATTGCTTACGTAATCGACAATCACATTCTATTTCCTATCTCTTAGATAACACCCGTTCTCGGTTGCGATTGTCATTTCTGTTTACCTTTTCACAACTTTACAAGTTACAAGTTAGTTTTTTACCAATAAATAGGCAAAACTTCAACCCTTGCTTCGTCACTCAACACGCGAGTGTCAAGAATGTGGAGAATGGAAGTGTCTTAATCGGAACGAAGTATCCTTATACTAAGTGGGCATAACAGTATGTGCGGGATGCAGAGTGAAGCTACATATAAATAAATACATAGTACTACGATTGTCTATAAATAAGCGAAAATTTCACAACAAAACTAAAAGCTCAGAAAAAATGCCTTAGCATTGCAAAAGGTGGAAATATGTGTAAAGATAAAAACATAAAAAATATATAAGTAAATAAATAATTACCTAACTTAATTTAAAACGTATTCATGAAAGTTTACTATAGTCATTATGAGATAAGTAAAATGTTGTAAATCAGCATACCGGAACCAACATTTACAAAAAAACGCCATTTACTTTGCAAATATGTATAATATGATAAAGAGAGTTAGTTGGTATAGTGAACACCTGCACATTCTTTACGATGCAATGATGCACAAAGCAAACGCTCTATAACGTATAAGGTTTTAACTTATTATAAGTACCTACCTATATAAAAAATATTATACTTAAATGCATAACAAATAAAAAAACAAAAAATATTTCATGTTCAAAGGTGGACTAAATCTCTAGCATAAGAGATCTCTTCGTAAACGTAAACCTATGGCTTAGTGGTCAGAACGTTCGGACGGTTTTCCAAACTAGTTCAAATACCGCTACGTTAAAAATTGATTGCAAAAAATAATTTTTAAGACATTCATAAGTTAACTACAGCCTTATTAAACTTAAATAAGCTTTAAGGAGCATAAAATTTTTTTTGTGAACTACTCAAACGAGAACCAACAATTGAAAATGATTTTTTTTACGACAGGAGAAAGAATTGTAGTAAATGCTTATACATAAGATATGTTCTGCGAACCTGCGGGTAATGTATGAACCTGCTGACTTGAGAAAGACAATATTAACGCGTAGGAGCAACGCAAGTTCATAGGAGTAAAATTCATTGTTTTTTGTATAAACTTAATGACAAAACCTCAATCTTGATTTATTTAAAAAAACTCGTCATTATTTTAAAAATAAAATATTAAAAATACTACATTAATAATAACATAATCAATATATATAATGTAGATATATATTCACATACCTATTTACTGTGTAAACAGTTACAAGATGAGTTCACGAGGGGCTGTCCCCTGAAGTGAGGGGAGGCCGAGTACCTACTAAATTATCATTTGATGTTTTAATTAAGAACTAGCGTGTTTATTTTAGGATTTGTTCATTTTTGTATCACAATTATAATATTTTTAATAAAAAAAACCCTCGAGCTGTATTTTTATAATATATATTTATGTTAATATTCTTACAATGAAGTTATAAGCATTTTATGAAGTTAACTAAACTTATCTTACAACAATTTCCAGTGGAAATAAATATCATTAAAATACATCTATTTTAATATTGATAGATAAATAAAAGCCAGCAGGTACACTTTTATTTTCATTCCCAATATTAGCTCTATTTTACAAGGCACGACAAATCTAATAAATTGTAGCCCCACATGGCAAACTATGTTATCGTTCCTGCAGGGTGGATCAAGGTCGATGATATATTGATTATTTCTAGTCTAAGCCGTGGGGAAGCTGCGAGAATTGAGAGAATACCATATATTCGTATTCGTTATACTAAATGTTTTACACAATTTTCCCCTCCCCGCTATATCCTGCATATAGCAAGGTAGGCCAGATCATAGTTTGGATTATAGATCACAGTGGCAAGACTCTTCGTTCTCCGCTTTCCATCAGAGTTCAAGGTATTGCGTGTTGAGTGGCGGATACCAGAACTGGGGAAAGGAAAAAAAATAAATGATTTCCCCGAGTGGGGTCGAACCCACAGCCATCGCGTTATAGTCAAATACTGTCCCATAGTCAATTCTTAAAAGAATATAAATATACCATATAAAAATCATATATATGGCTATAATAAATAAGTTATTCAAGTCCATAATTGTATGAAGTTCTGCTCTGAACTTTTAACGATGCCTTGCAGGTTTATTTATAAGTACTTATCTAGTATTTGTGATATTTCTAAGTCTGAAGAATAATTTATTTGACCTTTACATCGAAAAGTTTTTATCACACAAAATCACAACCTGTATTATTTTTAAATATAAGTAATGATAACAATGCTATGTTTTGAATTTTAATATAGGCTGATGTATTTAATTCATGAATAAGTTATTTATTTTGAAACTATATTAAGTATTAATTTGAAAATATTCATTTCATATTTCTTTCTATATACTTAAAATACATCATAAAATCAACTTCACGTTGTATCCCGCACACAGCAGGGTAGAGAGAGAGAACTTAGTGTTAAGACACTTCGTTCCCCACTATCCGCCGAATTCTGAAGACACAGCGTGTTGAGTGGATGAAATATAACATTTAAACAAATAACATGATTAATAATTTAATTAGCTTCAGGGTTGTTATTAAACGTTATATAAGAATCAAACTTAGTTCCAACGAGCCTATTAATTTTAAATTGCTTAACAAATTGATACCTTATTATCATAATTTTATAATTTAACGCATTATTACCATTTAAATGTCCACAGATAAAAATCAGCTGTTGTGAAATTTCGAAATTGTGTTAACCTCAAATTAAAACTTTACTCAATAACTAACTTAGATTAACTTAAAAACACGGCTAAGTGACTGACAATTACACACTCAAAAAAATAATACTAAAAATAATATATAAATTTAAATAAGTACCTATAGATAATTAATAAATTAAAATAATAATTATCGTAACGTGATGAAATCTATGATATTAGAGTTTCGAGAGACGCGGGTTTGATTCCCGCTGTGTTGATTTTTTTTATATAATAACTTAGTTTCCAAATAATGAGTGCGCACACAAACAATTGATTTCACTAAAAAAATAAAAAAAACCGTTAACAACCTGTTTCAAGTTCCGACAGTTACGCAAATTTCACAATACATTCACGCGTCCCATTTTCAATGTATTCTATATAGCGAGCTCGTCATGGTCGAAGAGTGAATGACAAACGGCACAGAACGAGTGAGTTATGTTTACTATTTTATAGTTTTAGTTTTAATGACCGTATTTTGATAATAAACATGGTAACGTAATGGTACTAAACCTAAACCTATACGTAATAGTATATTTTAAAAATAATATATTAGTTGTTCCCTATCTAATTATATGTAGTGTCTCACGTATATCTAATTATATGAATTTAAATAAACTTGGAACGGAGGGTGTGGGTTCCAATTCTATTTAGGGGCAAAATGTTTATAACTAGAAAAAAGTCCTAAAATACTTTTATTTCACTATTAGCACCCCATGTTTATTAAAATTAAAAGTGGAAAACGAAATATTATTTCACTAGTCCTCTAGCCATCTACCTTAACGAGAAGGTCTACCTACAATGATCAATTGACATATATTTGAAATACGAAAATATCAGTTCTGATTCTTGTAGATGTCTATGTTTACTAATAGTCCCCTACATTGTTTTGGTTCCCGGAACAACGCGCGACAGGCCAACCAATTTGGACATGATTGGAGCAAATTAACTTTATTTTGGTAACTGCCAAAGTAGTCACGCAATAACATTTGTATATCTATTCCATCCATACACTTATACTCTATAGATTTTTTAGCTTCATCGAGGGAACCTGGGAACCTAGTATTAAGCCACTCCGTTCCCGTTCTCCAAATGAAAATATTAAATATTTCATTTCTTCGAGTGGGAATCGAACTCACAACCTGTCCCTCCCGTGTAAAGTCTCACGCGTGTACTGACTAACGGAGATAGACAGATTGAAGTATTCATATATCACTTATCTCCATTGCATAACAAAGTAATCATTTTTTAAGTTTCATATATAAATACACATTGTACAAAATAAATATACATATGCTAGCTTCCCCTTAGGGTGATTAGTTTATTTGAGCGATCGGTTTCAAAAATATTTACTTAAAAAATAAATGTAGATACCTAAGTATTTAAACAAACATGGACGGACAAACAACTCTAATATAACATGTATATATTTACTATAGATATACAACGACGTTATTCTCGACGCGTGTTACGTATACTGGTAAAATTCGTAAAAGTAACGGCGTTATCATTAGCACGCACATTGTACACGGCAGAGCAGTCACAGTACAGCAGCTTAGCTCCATTACATGTTATTGACTTAACTTTTTGTTCTATTAATTACTTTAAACTCGGTAGTTTGCAATTCGATTTCCGTGTGACACCTTTTTTCAGAAATAAGTAAAGTCGCGATTAATCGTGAGCCATTAGTAAATAGTAAAATTGTGTTGACGCATATCATTAAGGCCACCGCGGTGCAGTGGTGCAGCGTCTGGCTGTAAGTGCAATAGTTGTAAGCCGGTTGGCAGCCAACTAAGGGAATTATTTATTTTTACTTTCATTCACATATCTGCTTGTCTGGAAAGGGCGGAGAATGGATTGTCTGTATACGAGTCTCAAGGCCTACCTGATGATATAGCACAAGGTTCTCGATTCTAATAAGTACACAAAAAATGTTAGAACAGGATTGCAAAATCTATACAAATTATGCAACAAACGTATTTCTTATTTATAAAAGTAAATACGCAAATCCTAATACAGCCTATCTTTTAAATAATTTCCATACATAAAAATTAACAGCAACTAGGCTATGGCAAACACACCATTAGCTCTACATACGTACATGGGACCGTGACATCTCGGTCGTTCACCTCGCCCACTGATCTTTAAGCCGACCTACAAAAACGTTTTGTTATCACATATCTAACACTATTTTCGTCACAGAAATAGACGTGACAGTGACAAGTTAAACTATAAAAACAATTGGTTAGGAATTTTAGGCGTCACGTTGTAACCCGCAAACAGAAGCGGTAGCAGAGGGAACCCAGTGTTAAGACACTCCGCACTTCCGCACTCAACAGTTTGCGCTAAATTCTGGAGACTGCGTGTTGAGCGGCGGAACCCAACGCCGAGCGTTAACTCAATGCCAAAGCGAAGAAAAGGGAAATATGCCATAACCAGCGCCACGAATGGCCTCAAGTTTAGGTTTATATATCTTTTTGTATAAATCGTTTATACGCTACTGCATGCCCCAGTTTATACTGGGGCATGCAGTAATGTTTTTATCAGCAGACATGTCTAGATAAACGAAGCGCAGATTGTTACGACATTCAAAAAAGTAAAGGTTGATACTGTTTAATGTAATTTTTTTTTGTTAAGAAACTTAAAATACCGAAATTAGTAATTTATTTTGTCATAATTTAGTTATTTTTAAATATTGATTTGATAATATTATTTATTTTGATGGTTTGGTTAAAGTTTAGACCTTTGAAATTGGAGCAGCGAGGTTTATTTAATCTGCAAATTCAGTAAATCCGTAAATATTTTGCAAAGCTGAATTCATAAAGTACGACTAGAGTCTGACTAGGAGATAATTTAGGTTAACAACACTTGAGCAGGAAGTCCAGTAAAAAAAAATACAAAAATGTATGTCAAAACGGCACAGTTAGAAATATGTGTCACGTAGGTACTACGGTCATTAATTATAGATTGCGACTTCTATTCATTTAATATTATATTAAATTTGAATGTATTTACCTAAATTCAAATTAATCAACATGTGTAAATTACAAAGTTATTCAGATATTGCATTCATTTGTTAACGAAATAGCGAAAGCAACAAAACAGATGATCTACTAATTTTCTAAATAAGTATAAAACTATAAAGAAAATATTATTCACCAAGAATCCGCATAGAAGGACGTCGATATCCCAGCACTTTACAAAATGAATTACGACGCTTTCTATTAAATTACAATAAAGAGAAAAGAAAGAAATCTCTTAATTGATGGAAACTCGCGAATTAACGTTTACGTTACAGTAGGTATATTGATAATTCGCATGCGACGAACAAATCGGGAACGTATTGGGGCGTGTCGAATACGCATACATCTAGTCTACCTACGGTGGTTTCTGTGACATAATATTACTCAATATTCGCTATTATGTAACGTTTTGCGGTATTTCAGGTATTTAACCGACTTCAAAAAGAGAAGGTTCTCAATTAATTTAAATCGTTCTTCACTGACTTTCCTTTCTCACTTGGTGAATGTGTAGATTGTAGGTACAAACGGGAAGTTGTCTTTTTAATTACGAAGGCAGTGCTAAATATACGTCTTTATTGTAATTCGTTTCCTATAGGTTTCACACACTTTCTTAACTGTAAACTTCATTAACTGAAATTACATACAAATACAGTTGGCTGAGAAGCACAAGATTAATATTCTGCCACTGGAAAAGCCTATATGTAGCATAGAAAGGACAATTCAATTTATAACTTTTTGCAAATCTTTTTAAAACGACTATTTATATTATTTACTATTTTTTTCTTTCTAAGTAGGTATAGATATTTCACTAATCGTTAGTGAATTACACTGATAAAAACATTTCCACTTCATTGGACTCCGTATTTAATTAAGTCTTCGCGTCGAACGACCGATGGTAAGTTCACGGTCGAATGTTAAGTAAGCGATATTTATATCGGCATACATATAATAATATCAAATTTAAATTTATAATATCAAAGGACAGCTTGTGGTATGTGTTGATCTTGTTTTGACCACGAAATATTATAAAATTAACAAAAGTATAACAACAACTCAATTATATTAAGTTCAAATTCATATTAATAAACGTTCTGACAACGTTACGTCCTCGGTGCAAGTGGCATAATTTCCAAATTTGGCCAGTCCCAAACTAATTTGTGTAAAAGGGCAACGCCTTCTCAACAATCGCTCTGGAAACTATTTATAAAGCAGCATCAAATTTCTACATTAATTTTGAATTTATCACACATGCGAGCTTTTGAGTAATAAAATGTTTGATAGCTCGACTTCAATTTTAAGTTATATTCAGTTCTTCTCATTTAGCAACTGCTGAGTTTCTTTCTTCGCAACTGAACTATTCGAGTTCCGAGTGGGAGTTCATGTAGAACTGACTTGATTTCCTAATAGCCTATGTGAACAAATATTTTGTAGAAAAAACTTTTTTAAGCGATAGGTCATCGACAGACGAGCTGTTTTTACTATAGGTACCTAATATATTTTGTAAGAAGTTGTCACTCATGTAACCGTAGAAAGTTGACAAAACGATACATGTGAGTAGTCACGTTTAACGGAATAAAAACCAGTTCCAAGAAAGCTTGGAAGAAATTTGGATGTCTCTATTCACTTGTTATATAAATGTGCAGATCAAAGAAATATTATAAATTGTTTAAAAAATGTATAATTTATAAATTAATACACATATATTTTAAAAATATTATAAATACTATAATTGAGGCCGGCCGTGGGGCAGGAAGCCAAAAAAAAAATATAATTGTCTGACGTCAATATAAAAAAAACACTCAGCTTAAATATTGGAGACTAAATCAGAATAAAATACGTGCGAAATGCACATAATTTTTTGGATTTAGTTCGTATGTTACCAGAAAAATAATTATTTTAAAATGTCTGGTCGAACTTGAAATACAAGCTTTAAATTTACAGTTCTATATGTATTGTAAATAAATAGATGGCGACTATCCCCCTACTGGCCACATTATTATGAGGACATTAGAATCCTTCTCCCTAACCTGCTGAATGCGGGATACAGCGTGAAGTTGATTTATTTAGTGAAAGCTTATCAATTGTGGATCAATGGTAGAAATGCTTTATCTATTGTTGTGTATATTGGTGCCATAAGCTACGTAACGAGATAGCCTTAAAGCTTTGTTTGAATTTAACGCCCACTAAATTTCGCCCGAAGTGTGTCAATGGTATGATTTATTGTAACTAAGGCTATAAAGATTATTAGAATACCGAAACTAAACTCATAGCTAGTTGTAGTTCGCAGTAGTGTATTTTACGTAAAGTATAATATTAAATATTAAAAATTGTCAATATATTGGTGAACTTAGACTTTTACTTTTATAATAATTATATAAATCTGACTAGTAGTTCCAATGATCTAAGCGTTTAAGCAAACAAACAAACTCTTTCGCTTTATTATACTAGTAAGATTTATTCATTGTAAAATTGTTAGTAAATTAAAAATGTCACTTTTATTATTACTTACGGAACTTTTAATTCTTGGATCAGATGACTAAAGGGTGCGTCAGATGTTTTCAAGTGAAATGACCTATTTTTATTTATAAATAAAAATACCGTCGATACAACATTGATAAGCCTTATCACTGAGATATCGATAGATCGATACTTTACAATGTTCATATGCGCATATAGAATGAATGATACACAATTATATTAATAATGTTAAATGACGTTTTATATTAATAAAATAAAATATTTTTTTTGCTTTAAGTATGCTGTTACACTTGCCGCCGAACTCTGGAGGCATAGGGTGTTTAAAAACCGTACTTAGCTCTACACTAGGGCGAAAAAAAATATATTTCATTGCCTCGAGTAGGAATCGTACCCACAATCTGCCGCGTTTACAATCACACGCCTGAGCCACTGCGCCACGTCTGACGTCAAATTTACTGTTTATGCCAATATAATAACGATAACAATATAATTATCTATTGTTTTATAATATATTACATATTTTCAAAGCATAAAGTGATATTTTATAAAATAAAAATTTACAGAGAAACCAACCAAAACGCTTTATTTCTCTATTTCTTCTCAACAAGTAAAAAACGTTATCGAGTAATAAATATTACGGCGTTTGGCGTTCAGCGCGTTTGGCGCGGCCGACCGCCGCGCGCCCGTGCGTTCCCCCCGACCGCTACGCTACTTCGCGTCGTTCAATACTCTATTCGAAAATGTAGGTCCATATTATTGATACAACTTTTTTATATCATTATTTTTTATTTACTTCTTCCATTACAGTAAACAAACAATGTTTAGTGAAAAGAGTTTACCAAAAAAATATAAATTATATTAAAATATAATAAATATTTATTTCAATGTAAACGCAAATAATATAGTTAAATAATGGAAGCACTCTTTATTACATTATCAAACTTAAATTTAAACCTTTTTACTAAATAACAACCACATAAAAATTCCTCATCACTCAATAAAATATAGTTTTGACGTAATGAAATGACATTGCGACATGCATTAAGAACTTGAATGGAATTAATTAAAAAACAAATTAAAATAGTTGTCTCTTCAATGTGTTTTGATAGCGAATAAATAGAACATTTAGTTTAAATATAACATATCCTGTTTGGTACATCATAGCCGTGGCCAACCTACTAGAGTTCGGACGCCATTTTGAACCGCACGCCGCGTTCCCCCGCCGCGCGTCAGTCGCCCGCCGGCCGCCGCTCGTGTAGACAGCCCGCGTTCGCACGCTCAAATCAAACATCATGCCAGAAACTCTCCAAGTGGATACTGTGCAATTCGAATTCGATCCAGAGCGTCTCATTGAAGAGGTGAAAAAACGCCCGGGCATATGGGACTTTGAGCATGTAGGGTACAGAACGAAAAGTATACGGCACAAGCTATGGATGGAGGTCGTTGGCGAGTTAATGACAAACGACGACGTACTACAGATTTCAAAGAGTGAGATGCGGGAGCTAGGTAATGCATGTTGCAATATTCGTGTCGGGTCTTGTCAAAGTTAACTAAAGCTAGAATTCACGTGGTGAATTTAGATTTCGATTGTGCGATTGTAGTTGTACAATACAACTTGAATGGGAATAATAGAATTAATAAGAATATTTAATCTATTTTTATAAATTACAAATTACAATGTTCGAATTTATTTTATCTCCAATTCAAAAATGAATTAATTAGACTATTTCTTTCTCAAATTCGCATTATCTATGTTGTTTTTCATTAACATTAAATTTATTACAGAATTACAACTTCAAAAAAGATGGAAAAGTATCAGAGACTGCTTCCAAAAGTATGTCGCAAATCCCAACAGAACAAGGCGGCCGTATATATACAGTAAACTATTGGAATTCCTGTTAAGGCCGGAAAAGAAACAAAAACTGAAAATAAATGACGTTTCGGCAGAATCGGAAGATGGACGAGTAACGAAGAAAGTATGGAAACCGAGAAAAAAAATAAAATTATCAAAAGAAAGTTCCGAAGAAGATAATGATGTTACCTGTAATGACGATTCTGATTCTAACGAGGGCTCAGTGGAGCTACCCAAGCATAACGCAAGTAACAAGGAGTTCATTGATGATTTCGCGTTCGCAAGCGTAGACACGCCTACCAAGACAGATCCCCAAGACGATTCAGACAAAATGTTCCTTTTATCACTTCTCCCACACTTGAAGTCAATACCAGAGTCGACGCGATTGAACGCCAAGTTGGAATTAATGCAAGTTTTGCGTAATGCAAATTATCATACAGCGGTCCAACATAAATTACTCTAGCTATATTATTTGTTAAATTAAATTTATATATATTTTCTTTTAGTGGTGTTTTTTATTTATATTTACCTTAAATCTAAATATGTGAGTGATTGTAGACCTCCAACTGCATCCGGTATGTTTCTGATGATATTTTGTGACAGTAATAACTTTTCTAAATATATAAAAGTTGTAACTTCGTCTGGCACTTCACTGAACCGATTTTTTGACAAATCTGAAAAGAAAAGAAAACCAGAATTTGTATATTGTAGTAAGTAGTGGGGTGTAATTTTATAGCTTCGTCAGTTTTTGACATGAAGGGGAGACACATAAGCAAAGGAAAACAATATATCCTTTCACGCGGCTTAGGTGGTTTTGTGGCCATTATTTTGGCTTTAGTTACTTAAGAAGGGTCGAGTCGAGAATGGTTTCATACACAATTTTTGTAAACTATACTAATAATAAGAACATGAAAAAGGTCATCGTCGATATAGGGAGGGGTGTTATCTCACTTTAAACTTGACGGTGGAAGACGCAGTATGTCTCGCATTCGTGAAGAACGCGGAGAATGCAATCACTTGGCACTAGGTTACGAAAAAAATACTAAATATAATACGCATCTTAAATCAACAATCAAAAAATACTGTTTAAAAGTTTCCAAGGCTTGAATATTTTTATAAGATTACGCTTATTTGATTCTTGGAACACGCATATTAGCATTTTTACAATGGTAGATAATGATGCGGCAGGAAGATCTCTTTGAAATTTAGATAAGATAATAAAGTATTATTATCATACAATCGTAAATTACAATAATATAAAGTCAACAGAATATTAACTCTAACTATTAAATAGTATTAATCATGATAGACTGAGAGAAGTCAGTGTTAAGACACTCCATTTTCCACTTTCAGCCCGAATTCAAGACATTGGGTGTTAAATGACTTTAAAAACACACGTGTACATAAATACATAAAAACACAATATAACGTAAAGAAATCTGTTTATTATAAAGTTAAATGGTTAGAATCAGTAAAATAATAAAAATAATAATTAATCTAATGGTGGGAACTGTAGATATAACAATAAGCACCAGATACGAGGTTCGATGGCACCGGCTCAGGTGGAGGGTTCATTGTGGTGGGATTTCATTGCAACAAGTAACCGCAAACGCAGCTATTACAAGATCTAATATCGTCTAGTTTATCATATTTTTTTATTAAACAATACTTGTTGTTCCTATGCCAAGAAAAAAAATATATTAAGTAAATATTGTGCTCTAAAATATTTCAAATTATGTGACGTTACTTCGAGAGCATCAATTGATATTAAGAAGATGTGGGTTTATTTTGTCCTCAAAAAATTATATTAAAGTTGAATATATAACGCTTCATACATTAATTGTCTAAATTGTTAATTTTCATTCTTGCTGATAAAGTTAAAATAGCTGTTAATATTAAATCTTGTAAGATTTATATTATAAATAGTCTTAATATCATTTGATAATAATGTAAGCATTAGTAACGTTTAAACTAATGTTTATTGACTAAATTATTACAATAAAAACAGGTGGTTTGGTTATTATCCATACCTATATTATAAATTCGAAAGTAACTCTGTCTGTCTGTCTGTCTTTTACGCAATCAGGGCCAAACCGCTAATTTAATTGTGATAAAATACTCATATAGAGATACTTGAGGGTCTCGGGATGAACATAGGATACTTTTTTTCCCCTCATATTTGTATTATTTTCGATATATACTAATATATTAAAATACTTATTAAGTTGACATGCAATTTATTCCGCCATGTTTATAACAACCGCCGATACTAAGCAACGATTTGCAAAGTTTGTTGTTAGAAAACGTCACCCAAAATAAGTTTGCTTAACGCGTACATGGCGCGCGCGGACTCAACCTTATGAGACACAAAAACAATATTCTCCAAAAATATTGTCCCTTAAATATTGTTTAAAAAAGTCCGCGTTGATATATACTATAGATATAGATTTGTATACATTAACAAAAAAGATGATTTTATAGAAATTTGATTTGAATTTGATATTCATCCTTATGAAAATAAATATAATAGTCACTTCTTGCATTTCATCTAGATGGAATTTATACGTAAGATGGTTTACTGTATAACAATTTAATAAATAATTTAGTAGATGTCAGTGATTCGGAATGACCTAGCCTACGAGTGGTAGGTATAGTATGATCGACGCGAACGGGCAGATGGCTTTGATGGTTTTGTAAATTTTTATATATTTTCGAATTACTGTTAATTTTTATTTAATTATTTGCTGCTTATTACTACTACTACTTATTAATTTATCTCAGTTCGGTTATCTATACCGATGTTATACACTTAAAATATCGTAATTTTAATCATTTGGGATTTTATTTAATATTGTTCGCAAAAATTATTAATTATTTAATATAGAAAAATGTTTAGTACGCGCGCACGGCAAACTTTAGGTACTTTTTCTAATATTAAGAATTTCCTTTAGTTACTTTTACTTCTTTTGTTTGTTCATTTCGGTTACTCAGATATTTTATCTAATAATAAATCTCCACTTATTATTCTTTTTTAACTAATTTTATTTATTTAGGCTTATATTTTCTTACAAATTCTATTGAAAACCGAAAATAATTTAATAAATATATTTAATAAATAATCGTATAGATCAAGCGGGCGTAGCCGCGTCCGGGCCCACTAGTAAGAAATATATATGTAATTAGCTATACATTTCCAAACATAAGTACCCACTATAGAGTTAGACATAACCAAGTATATACAATGTACAATAGAATTAAGGCTCCCAAAACATTACAAAATACTCAAGAATCCATTTAAAACTATTACAGATAATTCCCAAGTGATATAGAGAATAGATTCAGACAATGCAATTCGTTACTTGAGACAGGATTTCCACAGGGAAATTAAATTGTGCAACTAAATTCGATTTTACAATCAATTTTTAATTTACTTGCCTGTGATAAAGGCTCCTATTACTTCAAAAATCTAGAACAGTTTATTTTCTTTTTTTTTAGGAAATAAATATTACCATAGACAAAAAAGCATAATCTAAATATATTAAAGAAGGTTCACTTAAAAAGCAAAAACATGGCAAAAAAATCTCAATAATTTTTCCAAAAGGCTTAGTCGCTTACTTACGTTCAATTCGCCTACGGTGCATTAGCCTTATACATACTAAATGCACCTTATAGCGAGCAGGGCAAGAGACCTCGCCTTTCATAATAATTATATGGCGTAGTTTCCGGCGCGTATCGCAAATACAATTCTTCGGTACTAAAAGTGACTCACATGAGACAACCAAGGCTGAATAACCTCTTGATATGCCGGCTTGTGCATCAACTATAAACAAATAGCTTAATATAAGGAAACTGAGCGATGTGTAATAGGTACTGGCGGGTACGTCTTCCATGCGAATATAAGAAATAATAGTAATTTGTATGTAATGGAATTTTGTATTGTTTGTTAATATTTAATCATAAAATATTTCCCTAAATATTTTATGATTATTGTGAAAAAAGATCACGAGACAGAATCACGCCCAATTAAGAACGCCCATTTAAGAACGTTTTGTGATCTACTGGAAGCTGAAGGTAATTTAAGATCAAGTTTCGCTTCATTTTATTAAGCAATAATATGAATAGCACTTCAAAGTGTAATGAAAACATAATAAACGTAACAAAAAAATACTAAAACAAATGTTAAAGACAAGTCAAGTAAAAGTGGTTGATTTATATAATGCGTATAATAAAGCGCGGCGTTGAGTTCCGAGACTCAACAAGCAATGCGTTCCCTGCTATAAGGGATAAAGCGCGCGGATAAGCTCGCGCGTCTTGGAACCGTCTAAAAAAAGTACGTTTAATAAACACCATAGAACAAAAAAAGCAGCGCTTCAATTTCGATGATGCAACGAAACCAAGTACGGATATGTCGTTAATCTTAACCGGCACATGTAAATAAACGCAGCTTACGGTTTTCTTTTATACATTGATATAGTAAATATAAATTGAACTTAAAAATGTTACGTTATTTTTATTATTATTAGAATTAGCCTATATTTTTTTAAAAATCTAAATAAATTAAATCAGCTTCACGTTGTATTCCGAACACAGCAGCGTAGGCGGGGAGGGAACCTAGTGTTAAGACACTCCGTTGCCCACTTTCCGCCGAATTCAACTCAGACAGGCAGAACTAAATGCCGCGCTTTTGCCTCGATACCAGAGCGAAGAAATGGAAATATAAACGTAAATAAATATTTCCCTTCGAGATGGAACCCACAACCGTCGCGGTACAGTCACACCCTTGTGCCGCTGCGTCACGGCGGCATCTACAACTATTTTAACAATTAAAAGTGCGTGTAATTCAAATTCTTAGATTTTATTACATTATTTATTTATAGCTCGTCCTAATAGAAACATGTTAAAAAGCATATTAATATTGATATTAACAAACTGTTTTAGTATCCAATATTCAATATGGACATATAATATTTTTAGAGATCTGAGGAAGGTCAAAGGGGGCACAAACGATAAAGGGTAGATCCGTGGCAATGAACATGCGATTGGTCAGTGAAAGGTTAAATTAAAATAGATTGTATATGTATATATACGCACTTCTAACCTAATTAACAGCTATATTCCAGTATATATGCAAAAATAGTGCATAGTAAATTATAATATGGTATGATGAGTAGAGTGTTTCTTCAGCGTCTTACTTTGCTTATAACATTTAAATTAATTTAAATCCATTTTTAATAATAGCATTTTAAATATCTCTATAATTTATTTAATTCTACTTATATATTTAAATATTTTTTTATAATATACAAACAGTTAAATTACATAGTAATTACACAGTAGTAGTAGTATAATTAACAGTTTCGTCTATAAATAAAACAAATATGTTATTTTCATCGGAAAAAAATTGTACGACGATAACGTCCATTCAAGTGGTACGCAAATAGTACGCGAAAAGCAATAACTGCGTTCCCAACTTTATTGCTACGCTTTTTTTCAATAATTCCCTATATTATGTAGACGGGGATAAATGCTTACATTAAACACAACGATTTTTTTAAATACTTTTACTAAATATTTAAATCCAGTCGTGGCGTAGGTAGGCACAATTGTGTGATTATAAGCGCGACAGGTTATGGGTCGATTCCCACTCGAGGAAATTAAGTATATTCAAGTCTGCAGTTCTATTAAGCCATTAAAATTTCGGCGGAAAGTAGAGAGTGGAGTGTCTTAACAGTTGGCTCCCTCTACATACCCTGCTATATGCGGGATAAGAAGTTGAAAAAGCTTAAGAAAATACACGCAGGTAGGTAGATATACGTACAGAGGTAATATTATCTGACGCGAAAACACGAACCGCCTCCAAAGTAAATATTCGAAAACAAGTCTGTGGTCTAGTTTTTACGTTTGAGACGTCCTCGAAAAGTAACCGCCACTAGCACATGGCATTAATGAGTCTATTTTTTAACGTTACTAGTTAGTTGGCTTTTCCAGCTTAAGCTCGTCATGATTTAAAATGCTTGGAAAAAATCGTATTTCACGTTCCTTTTTTTTCCTTAAAATTTTAACTATCAAAAACTTTGTTTCATGTAAGTTATTAAATCACGATTATTATATACTTTTAACAGCAATGTTGTCTTTTTAATTTTTTTAGGTTCACGCTTTATCCCGCATATAGTAGGGTAGGCAGGGAGAGGGAGCCTAAAGTTAAGACACTCCACTCCCGATTCCGAATTCCGGAAACATTGCAAGTTAAGAGGCAAAACTTAACGCCCAGCTTCTGCCAAATCCAATCAAAAAATAATTTTTTTTCGACGTCAAAGCAAAGAAATGAAAATATGAAATATTTGATATTTTTGTGTGAGAACCGAACACACAACCTTTTCGCGTTTACAGTCACACGTATGTATATATATATGCCACTGCGCCACTGACCCATTGTTGTCCTATTCATAAAACCAAATAAATATTTGCCATAATATACATTACAAAAATAAATAAAAAATATTAATGCGGTAAACGACGCTGTGCCAACTGCCAAGTCTGGCACGGACGGGGCCTCCACAACCTTGACCGGCGCAAATCTGACATAATATCTAAATAGAAAAGGTCTTCACGCGATTACGTCTTCAAGACCACCAGTTCAACCATTGTATGGTTAAATATGTGTTCATTTATAAATTAAGAACCATTGTGCAATGTAGACCGAGTGAGAGAGAATGTGTTTCCATGAACTATGAAAGCAAAGAGGCCATTCGTGGCGCAGAGGCACAAAGTGTGATTGTAAAGGCGACTGATTGTGGGTTCAATCCCCATTTGGGGGGGAATGAAATATTTTATTTAAATTTATATTTTTATATCTTCGCTCTGGTGGTGATACCATATCACAGGCACAAGTGCGGTTGAGTTCTGCCTCACAATGCGGAGTGCCTTGAGAATACAACGGAAAGGGGGGAACAGAGTGTCTTAACTAGGTTCCCTCTACCTACCCTGCTGTGTGCGGAATACAGCGTGAAGATGATGAAACAAAGCATTTACTAACATTTAAAACCAAATCTATGAAAAAGTAACTAGGTATTATGTCTTGTATATTAATATATTGTATTATGTTTTAAAAATAGATTTATATCTCAGTAGGTATGCTCATTTCATGCCAACATTTATGTAAGTGCATTGCGGGTCTTTAATAGCCTTGACCGAAAAATATATCAAAACAAAAAGGCTGTGCACCTAACAATTTCTATTTCAAATTTTAAACGTCTTATATTGTCCAGGGCCGCCATCCTTTAAGTATATGAGTTAAAGACAAACATGCGTCAGTATATAATAAATTTAAATGATGCTAGGCGAAGTTGACGTGATGTTGTCACGTAGAAATACAGATCACAATGCGAAGTAAATGTTAAAAAAAAACAGACAAAGTATACTGCGGTTAAACCAATGTCTTTATTTTTTGTTTAAATTAAATTATAATACAAGATTAATGATAATATTTGAAAAAAAGTTTAATTTCTAAAATAACTCAGAACAAATATTATTTTAGTTTTTAAAAAAGCACTTAACCTTTATTTCTTTATAAACATGCAATATAACTGAATAAAATTAGTTAAACTCTAGAATATATATTTATATCGAATCAATTCAGGAAAATGGATTGGAATTCAATACAATTCCTCATTATCTGCGCAATAACTACTTGTTACAGTTGCTTTAAATTTCGTACGCCAATTCATAGTAGATTACATAGTATAATATATCATTATTCCTATTTGCGCGTCAATTGGAACCTGTATACTCCTGTATAGCTTGTTTTTGTATGTAACAGCATTATACGCCGATCAGCAAAGTATTCAGCGAGTACCCACAATTTGTACAATAGTTCTACTTCAAAAATTGATAAAAAATAGTATTTTTCATTCAAGTAAATAAACTATTAGTAGACTATGTTATCAGGGAATCTCAGATATTTTAGTTATCGTAAAATTTCATAAAAAAAAAAAAACAAACTGATATATCGCTAGCATCGTATTCGATACCTTATCAAATACTCATAAAGAATACATTAATTAGATACTTTTAATATTGATTGACGAAATGTGCCCCCATTTCACTAACAAAGGAGCAAACAGCAAACAACAATGCAACTTTGATTTGAATAATAGAATCATCAATACGTACCTGTGTGTCGTTATGGTAGTGAAAGGCATCCATTGTGAACATTTCCAATTTTGTTTTTAACACATTCTTTATTCCTCACATCGAAGACGTAAAACGTCTTAAAATACTTAATGATTTGAGTGATTGTAACCACAGACTAGTGCTTAATGAAATAAGACTAAAAATAAAACTAAAAAGACCGTCGTGGGTTCGATCCCGACTCGAGGAAGTCAAATATTTATTTACATTTATATTTCCATTTCTTCGCTCTGTTGTCGACGCAAAGCGCGGCGTTGAGTTCTGACTCTCAACACGCAATGGCCACAGAATTCGGCAAAAAGTGGAGAACTAGATTCCCTCTGCCTACCCTGCTGTGTGCGGGATACAGCGTGATGCTGATTATTTTTTTAAATTAAAACGAATATATTGCCATTAGTAAAATAATCTAAGAATAAAAAGTCTACCAAATGGTATGAACGAGTGACATAAAAGTAACGGTATCGTAACGTACGTCGTACATTACTATCTATTAAAGAATCTACATTTTACGCGCTCTGCTAATATGTGTAAGTATACCGTTATTTAGAATGGTAAATAAATGGAAGCAATTGAAATAATAGCAGTCAATAATTGAGTTAATATTTAAAGTTGGATAAATAAATAAATAAATGTAGAAAAATGTTTATATTTAAATGTATTTATTTAATTACGTACCTTTATACTAAAAATTATGCAGAAAAATGTTTATAGTTCAATCTATGGGAGCTGTGTAATAATAACAGTTTTCCTTCATAATCTTTAAAAAAAAACATGTCTTATTTCATACGTGGAATGTAAATATTTCTCCAAAATACAAATATAAGTAATAATATGAAGGTTAACGACCTCGCCTCAAACGAATATAAAATTCACATTTCGTAGCTTTACGGCAATTGACACAAGTCAACTAAATTACTTGAAAAATCTGCTAGCGACCGTGCCTTTTGATGTTTCACTATATTGCGTTCGTTATGAAACTGTGTTGGAAAATAAACAACTGATATAAAATAATAATATTGAATTAATTTAGTTGTACATGAGTGCCAACGGTAATATAAATATTTGCTTCTTATTGCGGTTAGTATATTAAATATTATTCAACTGAGAATCGTGACATTTTTGTAAAGCAATGTTTACTGAAGTTATCTAATAGTTTATTATTAGATTCAGTCAGCCAATAAATATTACGTGAAGCAGTAGAATTAAGATTTTACTTGGCAAATAAACGTGTTCACTATCATTCGTTTTTGTATACCCAACGAATGTTGGGGGAAAAGTTTTAGGAAACCTACATAATATAATAAGTTCCACGTGCCGTCTGATCAATACGGCAGTCGGGACGCCGGGACCGGCCGGCTGAATATGGCGTGTCACCCTCGAACAGCTGATCCCACCACCCTCTCCCTTAAGCCTGTACATTCACCCTTCCCCCATTCCCCTTATGTCGAACTCTGAATCTAGAAACAACGTTCGCAAACATTTCCTTTAAGACAAATGAAAAAATCATATTATTTTTAGTACTGTACGTTTACAATTGAATAAACACGAAAATCGAGTTGGCCTATTTCCAATATCGTGACTGTCAAATATAATATAATGAGATTATTAAAGCGAATGTAACGTTTGTTGAAAATATGTCAAATAAAGCTATCCAGTCTACGTCCGCTGAAGTGCGAGACGGATATACGGAGGGGCAGCAGCAACAATATAAGCAGTATTTGACCCAACTTAAAATCGAATTCCATCAAAGATGGTGTAAAGAAGTTAAATCAAGCTTAGTATTTACGGATATGGAACGTATAAGGACCTTGGGTACTGGAGCATTCGGTAGAGTTATTTTATTAAAACATGAAAAAACACAAAAACTATACGCCATGAAAGTGTTAGAGAAGGAGAAAATTATAAAGATGAAACAAGTTGATCACACATTATATGAAAAGCGTATACTTGAAGCTATCAGATTTCCTTTTACCGTTTCTATGGAATTTAGTGTTAAAGACAATAGTTACATTTATTTTATAATGCCTTTCGTGCCTGGCGGGGAGATGTTCAGTCACCTTCGAAAAATGAGAAAGTTCGATGAACCAATTGCTAAATTCTATGCAAGTCAAGTTATTTTGGCTTTGGAGTACCTTCATTTTTTAAATTTAGTATATCGCGATTTAAAGCCTGAAAATATAATGATAGATAAAAATGGTTACTTAAAAATAGCAGATTTTGGTTTTTGCAAGGTGTTAAACGGGAGGACGTGGACTTTATGTGGAACTCCAGAATATTTAGCGCCAGAATTAATTTTAAGCAAAGGTTATGGGTTTTCGGTAGATTGGTGGTCATTTGGAGTTCTGCTTTATGAAATGAATGCAGGCTATCCACCATTTTATGCAAACGAACCTATGAGAACTTATGAAAAAATTGTTTCTGGACGATACAGGTGTCCATCAAGTTTCAATTCTGATTTAAGGGATCTTATTCGGAATACTCTCCAAATTGATATAAGTAAAAGATTTGGCGTGATGAAAAACGGTGTCTTGGATTTCAAAAATCATAAATGGTTTAAGGGAATTGAGTGGGAAGCTATTCTCAACTGTCGATTTCCACCACCATATCTCCCTAAATTTAAACATCCCGATGATTCAACCTATTTTGATAAGTATCCTGAAGAGTCAATTACGCCAGCCTCCCGTTGTCGATTTGAGTCAGAATTTAAAGACTTTTAAAAATATTTTTTATCAGTAAATTTTTATATAAGTAAGTTGGTATGAAAGGTTATGCCTTACGCATTGCGTTGAGCGCTTTGCCACGTTTCCAGAGCGAAGACGTGAAAATATTAAATATTTCAATTGGCCGAATGGAAATCGAACTCATAACCTGTTGCATTTACAATCGCAGCGAGGATTGGTCCTTTTTGACAAAAGTATTTTAAAACATATAGGTATATATATTTTATTTTGTATATTTTGGTAATTAAATATTAATATATACTTTACCCGACTGATTTTACTAATTTATATTATATTCAATTAAAACTAAACTATATCAAATCTCAAAAACATCTGTGGTGATCGTTTAAAACATCTCGTCGTTTTGTTTGCACCCGATTTAAAGTCGAGATAGAGCACGCGCTGTATCCACTTACAAATCTTTCAATATGCGCGGGAGCATCGAAGGGGACCTTCTTCTAGTAGAAGACACTTTGCAAAATATAAATATTTTTAAATTCTATTTGACACAAACTAATAATTGTAATCGATGTCACAGATAATATTTAAATCTGGCATCTACTTAAATAAAAATATAATATAATAAAATATATTATTTTTAAAGAACGTATAATCGAACATAATATATTTTGCATGACTACCGATATATTTCATACAATTTTATTTAATTAACACATGGAGGACATATTGCAAGAGTCTAAATACAATCATGTGCGACCTAAATTAATTCGTGATGCCAGTTTTAGAAAGGATATTGAATCATTAATGTTTTTATTGCAATACTAACGGTGTTCGAGTTCTTGTTTGTTGTGTGTCAAAAACAATTCATAGATTTTTTATAAGAAAATAACAATAATAGCTTCTTTCACTTAATTAATTTCCATTTAATTTACTCAAATTTTGGTTGATCAAAAGTATAATATAACTAAAACATATATATGAAACCTATTATATTTACAGAGACCAAGTGACTAAAACAGGATGCCATCATGGGCGCCATTGACGCCATCATGACGTACTTGCAAAGTGTCCGATTGTACTACATTCGCATCGGGTTTGAACTCCGCATGGATGAATAAAAGTATTTTCTTTTGAGGTTTGATAAGACAATGCACGGCGTTGAGTACCGCCAACATGCACGCTATCAATTAAAATTTACAGAAAATGCAAATAGAGTACTTTAATTTTAGTACACTAGATGTGTTATAATAAAAAGAAAATATATCGCTAGATTAATTGTAACAACATGTTTTATGGTCAGATCTAAGAGTATCATTAGCCTTAAAACAATGGCGACCTCACAACCATGCAACCAAGGAGTTTGAGCAGAAACCAACGGTGTGGAAAGCGTAGGAAACGAAGTTCCGTCTCACGTCACATCCGATGAACATCCTTATAATACGTCAGTATAATATTATCACGTAGCTATATTGAGAGTAAACCTGTACTTCATAGATCATATTTAAACGCTCTAGCTAATTTCAATCAGTCTCCTAAGTGAAATATACTAGAATATTATACAACAATATAGAAGAGTTTTTTATGTCGAAATTATACAAAAAAGTTTAAAGTAAAATTTTAAAAAACAAATACTTAACACGTATGTTTAATCTAAGACAATAAGATAATTTTGGAGTAATAATGAAAACTATTCGAATCTACGAGGTGAGTTGTACTGTGATTGCGAAGAATTAACAGTGTTTTGCGTGGGTGTGGTTTATTTATGACCCATCTGGATTATAATTTACGCGCTTTTAACTAATAACTCGAATAATGGACGTTTCACTACTGTAGAACACTACACATTATGCAGATGTGAGCTTGGTGTCTATGAAAGTATTTTATAAAAATATATAAGGCAATGATTAACTAAATTATGTTTTATACAGCTCTATCACACTGACGGGGAAAATAATATAGAAAACTTTTAGGCCTACATTGACAAATGTGTTTATGATTATATTATTATTAATATCTCCAAAACATGTTATACGCGCGTAGGATGGGGTAGAAACATTGAAAATGACATAAAGGAACACCTCTATAACCACTTTCTAATTAAGAAAAAAAAATCTTATTATATTATGGTACCACAATTAAGAACTATTAATATAAAATCTATTGAATAGGAGCATTGCTCAACAACTGTGAACATAAAATACAATTACACAACAAATCGCTATGAAAACCGAACACGCTCCAAGAGCCATCGAGGTATTAATAGGCCACCGTGAACGGGAAGCTTGTACGATGATAGGGTTAGTAGTTCAATCAACTTCGAGTATTATTATTTTACATGATAAGCATCGTGTTAATTCGTCGGAAGTTCTTTAATATAACGTTCTTAGATAAGTTATTAATAAAGATAATTCGATTTTTTTAAAAATTAGTACGTGGTTTTTTTTTAAATTCTATTTATTATTTTAGCCAATTTAATAAAACACATATCTTGTATGAATAATGTCTCTTGCATTTCTTTTATTTACGAACCGATTGAAATAAAACAAACACTAAATGTTAATGAAAGTTTGCATTTATAGCCGTTTCCGAGATAAACATGAAGAAACGTACAGTCAAAGTCAGCATTGCGTTAGTTTTATTATACGCATAGATAATAATTTTTAATTTATATGGCTAGTTGTTGAATTACGGCATAATTTAAATCCACTTTTCTTCAGCAAACTTGAGCCATAAAACAAAGTCGTGTTAAGATTATAATCGCTGCCACCCATACTAGTAAGCCAGTAGCCCTGCTCACAGCGATTAAGTACCAAGCAGCTGTTGGCACAATGTGGGTCACTGACGATGCAAAGGCTGCAGTAGGCGATGAAGTGAAATGTATAGGGCGAGATAAGAGCGAGTTATAATAGCGTACGTTGCCATATTGATCTAGATTCGATGAAATTTTCTAAGAAACGTCTTATTAGTTCATTGGAATTGGCACTAATCACAAAAATATTTTCTGCTTTTATATGTTTTTGATGAATAAATAATAAGTTAATTTTGTCTCCGAAATACTGAGAGTGGTAATAAAATTAAAATCGTATTTTTATTTATTTTATTATTTAGCTTTATGTTGTATCTTGGATATTGCGGGGTAGGCAGAGGAAAACTAATGTTAATACACTTTATTCTAAAGTTTCCGCGCAATTTAAAAATATATTAAGTGTTGAATAGCGGATTCAACGCCGCGCATTGACTTGTTACCAGAGCGATTAAATTAAAATAATTCCTTGAGTGGTAATCGAATCAACAACTGCTGTGTCAACTGTTTAACGCTGAGGCGCTGCTTCACGGGGGCCTCATGTTAAATAACTCTTGCATTTACTTAAAAATCCAATAACTTAAACTTTCACTTACATACATATTTAAAAGCATATCGCATAATTAGTGAGAAGTGGTAACTAAATGTAATGGAAGACTACTACAGTTTCATATCCACTCAATATTTTAATATTTAAGTATTATTTTCAATAAAAAAAATCTGCTTCACGCTGTATCTCGCACATACCAGGATAAACAGAGGGAACCTAGTGTTAGGACACTCCGTTCCCCACTTTCCGCCTAATTCTGGAGACATTGCATGTTGACTGGTATTGGAACTCAACACCGCTCTTTGCACGACACCAGAGCAAAGAAATGAAAATATAAATGTAGATAATAGGATCGAACCCACCACCGTCGCGTTACAGTCACCCCTTTCTGCCGCTGCACCACGTCCGCCTAAATATAAATATCGACGATCTGCTGTCCCAATACTGGAAATTTGACTACTGTAGGCCATATTGCTTACAGCAGTGAAATATCTGTGGTATATTTATATAATGTAATAGATATATGTACGTATAAAGTAGTTTCAGATTTCGCATTATACGCTTGTTTTGATGTACTGAATGGCATCGAAAAAAAAAATACATATTTTTACTTACTCGCAGTGTAGAGCATACTCTTAAAGAAAATAGTAAGATTTACGTCGAGTATGTTCAGTTCTGCGACTTAAATTGTTGAGCTTAAGAAATTATAATGACTCCCTTTAAAAGCGTTTTTCGAGAAAGCTTTAGAATATTCGGAATGAATTTCACATTTTTTTAATAGCCTCACGCTGTATCTTACTTTCCGCCGAGGGATTACGTACTGAGTGCCGGAACTTAACGCTGTACTTTTCTTTTGGTACGAGAGCGATTAGAGTACGAGAATAAATAATTCAGTCCCCCAAATGCGAATCGAGCTCGCAATCGTCTCCTTACAGTCACAGGCTTGTGCCACGTGAATTTCACATGCATCGGAATAATCTCACCGTTCATGGTTCACCACTTTTATCCATCCATGCGTATGTAAATTCTAAAGGACATGACCAGACAACTCCGGCGAAGGAAGCTTGGAACACGTTGCATACTAATTTATTACAATAACGGGGTACACCGACCAACTGAAGAAGAACGTTCATACGAAGTTACGATTAAGCACAATCACAGCCTTCTTATTTTAGTCAGGTTATTGTGATCAATATTCTTGGGGCCATACCTGCCTATGAGGCGAATAAAAATGACAAGCCTATTGTCAGGCCGGCCTCGCCAAAACTATGGATGTGTGCCTTTGTGTGTCCGTAAATAAATCAGCTTTTGATTATCTATTCTCGTCCTCATGATTAAAGATGAATTTGCGGCTCAAAAGTAAGGTAACGAACCGGTAAAATGGAAATTTAAAAGGGTCATAATTTAGGCACTCCGGCCTTGTAACGCCATTAAAAAAGCACGAGGCTGTGTTGGGGAGATCAATAGGGGGAAATGTTTTAAGCTCGCAAATCTGGCTAACCAGGTGTAAAATAAAAATAGCCTCACAATATATGTAGGTCTGTAAACACCAGTATGCGATTAACGATATAATATGTCAAGGTTGCATGTTGTGATCTCAATTCCTAGTTTAAAGGCGTGAGAGAAGCCATGTCAGGACAAGAGTCCAACTGTTCGTCTTATGGGGAACAGCCGACCGTAAGTCGGATTAACTGTAGCCACATGACACGTAATATGACGGGGCATAAAAGAATAGAAATAAATTATTCATATTCATTTGGGTTCTCTATGCCATTTTTCAATATTACGTATCGAGTGGCGGATTTCAGCGCCGCATTTGCTTAACAGAGCGGAGATATAAAAAATAATTAATTTCCCCGAGTTGGGATTAAACCTGCTATCATTTACGGCTAAACACGCAAGACAACATGATGGTCTAAAAATATTTGTTTCAACAATATATAGAAAGCTTCTGATATAATAGCTGTTTAAATGAAAATAATTCACTCACAGAGGCTATCTCAGTTCAGTTACAATAACAATTATATGGCAACATATAACATCCTGTCCATTTTGTTTACTTTCCCGGTCCCGACGCTTATAAAAACTGGCTCCAAGTACCTGCGCAGTGACACGTACTGAATGAAACATGGGGAGTTTCCTTAATTATTCCAACACGAGCCATGGGCGCTACAAAGTTTGTGACTTTTATAAAATGGGACGACGCCATTCGTTATGTATTGAAATAATTAATGAGAACGTCGAATGAGAAACTGAAAATAATTCATTTCTAACCATATAGCAATTGATAATGAGGCCAGCGCAGTGACACAAGTGTGTGATTGTAAACGGGACTGCTTGTGGGTTCGATCCCTATTCGAGAAAATGGTATATTTAATATTTTCACTTCTTCTCTCTGTTGTCGAGGCAAAGCACGGCGTTGAGTTCCGCCACTGAACACGCAATGCCTCCAGAATTCGGCGGAAAATGGACAACGGAGAATCTTAATACTAGGTTCCCTCTGCCTACCCTGCCGAGTGCGAAATACAGCATGAAGCTGATTAAAATAAAAAATATATAGGTACGCAAAATTGGAAAAGACGATACGATCGTCCCCCACATCCGGAGTGGCAACGCTCGGGCGAACACAGCTATGCACCTGTCGCCGTTATTGTATTTTTCTATGGAAATATTGTGGTACGCTTACCATGAATAAAGCTGAACAAAGTTCACAGGTACATAATACCTTGAGATTCTAAAGTTTTGTATTGTTTCTATGGGTATTATACGGTGTTGTAACTGGATTGTAACTTAATTCTATTTTTTTTAATCAGTTTCATGCATCTCCCTTATGGAGCACGATAGACAGAGAGCCAAATGGTTCTTTGACTCTAAAATATGTTCTAGCAAATTACAAGTGAGAAATCAGGTGTCAATAACAACAATTAAGATACTCCGTACTGCTGTTTATGATGAGGAAGATCAATAAAATAAAAGGAATATTAGTTTTTGTCTTACTTGATTGACTTCCTTGACTATCATACAAATATCATTATTCTCCCGAGTGTTAATTAAAGCCTAAACTATCCCGTGAAACACCGTAATTTGTAAATTTACGCATAATATAATGTATATGTATAATTATTAATATTCTCTACTTAAATCTTGCAGTTGAAGTAGTGTTTACTTCACAAAAAAGAATTTAAATTTCAACATCCTTAGCTTATATCCTGCAATTTTTTAAATTTCTTCCACGTAAAATGCTAATTGAAGGACCCTTGAAACTTGCACCCTCAGCGCAGGATCACAAGAAAGAGGGCTGACTTTATTTTCAAAAAGAATTTATTTATTTATTGTTAAAAATGTACTAAACTGTATTACAATGAATCTCAAATAGGTGATAATGTACATCGAAAGCGAAATGAAAACGTTTTCGAATGACAAGTTTCTCTTTTTAATATGAATCGGCATACCGACCATTTACGACGGTACTTTTATATCGATTTTAGTTTGAAGTTTCATAGTGAAGTCCATGATATATTTATAAATACTTAACAGACAATTTCAAAAATTAATAAAATGTCCCATAAAACCAAAACTAAAATATTAAAAATAGTAAAACTACGTGTCGACAGGTAGATTATAGTCTTAAGTGCTTGTCTGCCGTATGAATAACACCAATTGAAATCATTTACATATTAAATCGCGCTACTGATACAGAACATCTTATACATATATTCCTTTTATGTGAAAAGATTTTTAAAAAATATCATTTAAATTGTGAAAATATGATATCATTTACTATGTTAACAATTATTTAATAAAACAAAAATAATGTAAAAAGAGATGATATTATCCGAGGCCGTCGTGGCGCAGTGGCACAAGGGTGTGACTGTAACGCGACGGTTGTGGGTTCCATCCCCACTCGGGGAACTGAAATATTTATTTAAATTTATATTTCCATGTCTAGGCAAAGAGCGGCGTTGAGTTCTGCCATTCAACACGCAATGCCTTCAGAATTCGGCAGAAAGTGGGGAACGGAATGTCTTAACACCAGGTTCCCTCGCGAGATACAACGTGAAACTGAGTTCATACTATTAAATAAATACTTTTAGTACAGTTATAAATTAATTTAAAACGTCTTAACTAAACGACCGGATCTATATCAATACAAAATATCTACCAACTATAAACACAAAAAGTTCAACCCTCGACTGACAAAAACAGAACAACAAACAAAAGTCAATCTGTTATTTCACAGACCACAATTGTATACATTATAAAGGGCAAAAAAGAAGCTAGTAGAGCCAAGTTGAGTGTGCAGACAAGTATTGTTTTAACGATCGAGATGCTGACGTGTTATGAGTGGTGCCGTAATTTATTGACTGCCTAGCCATGGATGAAAATAGATTTGAAACACGTTGCACTTATTAAGAGTCTATTCTAATTCATTAGTTCCACTTCGGATTGTTGGTGAGTTTGATAATTTGTTGTACAAGATAATACTGAATTTATCTTCATCTTTAAGTGTGCGAATAAGATGATTTTTTGAAGAAAAAAATATAAGAGTTGATTTTTAATGAAATATACATTACATATAAATATATCACTATATATCTCCTCGTGTAGTGTTTTTCCGAAAAATGCTATGTACCTCAATTTTATCTGTTGGTCAACCTTCAAAGTGACATTGGCGAAAGAAAAAAAATATAAAATATCCTAATTATCGATAAGAATTCGAGCTCAATGGATACAATTTCAACAGTTAAAATATCTCGTAATATATTGTATAATATATATATATTCTTTAAGTTTTTTTCCTGGATTGTCCCTATTCAGCGCACACGATGTTGTGCCGAACAATGAACCTAAAGTTCTCTATATTACGAGAAATGTCATCATTGCGAAAGCATTTCCGCCAACTTTTGTTAAAAGTGGCGATACACCCGATTGAAACTTGAACTCGAAAAACAGGTTAATTTGAGCACTTTTAAATTCGTCCTTGATTAGTATATATTGTGTTATACTTTAGCAAATTATTGTTATATGTAATATATTATTAAAATAAAAAAAAAACTTATTTAATGTAAGACATAAAGGCTTAAATTTTAAAACCCGTTTTCCATATAAATTTTCTTGAATATGTAATAGCTCAGTATAACATTTCAACATACATAATGTCTTTTGAGGGCTTTTCGTTTCCATTCTTTCGAACATTTGCTCATCTCTATTTAGCTCAGCAGAAATGTAAAAATGGCGGAGGCTTTGTGGTTTATTTTTTATAAAGAAGCAAAAAATGCTCTCAAAAGAAAAACATTTTTGAGTATGATATCCACATCTTGTAAAACCATATTTGGATGTTATACACATACATTTCCATTTAAGGAATATTTTAACAATGTTGTAACACTTTCTTAGTGCTATTGTACTTATATATGGACATTATATACTTATTACATTACTTGAGGCACCATTATTGTGGCATTAATATATAACTAATATATATTAATATATATAATTCTCTTTTTGTGTCACAGTAGTTACAATGATACAACAATGGAATTCGGAAGAACTGAACTTCTTAGTATATTCTTTAGAAAAAAAAAATGATTCCTGTTAATTAAAATATTATAGCATTTTGTAAAAAAGCATGCACATTGAAATTCACATATTAATTTTGATGAACTTATTGGAGCAAGCTGAATATATTGTCTATAAAAAAAGTATACCATTCAATAAATAAAGAAAATAGAAAAGTTTACACAAATACACAAGCCTCAATCCATTAGCAATAACTTGGCACTCCCAAATTAATTAGGTTAAAGTACACACTGGCCATTTTCACTATTGTTTGACTTAATAACAACAACTGTAGTATGTCTTGTCTAGTATTACATTAATGATAATACACTTTTAATACTAGAAAGTTTACCGTGGAACCTAACAGTAAAACATTTAAGTTCCTATATTGAACTAGTAGTTAATGTCAACTACATGTGCATAGACTTTATGACCCTTCCTGTACTATTAAAATAAAAAGGCTAAAATGTTTTTGCATTGTTATTATATGCAGGTACTTCCTTCCAGCTTATGTTATTACTTACATAACTTGTATGTGAAATGAAAACCAAATTAAATGTAATCATTCACTCAATGATATAATGTGGGCATTGAACACTCAATGATGTAATGTCTACTTTTCTTATATTTAAGCAGGTCTATTAAGGTTTTTCATCAGTTGTCTCTGATCTTATTTATATCATTAACAAATGATTATCATGCTGAATAACTTTTTTTATGGACGAATTTCATTATTTCCTGGTTGCCAATCTTCAGAATCAATTATAGTGAAGATCCTGCCCAGGCCTAATACAATAAAAAAAAAGTTTTATTCTAATCAATCCATTTAGTAGTTCTGAAGATGAAAGTGTACAAAAAGGCACATAGACAGAAAAAAATCCTACCCTATTACTATTTTTCATAATCCTAAGTATTTTTTGTTGTAAAAATATTTAATGTGCAGATGCACTTTTTATAGTATTCACATTGATAAAGACAATAAAATAAAAGTGATAAATTTTAGATAGGACAATTTTAATTTTTAAAATATGGTTTCTTATTTCATTATAAAATATCCTTGTGTATAAATACACATAGAGCACTAATTCTGTAACCATCTTTTTCCATTCCAATAGGATAAAAAAATATAATATGCATGACTTTCATACACTTGTACAGCTCTATTTTCCCTTTGATCCCCCTGTAGGGTGTGCTAAAAGCCTCTTTCAGACCGAGTTTATAATAAGGGGAATGTTTCAGGCGGATAATTTCTATTTCGCGTATATAACTAATAGCATATAACTAATACGTGTGTAAGAAAATTATGCTAATATTTATGTGTGAATCAATAATATATTATATAAAATTGTAAATATAATAATTCAGAAATTAATTTAAGCTACCCTCAATTTGTGTAGATGTTCTTACAAATTTAGTAGCTGCAAGTAAATTACTAATATACTACTAAAATTATACATCGGAACATACTACCAAACACTATCAAATATACACGGCGAAACTAGTTTATAAAGTCAAATTATAAGGTGATTCATAAAGTGATAAGTTTTATGAACTTATCTCTTTCGATCGATCTTACGGCCACGCCGGATAAACGACACGCTGAATGCCGGTAAATAAACAAATATAATGATTTCCAACGTTTTTATATAGTTATGGCATGACATAAAATACATCTAAAACAAAATATTGGATATATATCACATACAAATGCACCGCGGTTTATTTATAAATCCCGACTTACCAGCAATAACTGTATCACTCAAGTCATATTTCACTGGTTTCGGAAATTCCCTCAACTTTCGTCCGCTTAATTTTAATTCACCACTCAAATATGCATCTTCTAAAATTCTTTCTAAAGATTTAGTTAACTGGTTATGAATATTACTATGACCATTCATATTTACACTCACACTCGGCCCTAACACGGCCATATTCTTTTTAAACTGAACTAAACTGACAAATATTTAGTTGTAAGGTTGTCAGTACTTCAAAAACAATCCGTACCAACCCAATGATATAATACGATCCTAACTTCACATCATATTTCCTGTACAATATTGTCTATGAAAATTTATATACACGTAAATATTCATGTGTGTAAATTATGTTTTATAAAAATTCTTATTTAATTCACATATTACCATTTCTCAAAACTTTAGGTACTTTATTTACGGTACTACATACTGTGTAGTGTATGTACATGACTTTACAACTGCTCGATGAGCCATAACAATTTAGTTTTTATGTTTGATGTATATGTATATGACATTTACATAAAATTATGTTATTAGTTTTTTACAAATACATATCTTTTACATTTGTCAATTTCTTTTTATATTCTACTTCATCAGTGTCTGACATCTACTCCTCTCCAGATACCTCATCTAGCGTTGCCAAACTATCGATTGTTTCGGAATCGATAGTTTTAATCTAAAAAAGCCTATGCGATCGATAGGACAATCGATAGCATCGATATTTTCTAGAGTATCGAAACTATCGAAAGTTTAGAAGAATACAATACTATCGGCGATGTGCAATACCATCGATACTATCGATAGTATCGTATCTCCTAATCAGAAAAGCATCAATACAATCGATAGTATCGATACTTTTGAATGCCTAGGAAACAATAGTATCGATAAAATCGATAAATCGATAGTATTGATACTATCGATTGTTTTGGACTATCGATTGTATGCTAATTCGTGATAGTATCGATACTATCGATACTATCGTTTCCTAGAAATTCAATAGTATCGATGCTATCGATAGTATCGATACATTCTGACTGGGAGATAGTATTGTACTCTTTTGAACTATCGATAGTGTCGATACTATCTAAATATCGATACTATCGATTAAAAAATCGATAGTCCTACTATCGGATAACTATCGATAGAATATGGATAGCCTATCGATAGTCGACTATCGATCGGCAACACTAACCTCATCTATCCATAGATTTTTTTAGCGCAATGGTTTTGACGTTTTGATAACCTATAATTTTAAGGAAAATAAATGTATTTTCTTCTTGATGAAATAAAATAAAATAATAAAGATAAAACCATGACGCTCTTAAATTGGTATCGAATAGGAACAATATCTAAACTCGCTAAAAAATCATGGGATGTACAAGTCAAGGTAAACAGACGTTTCCAATAGTTTTTCATTTATCTAATATTTTACGTAATTTAATTATTAAGTACGTAAAATGTTACATAAAAATACATAACTTTACTTTCTTACTCAGCAAATTAAATAGAAATAATTTTAGATTGTGTGTGTTTTGTTGTAATTTTAGAACTTCTCATCGCATGTAAAATTTGCGGAACACAAGGAATTAGAGAAAATAAGGAATATTGGTATATCAGCCCACATAGATTCAGGGAAAACTACACTAACAGAAAGAGTTTTATTTTACACAGGCCGAATAGATTCTATGCATGAGGTCAGTAATTTTTAAGTTATTAATTATTTGTTTCATAGTAAATGTTTCAATACATATTATTAGTATCTCTCTCAGCTTTATATTGTATCCTGCATGTAATAAGACATGCAGAGCATTATATGTTAAAACTACTAAAGTTGTGTTGAGTTCTACCACCTACTTAGTGGTAGAACTCAACACAACTTTTCCCTCACACCAGAACAATTAATGAAAATATTAAACATTTTATTTCCGCAAGTGGGAATCAAACCACTAAGTCTCACACTTGTGCCCCTGTCCCATGGCTGGCCAAAATTAAATTTTCAAAAAAATAAATATTTTTTTTTTTGTATTTTACATTTTAGGTAAGAGGTAAAGACAATGTAGGAGCTGTCATGGATTCTATGGAATTAGAACGGCAAAGAGGCATAACTATACAATCAGCTGCTACATACACAATTTGGAAGGATCATAATATAAACATTATTGACACACCAGGCCATGTTGACTTTACTGTAGAGGTGGAAAGAGCCTTGAGGGTATTAGACGGAGCTGTGCTAGTACTTTGTGCTGTGGGAGGTGTCCAAAGTCAGACTTTAACAGTTAATAGACAGATGAAACGATATAATGTACCTTGTTTGGCATTTATTAATAAATTGGATAGATTATATGCAAATCCTGAAAGGTAGGTATTATGTACAGATTTATATTTTGAATCTTAAAAGTATAGTTACATGAGAAATGCTAGTTTATTATAGATACAGAAATATCTTAAATTAAATAAAAAATTGAATTTATAAATCAGGCCACAAAGTTTTATTGGAAACCAATGAATAGATTGTATTAACACAGTTTCATTTGACTCTTACTAACAACACAACTATATGCAGAAATTAAACCATGAAACTGACAGAAAAAAATATAATCATTGAACATTAAAATAAAGAAATATTATGTATGTTTATGCATTGCATAATATTTTTTTAAGTATTTTCATAATGTAATTTTGATAGTTCTCTTTATGATAGTAATACTAGCCATAAAAAAATACTGTTTATGTATTACATACCAATGGTTTTAAATTTATTTATAAATCCCAACATACCATGCTTCTATTAATTAGATTATGATATCACACATTTTGGGAAGTAAATAAACTTAATTTTAAATCACCACTCAAACAGTATGATATCACACATTTTGGGAACTAAATAAACTTAATTTTAAATCACCACTCAAACAGTATGTAAAATATATAAATAACATAATAATAAAATGTTTTTATCTATTTCAGAGTTTTAAAACAATTGCGTTCCAAATTGAATCACAATGCTGCCTTCATACATTTACCTATAGGCTTGGAGAAGGAATGTACAGGTATCTTAGATCTGATTGAAGAGAAAGCTATGTATTTTGATGGGGATTACGGTGAAAATATAAGGTTAGAGGAAGTACCTCAAGAAAGACGGACAGAGGTTAAAGAAAGGAGGCATGAGCTTATTGAACATTTGTCTAATGTTGATGAAACTTTAGGTGAGTGATACTTTTAGCATTATAACTTAATTTATTACTATTTTACAGTAAAAACTGTAATTTATCAATTGCTCATTTTTAAATGACAATTTAAAATTTCCTTCTATATTATTAATTAATAACATATATTTCTATTTTTATTATTTACAATTCCAGGAGAAATGTTCTTAGAAGAAAAGACCCCAACTGTACAAGAATTAAAACAAGCTATTCGCCGAGTGACCCTCAAACGAGCTTTCACTCCAGTTTTATTAGGAACAGCATTAAAAAATAAAGGAGTACAGCCATTACTTGACTCTGTATTAGATTATTTACCTCATCCTGGTGAAGTTGAGAATACTGCTATTATAAATGAGAAAAAAGGCAGTGAAGGTCAAACTATTATTCTAGATCCTTCTAGAAATGGGGCAAAACCGTTTGTAGGATTAGCCTTTAAGTTGGAATTAAGTAAATTTGGTCAGCTAACATATTTGAGATGCTACCAAGGAATGTTAAAGAGAGGTGATAATATTTTTAATGCTAGGACTGGGAGAAAGGTATGCTTGTTTTTTTCTCTCTTGGTGTATTTGTCTAATGTTAGTTATATTTAGGGCCGCCATAGAGCAGTGGTACAAGTGCTTGACCACTTGGTTAGTGAAATATTAAATATTTTCATTACCTTGCTGTGGAAAAAAGACAAAGCGGCGTTGTGCGCCGCCAATTATCACGAAACCGGAACTAACACACCGAAAATTTGGCGGTAAGTGGCGAATGGTGTGTCTTAACAATAGATTTTATTTTAGCTTCACGAGTATCCCGCACATTACAGGGAAGACAGAGGGCATTTCGTTCATTTAACACTCAATATCTCCAATATTGGCAATGTGTAGGGAACAGAGTGTCATAATACTAGGTTCTCTCTGCGTACCCATTTATAGGATATAGCATGATATTAATAAAAAAGTATATTTCAGGTAAAAATCTCACGCTTAGTTCGAATGCATTCAAACAACATGGAGGAAGTAAGTGAAGTGCTTGCTGGTGACATATTCGCGTTATTTGGTGTTGACTGCGCTTCCGGAGACACTTTTGTTAATGACGGCAAATTACAATTATCTATGGAGTCCATACATGTACCTGATCCTGTCGTCTCTATGTCCATTAAACCTAAGAATAATAAGGATAGGGATAACTTCTCAAAGGCTGTTGCTAGGTGGGTGTTATTTTTTAGTTCTACAATAGTAAACTATATTTAAATGGATATTAACATAACAATTTCACTGTTGTTTCCACACAAAAAAAACGTGACAGTGGAGAGTTATCACTCCTCCCGAGTGCATTATTTTTAGTTCCTTGCCTTCTTCTTTAGATCTATGCTTCGAATCCCATTTTACATAAGTAACCAGTATATCAATTCTGACCTCGGCATCCGAACAGTGAAGCAAGAAATTGAACACTACAGCAAAAAGTATCAGATCCGACTGGACAGACACAGGAATGAGCTGGCAGCGCAGCTACAAGGAACAGGCAGCTTGCAATTCTGTAGGCTAAAACGAAAAGGCATTCCAGAGCTGGCAGAAAGATTTTCAGCCAAAGTGTGAGAGATGCTTCACTGGAAGCTCATCTCTAATATAAACCAGACAAATAAAATCATCATCTTCGATTATTGTTTTATAAACAGATCGCCAAGTAGCAGCTTACATAAAAAAAAAAAAAAAAGTTCCTTGCCTTAGTAACAACATAGGCACAGCATTAGTCGTTTTTAAAATGTAAAATTATTTTTTTTTAATTAAAATCATATCAATATGAGGCTATAGCAGAGCAGTGGGATTTCTGACTGTAAATGTATTGGTTGTGGTTGCCATCCTCATTTAGACAAATGACTATATTTACATTTTAGTTGTATTTTCATTTACGTGTTCTGAAAGACAAAGCAAAACCTGAGCCTGACAAACCAACTTGAGTTCTGCCACTCAATACACAATATTTCGAATATTGGGTGGCAAGTGGGGTCAGAGTGTCTTAACACTATGTTTTCTCTGCTTTCCCTGCTGTATGCTGGATACAGAAGCAATAAAAAAAAACAAATTTACTATTTCACAGATTCACAAAAGAAGATCCCACATTCCATTTCCGCTATGACAGTGATAACAAAGAAACAGTCGTCTCCGGCATGGGTGAACTGCACTTGGAGATATACGCGCAGAGAATGGAGAGAGAGTACAATTGTCCCGTTGAACTGGGAAAACCTAAGGTTGCTTTTAGGTATATATTTTTCAAAATTTTTATTACTAATTTAATTGTTTTTGGCACAATTAGTATATAGATGTGAAATTATATTGTGTTCGTTTGGGGGCGCTGTAAAATTATATTGTTTCGGCCCGGGCGCGAGTTAAGCTAGCTACGCCACTGCATAAACTATAAACTAGTAATTAATATAATTTACCAAAAATTAGAGAAACAATGATGTCGCCGTGCACTTTCGACTATTTACACAAGAAGCAGTCCGGTGGCGCGGGACAGTTCGCGAGGGTTACTGGTATCATGGAGCCTCTGCCGCCTAATCAAAATACTGGTAAGATAACTAAAGTGGATATTTAATAATATGTATTTATATGTATTTATATGTATTTATATGTATTTATATGTATTTATATATATTTATATGTATTTATATGTATTTATAATTTAGTATAAGTATGTATTTATATCACTATTAATATCAATGCTTACTTCCTATTTATTTTATATATGACAGAAAGTTACTAGGATAATTATTATTTATTTATTATGTACAGTAACAGAAACTGCCTTTTTTTTTAAATATGAAAAATACTTTAACTTATTTTGGTGAATTATTTACCAGAAATATATATGGTTCATATTTACAGGTTTTAAAAATTATATGATTATTGTTTTATTAACATAAGTACCATTAATTGGTTAAAAACACACAAGACTATTATTATAAAATAAATAATTTTATTTTCAGTGCTGGAATTCACTGACGAAACAATAGGTACAAATATACCTAAACAGTTTGTTCCCGGCGTTGAACGCGGTTTCCTGGACACCTGTCAAAAGGGATATTTATCTGGACATAAAATATCCGGTGTTAAGTTCCGGTTGCAAGATGGCGCCCACCATATTGTGGATTCTAGTGAATTGGCGTTTTTCTTGGCTGCAAAAGGAGCTGTTAAAGAAGGTAACATACTTGTAAATGTATAGATTTTAACATATATGTATATACTTTTTTTTTGTAGTGCTCATTCTTTTTACGTGACGTCCCCTAAATAATCATAGATACTGTTTTCTTGAAAGCCAACCAAATTGTCTTTATTTCATCCCTCATTCTCTTGACAAACCATCTTACCACTTTTTTGTAATTACTCCCTCTATAGTTCCTGTAAAGTAGTGTGTAGTGTCCATGCTTCCATATTCTCTATAAGTTGAATTCGCTGTCATTATTTATATCCCTTTTTCACGAAACATGTACATATCGTGCATCATACTTTATAAATTCTAGGTTCTAGTCTCATAAAATAATAAACATATTTCCAGTATTCGAAGACGGCGCGTGGCAGATCCTGGAACCCGTAATGTACGTAGAAGTGACCACGCCTGAGGAGTTCCATGGCGCGGTGGTGGGTCAGCTCAACAAACGCGGTGGCATCGTGACCGGCAACGAGGGCGCTGACGGGTGGACCACGCTGTACGCGGAGGTGCCGCTGAATAACATGTTTGGATACGCTGGGGAATTGAGGTTGGTTGTTGTTTGGGAAAAGGATATTTCTATTAGGAGAACTGTATATGTTTTGTAATTTTTTTTAACAAAATATTTGGTCAAGTGCGAGTGCGACAATGGCTTCCGTACAAAATTCATAATGCAGTTCAACTGGAAATATAATTGGTAAAAAAGACAAGCTTAAGTTTTTGGGCGTATACACTCTTATTGTATGAAATGAACTTCAAATTTAAGTTTGTAATTATTTTTTTCTATTATACACCTGTATTTTTCCTTTGTTTGTATTGTAATCGTAAATTCCACTACTGGAACTTACAACATACACGAACCTACGCTAATAAGTATTTAATTACGCGACGAATTTTATACAATATGCAGCAAATTTATATTATTTTCAACTGGGTACTACCAAGTTTGAGTTTTGCAGGACACAGCTTAACTTTTTTATGTATTGTTAAATGGTACGAATAAAATAAAATAAAAAATCTTAAGATAAATGGTCATGACAGACGGACAGATAGACAGTTTTTCTTTCTTTGGAGGTATGGTACCTATAAAACACTTCCAAAAACCTAATTTAAGTGTTGAAGTTAAACACACTGTTTATGCCAACTTTTTTTAAATATTCAAAGTTTATGAAGATTGTATAATGTATACAGCCATTGCATGTATTTCTTATTTAGGTCATATTAGACATACTACCTGAATAAGACATGAAAGAATTATAAGACCTGAATATATATAGTGGCGCTTTGGATTTTAAAATTATTAAAAAAGGTATTAGAAATTATGTAAATATTAAAATTTCTAATGTTCAAATTAAATGTATAATAAATCCATAATCCACCACAACCATTATATTTATTTATTACTAATTGTTTTATTATTTATTATATGTATATCAATTTTCTTTCCCTCAGATCAATGACACAAGGCAAAGGTGAATTCAGTATGGAGTACAGTCGCTACTCCCCATGCCTTCCAGATGTTCAAGAACAACTTATACGCAAGTACCAAGAAGAAATGGGACTTCTGCCCGATCAGAAGAAAAAGAAGAATTAATTAGTTAGTTTTGTATCATATATAATTTAATTATTGTTAATATATTTAATGAAATGAATTTAGGTTATATTTACTTGTGCTTTATTTTATAATATTTTTCATGATTTCATGATAGTTTTCCATCAAATAAACATGTATTAATAAACTTTAAAATATATAATATAAATAAGACAATAATATGTATATAAAACCATTTATTCATAACACTCCACAAATATCTCCAAAACAATACAAATTCATGTAACAAACATTTCCAGCCATCGCCAGGTACAATAATAATTGTTTCGATTACATTACACTAAATATTTTAATAGACATTGACTACATCGCAGCTAAGTTTCGCTAATTTAGGCATTTTATTTTTTTTCATCTTTTTTTATTTCAAATAACATTGACAGCCCGATTCAATATTAATATAATGTACCTATTGTGAAGTTTTTTTTAGGTTTTTTTTAAATTCGATAGATAAAATATAAGATCAAAGAAATATAATAAAATTTTACAATTCTTATTATTATATCTTTTTAAACTTTTTGAAAACCTAATCTTAGAATTATTCTGAAATACTACCTATTTAGGAAAATAAAAAAAATAACATGACATTAAAAGTAATAACTTTTCATCAAAAATATAGTAAATTTATAGTTCAGAACTGGTTATTTTTCTATCGAAAATATAAAATATTTAATAACACTTAGATAATAATATATTTTTTATAGAATCGGGTACCTTAAATTATAAAATTACATGCTTATTTAACATCAAAAGGACGATTTACCTACATGTAGGTTAGGTATATATAAACATTTTCTTAGTAAGTGAAAAAAGTATAAGAGGCAGTAGAATCATTACAGAATAAGATAAGTAGGGTCAACAACTTGTGGCTGCCCAAAAGCTTGCTGTAGATCGTACTACAGATTTTGTTTTAGGATTATTCTTACTTTTGAGTATTTTTTCCTGGGTGAAACTAACAAAGCGGCCATGATTTTTTAACCGTAATGTACCATGAATTAATACAATGCATAGTTATATTATGAGGAATAATAATATACAGATGTATTTCGATTCTAGGCTTTATATGTAATCTTAAAATTTTAATGAGACTACAGTTATTTATTTATGTACCTATTTAGCAAGTACCTTGACTTCACTTAATTTGATCGTAACTAGTCCGGAATTTTGGATATCATATTGATAGTTAAAAAATAAAATAATAAAAAAAAATGTAAACAAGATAAAAGGAAGAATTTAAGCAACAGATAAAAAATATTAATTACACTACACAATTACACTAATTGTTTTTTTTAAGTGAATCCAGATCTTTTTAAAGGTACCTAAATATTATAGTTTGAAATCGTATGAAATTCCGATATGGCTCATTATTAAATTATATTAGGTACAATTATTAGATATTTTATACTAATAATAGACGTTATTGGTACGGAAATTTTAAATATTTGAGTAAAATGGATGAAATCTTATTTATTACTAGAAATTCATCAAACTATAAAGATAGCTATCAAGACTTATAGTTGCTTACTTACTTTAAAGTGGTTAAATAACAATTGAAGGACCTCAAATTATTATTGAGTATAACATTAAATAATAGCAAGGTATCATTGATGGCGTTACGCTATTGGCACTTGGTAGAGTACACTTATTATAGGTGACCTATAGTAAACATTTTATCCTACGATAATAATAGTATTCGTAAGATAAATACGTGATTCTTTTATATATTAATTGGTTAAAAAATTAACTTTATAAAAAAAATGATAATTTAACTAGTAAGTAATTATTAACGGAAACTAAATGATGTTTCCTTTCGAATTCTCCAGTTAATATTGCTGTTTTTTGTGATAGGGATATATTTATATTTGAAATTATTTCATTATATCTTAGGAAAGACTTTTTAAGAAAAAAATAGGCAAAGAAAACATAATATTTTGAAATAAATAAAAAAATATAATACTTACCATATTAGGCATAGTAGGCTAGGGCTAGGCTATTAGAAAGTTTATAATTGGATGATTTTTTTTAATTAATTAATAATTGGATGTTAGATTTTCGGGATTTTTGACTATTTTGCCACTTAAACCTATTGCATTGCATAAAAGTATTGTTATTCATGTACACACTTAATAATTTTATTATAATATACATAAGTATAGGGGTAGGTATATTAGTCTAGAAAGCTGGGACACATTGCGTTAATATACGGCTAAAATACTGTTGTTCCTTACATACATTTAAATCTACGTTTGTGCCGATCTAACAAAAAATAACAAACTATACCAATATATATAAAACATTAATAATATTTCACAGGAATATTTATGACAAAAATGCACCACAGTTAGAACGCAATTCCTTGATATAAAAAAGAAAATATAATATTTATTATGAATTATACCTGTCATGAAAATCTATACCTTTCTTAGCCACGGTGCATAAAACGCAAACTCCTAAAACTTGACAAATGGAATCTCTACCTAACAAGTTACAATATGTCAAACCCAATATGTCACAAATAAATCCTACTTTGATTGTTTTGACATTAATTGCGAAAAAATATTTTTGTATAAAAAATAAACTATAATTATATTTTGCTTAATAAAGTTTACGTCTTAATTTATTTAGACTGAAGTTTCAGCAGATGTATTACTCTTTTTAAGTCCGCTACTCCACGAGTCCTTGCGCCTTAGGAGATCGCTCTGAAAATCGCCCAAATCAAAACAGTTTAAGCGGCAAGAAAAAGGTAAAATTTAAAATTAAATGATATAGCGGCATTTAAAAATAGCATACGTGTGAAAATATTTACAAGTTTAATAAACTCTATCGTATGTAGTAATGAATATGAAACATGCACTTAAAATTAAAAATACATGGATATCATGCGAAGATTGTATAAGAAAACTAAATTACGACAAAAATCCATTTATATAATGTAAGTATATAACACTCAAAGCAAAATATTGATACAAAAATTATAAATGAGATGTTTAAAAGATTAGCTGCAGTATCGTATGGGTATGGGGTTACTAAAGAAATAAATATACTTATCATACTTGTTCATAATTCACAACATTATTGTAGTTAAGTTGCAATATTAATTAACGAATAGTATAAATTATGATTTTTTTAACACAACACATATGTCAGAAATAATTAATATTATAAATTTACATTTATCTTACCGAAAGCCTAACAGAAAAATAACAAGTTTTGATTGAATTTAAGACATTTTTATATAGGTAAATCAATGAGAACGAAGCACACCTTTTACCCGTAAGAATATACATTAAATATATCAATGAAATAAATAATCGCCCTAATTTTGTTTTTTAGTGACTATTTGATTCACTAGCTTCATTACAATAATTGGAAACAGATGTTTGTTGTATCTACATATTAGTGATCTACAATACAACTAAGGACTGTTACAGACGCCTTTTGTCTGATTATTTGGCAAGAAATAATTTATCGGCAAAATAAAATATTTTCAAAATATAATTTTTTTAATACATATTTTAAGAAATTTAATCTATAAATAATCAATTCTGAATACTTTTTATTATTATAGTTTAAACAAAATATTAGACAGAAAGGCGCCGTAAGCCGGATGCGTGCCATGCCGTGCTTCTTATATCCCATATACGATCAGGTTAAAATTTTGTGTCTTGGATGCAGACCTTCACTGAGTCGTCTTCCTCCACCTCGTCCATCGTGGATAGGCGCCTTTCTATTTCCGATTGTGCGTTTTTTGATATCAGTTTCTTATGTTTAATACTGGAATGTAGATGTAGTTTTAATAGTTTGATAAAGTAATGAAAATAACAATTTATTAGAGTTCTCATTTATTTTATTTGTTAAGTGGAACTGTATAAAATTTTACCTAATTTAAGGACTAGGTTGAAATTGATTTTCAAATTAAGTTTTTACTACGTCTACGTCTATGGGTACTTACGTCTTTTTTCCTGACTTTGCTTTCGAATCTTTAGAATCATTTCGATTTTTAATTATATTACTATTATTGACTTGTTTCCATATTCCGGTTTTATTCATTTCCTCGGAAATATTAATTGAAGCCAACGGTATATTCATAATGTTTCCATTAATTAGAGGAATTTGTAGATTATCTTGAAATGCTGGGGGATTAGTCTTGTTGGTGTCCTACAAGTGAACAGCCTAAGAATTGTTTTTAATCTAGAAGATTTTTGAAATTCGGATATTTCATACAATTGCTACAAGGAATTATTATTTGTTAATTAGACACACATAAACACAATCTATATCTAAATGTTTCAGTTACAAAAATGATATTTTACAATGATATATGAACTAACGTAATGTGATGGATGGTTGTTTCTTAAAATCTTAATAGTTTCGAAAACCATCCCACCTCAACGTCGCCTAGTTCTCGAAGTTCGTCTTGATTCCTCTTAGTCATTTCGGGCATCACATCGTCTAAAATTTTAAGTTCTCTCCGTGTAAAGATCAAATCAAGTGACTTTCTAATACCTATCATCACAACTAACATCAGTGGAAACAGGATAGAAGTGGTAGAGAATGATTTTATCACCCAAAGACATACAAGACAAGTTAATTGAATAACAGTAAATAGATGTACGCGTCGAATTGGGACCTAAAATAAAATTCATGTTTTATTTCTTCATTACAATTTTTTAAAAAACTTTAAAAAATGTTGATGACTTACTTGTCGCAAAAACATGTGATCTGGTTGATATTTTTGTGGCATAAACATTATAAGGATTCTGTCGAAGAATTGAAGTCCTTTTAGAGAAGCCACTCCCATATAAAGAAATACTCCAAACAACACTGGCATCGGTATGTGTCTTAAAACTGGTGTTAGTACCACTGAGCAGCCAATGGTTAAAAATATTAGGATATGTGTTACTCTCTGTTCTCTAACTCCTAGAAATTGCGGTTTTTCTCCTGGAGCTGCACATTCAGATTCTACTTTTAAGGAATTTACATGATTAATACTTAATACAGTCGCGGCTACAAACCACGGTAATCCCATGATCGAACATATTTGAATTAGTATTGCTAATACAAACAAGTCGAGGTGATATCCACATCCCTTTTTCAGCTTATTCTCTTTACGGTTCACAATTACTGCGGTAATTTGTTGGTCCATGAATATTAAAATCGTTCCCAGCAAAGCCGGCAATATAGCGACAAGTGCCGACCACACTGGGTTCCCGTTAAAAGGCGTGATGACCCATTCACGTGAAGGGAGTGTCGGCTTAAATTCGGAGGGTACCTCCAATTTTGGAGTTTTCACTCCAACTTTGAAGTCCAGAAAGGACATAGACAATATAGCTATAATAACAGAGAAATCGCTTATGAATTGTCGTATCTGAAAAAAATATTTAATTATAAGAATTAATGAAAAGATTATATAAAAAATTTTATACTATAATGGTTTTACAAAAAAGCACATATTTTCTTTGAAAAATGTTTTTACCTTAGATGGAAAGAAAAGGGAATTTTTAAAGTCTTTCAATATTATAGAAATAGTGAATGTTCCGAGGAATAAAATAATTGACATCAAAAATACATCTGGCACGTACACTTTCGTATCACATCCTGCTCCAGTCAAGGTTCCATTGTACAGCTAAAAATAAATTATTATTATTATATAACCACACATGTTGTGACTATACTATAATATTAAAGTAAACATTTTTTTGACTTCATAAAATAGTACGAGATAAGAAAACACTTCATTGGACTAATTTTGGCATTGAAAGTCAATTAGGTACCTGACAAGACTCCTTGTCGATCGAAGACCAATTAAACTGTTCCGGCACTCTTGAGTAATTGCTCGGTAAACAATAGCATTCATAATTGAGAACTTCATCAGGGTGTGTCTTTAAAGGGTTTTTCCTGCCGATAGAAATAACATTTTCGACTGCCTGAAAAAAAATATGAAAATATATAATTATATAGAAAAATATAAAACTTAAATAATAATAAATATGTTATACCTTGTATATAAATATGAATGCGATCAATGTTGCAAAATTTTCTTCAGTGAATCTGGTAATATAACAAACTAAAGCGCTGGCGTCAATTGCCACTAATGTAATCAAAATTATCGTCGTCCATGTGCCAATACAAAACCTAAATGACATATAATTCCATCCTATTTGCTTACAAAATTCAAATACTATAGTTTCAAATACCAATACGGGTCCTGTAGAACCTAATATTGTAAGTGGCTGTCCTGAAAAAAATCCGTATCCCATTCCGCATACAAAGCCAGATACTAAAGATTCCATAGCTGCCATATTTTTGCCAGTAGCTTCACCTAACAATCCTCCAAAAGTTATTATAGGTGAAAGACAAGCAAAATATAGAAATATCCAGGACGCAACGCATTGTAAAGCAAAGGCATCCTTGAAGTCTGACCAATACCACGGCATTTTTCTCTTGAGATCATTCATCAAGCCACCAAAAAGTTTCCCAGTTCTTGCTAAGCCTGATTCTTCTCTTTGTCTTTGTTCTTCTTCTTCTTCATCTGGTTCCTCTTTTATATTATTGTCATTTGGTCTCTTACGAGGATCTTGGGATGGAATTGCTGCAGGAGGTTCAATACGAATAGCTGGATCCCATTCTCCTGGTGGCAACACTGTAACAGCGTCTAAAAATTCATCTATGCCGGCTAGAAGATGGTCTCGCTTCTTTGCTCTATATGCTACTTCATGGAAAATTTCATCTGACATTAATGTTGCCATGGCTCTACCAATTTCATGAAAACTTGAATTACTATTTGGAGGTCCCAGCAGCACAAACATAAATCGGGTTGGGACCGGTACTTCTGTCAAATCTCCCATTATAGTACCTGTTTTCAGTCTAACAAACGCAGATAACGTCTTTTCTAGAAAATCTACTTCTCCCACGAGTATATTAGATGCCTCTGCTCCAGGAGGTATTTTACGCATAAAATGTGTGTTACATTTGTGATTTAAGTCTCCGTTCATTGGAAGATCTCCAGAACTGTGGTTTCGGTGCATAGACAAATTACTAGGACTTTTAACCATGCCTTCATCAGCTGCTGCACCTAGAATTACCGATATTTATTTAAGAATAGATGAGCAGGTAAAAATAAAAATAAATACAAGTATACATCTAGAATAAAAGTTATTTATTTATAAAAATGAGGTTGCAAACTTCTAACGAGATAATAAATACCAACTGAATAAATGATTCGTGAAAATAATTACTAATGAACAAAGTGGAAGTAATGTATTGCTTATTAGAATTCATTTATTTTGCAGATTTATAAATATGTACAATCTTTACTTAAAATATTAATATTTTATTGGTAACCAATCTATAGTAGCATCGAAAATAGATTAAGCAAAATATAAGCCAAAATAGCATGTAATATTTAAATAATTCATAATTGCATTTAGCCCAAGGGTAAAATGAGCATACACAACACTGATAAAAAAATGAAAACATTTAATAAATTACAGCTTAAAAGTGTATTACACCGATGAAGAGAGATTAATGTATAAGCGGTTACCCGCATTAGAGATGCCTAGGAATCGACCGAATTCTCCTTTGTGAGAATGTCCACTTGATGTACCGCCTTCATCCACTGGAATATAATGCCAATAGTTCACAACGGCAAAAGATTTAGTGACCCTAAGTTGTATTGTAAATTTATAATTAAATCGAAAATAAAGTTAAATCGAATATTTTAAAACACGATAAAACACTGAAATAGACTTAATATTGTATATTTAACGTTAAAAGTAGCTTAAAAGTGCTTGCGTGTTGAGTATCAGTCATAGAGCGTGATTTTGGTGAACTGATGCACACACAATATTTACACGCTTCTCTGACCTGGTACGGCTAGGTATGAGCCTCTTGCATCACCAGCATGAAGAAGTGCCGTGTTGGGAGATGTGGTGGACCCCCGACAACTCCTCGAACTGGAGGGTCGAGAGCCACCATCCTGTAAATCTAATATAATATCGCCACAGAGTCCATATAATTTTACCTATTCGGGTATAATAAGGCAAATATGAAGTTATATTTTATTGAAAAACTCACTTTTACAAGATGAATGATTTCTTCCAATGTCAGCTAAGGATCGTATTAACGGCAGTCTTGACATATTATTATGATTACGTTTTTCATGTTGATGCCTATGTCGGCGCAATAAAGCGTCTTTTACTTTTTCTCTTCTATCATACGTGAGGCCGCCATCAATAACCATGTTGTCTAACACGTTTTCAGCTACTTGTTCCAAAGAATTGGCTTCTAAATCTAAAATTACTGATCCATTCAAAATAAGGCTTCGTAGCTCAAACAATGAATGTAAAGAAAGTGTGGCTACATGTGGTTTAGACCACCTGTTCCCCCCTTCTTCAACATCTTCTTCAAATTTGATCCATCGAGCTGTTTCTTTCCATTCTAACTCGTCTCCCTCTTTAACCAGCTCTTCCATTTCAGAAAAAAGTGGATGTGATTCGAGAGCGGAATCATTAATATCTTCTCCTAGGATAAATTGCACTCTTTGAGCTGGTGGAGTCACTGAAAGCAATGCAATATTTTAAGATCTTTTGTATACTGATATTGAAATATCAGTGTCAGGAAATGAACATTGAAGTATCAGGAATGAGTGGAAATATGATTTTTGATAAACTATTTGAAGTAAAGAGGTTCCAAAGGAAATTGATATTAAACAAGCATGCGTCCAATAAACCACAGATGAATGGACTAGAATTTAATGTAGTGTCACATGGATTTTGCTGTTTCATGCTTAGCTTGACTTATGCAAATAAGGCTGTAGGAAGTTGAAAAATTATTTGGAAGAAAATATGTTGATGAATAACGGTTCATTAAAAAAAACCGGAAGAAATCATGTAGGTGATCTACAATTTGCTCTTACATGTCTCTCCATCATCCGTTACGCTTAGTCTCCTGACTCGAGCCATAAGAGCTGGGCCTACGAATTTAAATTAACGATATTTCATTTTTGTGGCCTTCATAAATAAATAAAAAGCTTATGAAATAGTATTTTTTGTTTTCTTTTCTACGAACGTTCGAGCGACTCAATAAACTCAGCCACTATGAAACGCAAACGCATTTGCTCCGGGCAGCTAATGAACCTTTGATATATTTCTTTTGATCCTTTTGCTGCTACCAAAAAAATTACAGTTGTAATTGAGCTACTAGTATTTTTTTGTTTTGTTGTTATCATACTCCGTGTTTTTTTATTCTGTACGCGTGTGTTTTTTCTAATTGCTCGTTCCTTTTTTTCATTGTTTTTTTGTTCCATCGAAATATGTACTGAAAACTATCTAAATTTATAGTTTTTAAAAATCGTATAAAATGATCTTAGCAGGTTTACTTATACTTTTATTTATACTTATATATACTCATCCCAAAAAAAGCTTTTTTTATTGTCTTTCTTGTCAAGTAAAAGAAATCATAATTATCCACGTATTTTTGATGAATAAATTAAAACTGCAATCAACTCACTGGGTCTCTCCGGATCCTTGGTGCCGTTGCGGTGGTGATGTTTGTGTTTCCTGTGAGAGTGGCGGCGCGCCGGCACGTGGACGCCCACGAACACCGTGTGCGCGCGGTGACCTGGACCATGTATTGATTAGCATTACATTTATTAATATTTTAGGTATTATACTATGTGACTGATAACGGGGATTTTAGTTAAGTAAAGTTCCAATAAATTTGATACATTAAGCATTGTGCAGCATTGTGTCGTTTTCAACAAATAAACGTCTGTCGGTAACAGGAAATGCCTATAGAGGAAAGCAGCTTCCCGCGTTCTGCCCTTTATGACAGAAGATTAGCAGATGGTTGGAGAGGTTGCTTGAATGGCTTTGTCTACCATAGCGGGAAAAATAAAAATATTATATATATATATATATATATATATATATATATATATATATATATAATATTTTTAAATCTATATTCCTCCGAATGGGGATTGATTTCAGAACCGCGTTATCGAAATCGAATCGAATCGAAGCCGTTATAGCCGTTATCGAATCTATAAATATTCCTCAAAAAAAAAGCAAAAAAAATTAAAAAAATCAAAAAATACATAAATTAGAATATACCCTACATATTACATATTTAATCAGTAATATCAACATATATATAGCGTTATATAAAGTAAGTGTTTATGTTGAACAAAGTTTCACAATAGACAATTCCACTTAAACTTGTACATAATATGGCTCAGTTAATAACGATTGTTTCGAAGTTTGACTCTTACACATGCTTAAATTGTGGCTTAGCTCTATTATACGTATTATTATTTTTTTATATTATTTTTTTTATTTCACTATAAATTTTTATAACAATATGTCCCTCATATCCTATCCCCACCCTTATCCCTCATCCACTATCATATCGCTCATTCCGCACGTGGCAAAAGGAACATAGTGTCTTAAAACTATCTTCCTTCCCTCTGTTTCTGCCCACCCCTTTTCAAGATATTGCATGTTAAGTAGCGGATCTCAAATCCGCGTTTCGTTTTGTAATCAGAACGAGACATTATTTAGTTCATTTCCTCAAGTTGGAATCGACCACATAACCGTCGTGCTTAAGTCGCAGACCTTAATAAGTTAAAACTTACTAAATTAGTATTACTGGGGGTGGCTGTCTAGATATAATTTCAATTAAAATTAATTACTAATTGTACTTGATATCGATTAACATTGTAATTAATATAATTTCTCATTCTGATCTCTAGATTTAGTTCATTACACTGTATACCTGTATTTACAATCAAATTAATCAATGTGCAATTATACGTTTACTAACTACTAAAATAGGAACTTAACTTAGTGGTGGAACGACGAAGGGAACATAGGAACTTAGTGTTAAGACACTCTGTTTCCGTTCCCCATTTTAAAATTAGGCGCACAAATTTGTGCCTTATTTATGCTACAAAATAATATTTCTATAATATAATATCTAATTTGACAATAATTTCCGACAATTAAATAACAGCGTACTCAAAGATGATAATTAGCTGTAAATTACCATCAAATCAATTCAAAGGCATACAATAGTACCGACCTGAATATTATAAATAATAAACGATAAAATAATTGTGCTGATTAGATACATTTGTACCTAATGTATAGGGGATTTTGATAAGTAATTATTCATGTAAAAGTTTTTGAATAAAACCCTACATTTATCATTTAATTTTACTGAAACCACATTTCAGATTTAACCGTCCATTTTATTCTTTGTATTTTGTGTGAATACTCAGTTACTGTGAAGATGTATTCCAGACACGTTCCAGAATGAAGTATTACTATTAAATCCTTTTATTGAACATCAATTTATAATAGCACTCTTGCAATACAATTTGAATGCAATTTGCATCAGTACTTACGTTTTTTTCACGGATAAAAGTCACGAAAGCAAATCAAAATGAAAGCAGATTCATACTTTTTTGCATGGGTGGACAGAAGCAACTTAGTGACAAGAAACTTCCATTTTCCGCAAATATATAGAGACATTACGTGTTGAGTGGCGGATTTCAACGCCGCTTCTTCTGTCGTCGGAAAAGTGAAAAATAATAATAAAAATAAACTCACATACATACGCTTTAATTTAATAGTTTGAACGGGAAAACCATTAGGGTTTTAGGAGGAAAATTATATGAGTTATTTCCCCTTTTCCTGTACAGAATATTTCTAAATAAATGAAAAGCGACAATTTAAATTATTTATTTCCAGATTTTGGGCGGGAGACACCCAATATCTAGAAGATAATTTTTAATAAACGAGTCAGAGAAGATATAAGAAATTGTTTAATTTAGCTAATGTTATGCTCTTCTGGTTTCACCAAAATGAGAAAATGATAATCAATCTATTTTATGAGGCGTGTATCCGTTATCAATCATGTTTGGAAAGTTGTCATTACATACAAGGACATGTTTGCTTTACGTTTCCCTCCTACGAGGGAGGGACTGTAGAGTATGTTGCAAAATTCAACAAAGATATAATATTTTGTAACTTTTACTTAATTTATTTTATGTTTTATTATTTTAAAGTCTATTTAGATCCTGATTAATAATATATAATATATATAAAAGGACTTTTCCTCACTGACTGAGGTAAGACACACGCACAGCCGTAACCGCTGTGCGTAGAAACATGAAATTTGGACAGATGTTTACTTTCATAATCTGGACATCCACTAAGAAAGGATTTTGAAAAATTTTAACTCTAAAGGGGTAAAATAGGGGTTCAAAGTTTGTATGGAAAAAATATTAAATCGGCACCGATTTTTATAAAATTTGAAATTTAGATTTTTAAAAGTATTTAATTGAACACGTGTNTTTAATTACAAATTTTTATATGAATCGATTTCATGAAGCACTGCGTTAACCCCTTTTAAGATTAGCTAAGTGGATAACGTTTATGGTCTCTTATTCGAAAAGAATATCAATATTACAATCTTTTATTATTTAAATATTAATTTTGGATTAAAGCCTAAATTCGGCAGAAATTTGGGGGTAAGGAAGTATCTTAATACTAGAGTTCTCTCCGCCTACCCTGCTCATAAGATAGAAACAGCATGAAGCTGAAAAAAAGCTTTTAAGCAAATAAACCTTTCGATAAATAAAATGAGTTTCAATATAACTTCATAGTACATACTAATATATTATTCTCTTTGAAGTCTAATCTAGTGTTTGATATTCTACACTACACGTTATATTAACATTACAGTGGGGATGAAATACATAGGTAGGTTACGCTACTGCTTAGTGCTTGTAGGACAAAAGGATATATTACAAATTCCCTATTACTATTACGTTAGGTATATTATATGTGTAATTGGCATCTATTAATAAATAACTTTATTTATTGGTATTATTCATGGCAATTGGCATCTATTGATTGAAATTTTATAACTCTAAATTAAGCTACTAATTTATAAGGAGTTCGTCGTAGCGCAGAGGCACTAACATGCGATTGGTAACGTGGTGGTTATAGGTTCGATTTCCACTAATGAAAATGAAATATAATATTTTCATTCCATCGTATGGTAACAAGGTAATGAGGCAAAGGATGGTATTGGGTTCCGCTAATCGAAATTCACTCAAAAACACTTTAAAAAGGCAAGAAATAATAACAAGCAGATTAAAATTGAGATAAAATTATATAATCAAATTAAAATAATTAGTTATTTCTTTAAAATTAAATATACAAATATAAATATAAATTAGCTTCATTTATATTCGCGATGAAGTTTCAATGACGATGAAATCGTTCTAGGTCAAGGCACGAGAGCTACGTCGATAAGCTTCAAAAGCTTATATTTTATTTTTAACTATTTTTAATTTCAACCAATAAGATTATCAAAAACAAGTAACTTAATAAATTTAACTTTATAATAAAAAGTCATTATTACAAAGATAAAAACAAAGGATTCCGTAAAATCTTTAACATTATTGAATGAAATGATTTGGATGAAATTTTACAGAATTGATGATGATGATGCTTAATCAGAATAGCATATAGGCATACAAGACACAGACATACAATTTGTGTAAATATTTTGTGCAATTTCGCTATATTATATAACAATAAGTTGAAGCAGGCAAAGCCGCGCGCGTGTCGCTAGTAAATATCTACGTATAAGTAATTGTATGAACCATACACAAATTAAATATTCCGCAAAAGAAAGCTGTCACCAGCATTATAAATATTAATATCTACAACGAGTAAACCAATCGCGCTAAGAGACTGTTATGATTATCGAAATATACGAGTATTTTCACTTGTCGCTTCTCCATTCAATATTCTCCGTCGAAACAAACGTAATCTGGAGATTGTTTCCGGCGAGATTGTAAGTCAATTGGGTACGCTCAAAGCGTTTGGATGTTCGAGTAGATCAAACAAGACAGTTTATTGTTTGACAAATTGCTTGAAATTATGGATTTATTTTTATTTTTATATTATACGGATATGGCTTCCGGAATAGATAAGCGTCTAGTGATAAGTATTTCCGTTTTCCATTTTTCGAGTTTTCAATTTTAGGAAAAATTTTGATACGGGTGGAACACGTCGCCTTGCTTCGCTTAAATAAAGACCAGAAATATAAAATATGTGGCCTTTGACCTAAAAAAAAATGTTGAATGGTTCAAAGACTTTTTACAGTAAATTTCTGTTATGCATGTCAATAGATTTCTATTTATGATAATTAAGGTATTTTCTTCGTGGATGATTTTTGTACATTCATTATTATTTATTTTTATAGCAAGAAGGAAGACCTACGAAGGAGACCCTTCATATCTTCATATTTTTACGGTATGTATCTTTCTTCTATTTGTCGGCTATTATAAAATAAATTCTAATAATGACTTGCAAATTAGTTCATTATATAACATCACCACAAGCTATCGCGTGACTCTGTGTGATATATACAGTACTAAAAGGTTATCTACTTTGCAATTGCTAGAGGCAGTTTCAAATGGGCTTTTATTAAGATCTGATTTTGTTTTAGTATGAAAGTTGAAAGTTAATACAAGTCCTCGTGGCGCGGTAGTACATTGTTGATGGACAAATGTAGGTTCGATCCCCACTCTGACGAATATTCCTGTGTACACATTTCTATGAGCCATCATTTAAAGTCTCAAATAGTGTAAAAAGCTAATTTTATCTTCGTTTAACGTAGAAAATTAATAAAGTATTTTAAAGGATAAGGATTAATACCATTATGGAAAAATATCCCGCACAATAAAAAATATATTGAAATTACAATTTTTAGACAGAAATATGATCACTACACGTTATTCTTAAAAGATACGGATATGCTCTCGCGGACTTTTTTGTAGATCTTATTAAGAGGAACAACACTCCAGTACATTATTTTCATGTAGTACTTACCATTAAAGCAGCGCATGCGCGAAAGTGTCTCAACGGGTAGGACTTTATACACATTTATCGTATTTATGTTAATTTATATAAGAATGAACAAATAATAAACTATATATAAACCTTCCCTGAGAAATACTCGACCTAATGGTGAAAACCGCATCAAAATCCGTTGGGTGGTTTAGAAGAAGAGTTAGAAAGTTCAGACAGACACGAAAAGCGACTTTGTTTTATAAGATATAGGATGTACAACTGTAATTGTAAATATAGATCTATAATTATACATTAAGTTTTTATTAGTCTGTTCCGTATTTTATGTGGATTAAGTAGAATTTTTTGTTCAGTGTTGTTAATATTAATTCATCAGTATGGAAAGTGTTATGAGGTATTTTAAAGATCACATAAATGCACGCCTATATTGAACATAATACATATAATTTACTCGTATTATAATAACATATATTTTTAGAAAAAATACTCAGGCAATAGAAAAATCGGGCGTTTAAACGCCCATATTTCATGTTTTCATTCATCATTTCATATTTGCACTTCATCTCTGCAAAGTAACAAAATTTTTAATTAATTTCGGGCGCTTGTATGTCAATATGTCATTATAGTAATTTTAAAATAATTAACACATTTTTTTACCGTACCATACCACTGTTTTCTACAATATTTCGTTATTTTCTAAAATAAAAACAAAACATTCCAATCTTATCCAATTTTAACTATTAGCTCTTAGCTATACTAGATAGCTTACATTGCGAATATTTTTGGGTTAAATACTTGTTTACAGAAAAAAATATAAGTATCTATCTGTCGCGGAGGTACCCGCAATATTTACAGCTACTCCCATACGTTCTTGCACTTCTTTTAAGCTGAAAAGTATTTTCAAGAGATAAAAATATTTTAAAAATAACAACCATTTAAAGTAAAAATGCTTTTATTAAATTCTGTGTAAGACTTAGGAACGGGCAAGCTGCAAACATACTTGAAACTTGGTAAGTGAGAGGTTAAGAGAGACCTCTTATTCGACCGTTGGTTGGTGAGAACATGAGCCCTAGGACTTGATAACGAATTGTTTTATCGATTAGAAAAGGCAGATTTTACTGTTTTCGTTTTGCCTTTATTTTAGTATAATAAAGCGCTACGAGCATTTATTATATATTAGAAATTAATAGATTTTCTAAATTTCGATTCATAAACATTATGTCATGCTAAAGACATAGTCCAAATTTTCCATTGTTACAGCTTTCCGGCTTCTCGGTGGTTCTACTCATGTAATTTAATATAACAAGAAGACTCTTCCTTTGTAAGGCTTTATAAGGATATTTAATGATTTATCGTAGAATGTAATTATGTTCTAAAATCTTTAGATAATAAATAGCTGGCCTATTTTTTGCTTCTAAATTGTTAAAGTCGTTTATATATTTGTGTAATCTTTACATGAAATGTAGTGATAAATGTAAAAAACGTCAAAAATAACAACTAAAAACTTAAACGGATTAATAACAATAAGTTTTTTTTTCAACAATATTTAAAACCATAAATGTTTTATATTGTTTTTCTTCAATTTTTATACAAAGACTAGTTCTTACGACAAGTTACGATAGACAAAAAAAAAATAAAAAATATATTCTAGAAGCTCAAGAGTTGTAGTGGACAACATTTTTATTTTTAAAATAGTTTCTCGTTTCTGAATTAAAAATGACTAGCGTGTGAAATAAATGTATAATGGTCGTTATGTCACATCGATTAACATAGAATAAAAAAAAACTATAATAGTTTTTGTTACATGCACATTTCAATTTAAAAAAGTAATAGTGATAGTTAATATACCCACCCACCAAAAAAAGACAATAACAACATTTGTTAATTTTTTTGTTCAACAAAGAATCTAAATTGTGTTTCATGTACTGAGCGTTTCTTATATTATATATTTCATTACCCCAAGTGGGATTCGCCGTCGCCTCTACAGTTACACGATAGTGCAACTGCCCCACCGCACATGCCAAGTTCTAAACAATATTTATTCCGTTTCGCAATATATTTTCACTATAAATATATTAGTGAAAATATAACGACAGGAAAGAAGGGGTTTAACGTGAAAAGTAACGTTCATACATCTTTTCTAGTTTATTGTTTAGTGCTGCCTCCTGACCTACTTCCAAACGTTAATTTATAAAGACATAGCACTCGAGTCTTTTTTTTTAAAGAAACATTGTTTTTTTGATAAACAAAGTTGTTAATAAATAAGTTTTAAAATTAGAGAAGTATTCGTGAGTATTTATTAAATAGAAATGTTTTTTTTTCTGCTTTTGTGTCAAAACTATGGATTTTGTATATTTGGACAGATCAATGTTATTTTCATAGCTTTAGGCTTTATACCGTATCTAAATTTGGAATACTTATTTAAGTAAGTAAAGATAATCTAGTGTTAAGACACTCCGTTCTCCGCTTTACGAGTCCCACTCCACCAAGTTGGCCTCACGGCTTTGTACTTATTGTAAAACAAATTTGTTAAATAATATAATTTTTTAATATTCCTTAATATCATGTTAATTTTGGACAAACCAAACGAACATATTATCGATATTTAAATTTTCTACTTTAAGTACTCATTGATGGGAAATGTTTTAAGAAGCTTCGAACATGATCTTTCTCTTTCACATTTTTTCTCATAGATTTCTTATCTAAGAGAGCTGTTAATAGTAATATTAATAATTTGAAACATCATAAACTAAAAAGAAATAAAATTTACTAAAGCGTTACTGCAAAAGCCTGTAAATTTATCATCTACAATGAAGCTTTTAATCGTAGTATGGATTTATGTGAATATTATTAACATTGAGTATCATAAAAAAGAGACGATTGTCAGGTTTATATCAGAATTTAGTACATAATAGAGTAATAGGAGCCTAGTAATAGTAGATATTAATATAAAGTTGGCCTTTTACCTTCAAAGTCTTGTTCAGTGTAGTCATGGTGAGTATGTTTCCTCGCTGCCGGGTCTGTAGGAGCCTCCTCATCATCAGCTCTGGTGTCCATTTTTCACTATCTGTAACAATTAAAAACACTGATGATTCATTTATATTAAATATTTTTTTTTACAAAAATATCTATAATCCTACGAAATACGCATATTTTTTTATGTAGGTACAATATATTACACATATATCCAATATTTTCATATACTGCAGCGAAACAATTGCTATACTGCTAAAAATAACTGTGACTCTATAATGTATCTAGTAGTACTACTGTAAATCACACAGCTTTAAACTTTAAACTTTTTGAGTATTCGATTAAAATTTCAATCTAGCACTTGATTAAAATTTAAAATTTTTACGAACTTCGGCACACAAAAAAAAAAAAACATTTCGGATAGATAGTTAACTTTCAATATCAGATTGCTTCCAATGATACCGTCGTTGAAGGACTTGGAATACAAATATTGTGACTTGTAGGAGTAATCCGAAGGGAATAGTTAAAAATAACCCGTAGAGTTACCATAACAAATACCATTTATTATTAATTAGTTCGTAAGTAATACTTATTAATAATAAATTGTATTTAAACCTACAAATATCACATTTAGCCAGGTACAATATTTTAGACTGGAGACTAGGATCTGAAAGAGGAGAAGAGCAGATTACCATATCGATTGACAGTCTAATGAAGATATACTATACTCAATGGGTGAGAAAGAGAACAAAATATATGTTTAACATAATAGTCCCATACTTCAGTTGTACTTAAAACTTAGTGTTAAACACTCCTTTCTCTACGTATGTCATTGAAAATGGATAGGCAACGTAATTACAAAAAAAAATTGCATGTTATGTAGCAAAGCTTAAAGACTTTTGAAAACTCCGCCTACAATATTAAGGCTTACTTAAGGCTTTCCATTTCGCTGTAATATGTATTCTCCACTCGCAGCTCAACGATTATCTCGTGACTACGAGGTTCTAAATGGTAATGTAATGTCAAGAGGCACACGGAGGCTGGTATTAAAAGTAAGTAAAGTAATATGTCGACTATAAAACAGAGACGTTTGTAGGGAATAGAAACATTGCATTCAGCTATCGAGGTTTAGCGATGGAAACACATATCTAAATCGCTGGTACAAATAATATTTCATCTAATTTATATGTTAATGTTATTAGAAAAAACTAAAGGCTTCCACTGTAAAGGCATCCTATCCTTTGGTTTTATATATCTACTTCGTAGTGTACCATTAAACAGGGCGGTGAACGTTGCTCAGAGAAATATCTACATTTTAAATTTACGTACTCTCTCTTGATTTTGTAAATATAAATATTGTATATTTATATTTACAAAATCACGTTCAGCTCAAAATCCTTTTCTTTTCGAACATGAAGTTAACACTGTTAGACCTATTGGCTTTTACAGTGAAACTAGGTGGGTCGAGAAGAGAGTACTCCGTCCCTGGAAAATTTGCAACCTCTAGGGGAGCGCTTGATGGTGAACTGTCCCCAGTTCCTCCGAATTTTGTTATTTTATATGTTCCATCGTTCACACACTCTTAAAATGTATTAGTTGTAAACAAAAGTGCCTCTCTGTATTTTTTTTTTCTATATTTTATACCTTTTCGCCACAGTAAATACTACTAAGGCTTAGAATAATTATGTCTTTAGTTATTACATTAAAAAGTCAATAAAATAAATATATAACAAAACTTAATTATTTATTAAGACGAACGATGAAATAAAATTTAAAAGTTGATTCATATAAAACTCAATATACCGTATAATTAATTGAATGAAAATATCTACCACTGGCAGACTCGATAATAATATTCACAGTTTATTTTGGGCTAAAGTTATATATTTTGGGAATATATAAATTGAAATGTAGGTTAACTGAATTAGTTTGACGGAATATTTTTTTAAACTTCCACTTTATTGTAGGCAGAGAGAACCTAGCGTTAAAACACTCCGTCCTCCGTTTAGAATTAGAGTTTGAGAACAGTAGTTCAGATCAGATATTACTTAACTATGGACACCGTCTTGTTCCACGGGCACAAGCGTGCTACTGCGTAAACAATCCTAAAAAAATCATATTCAGGCTGTTTTTTACACTATATAAATATAAAGTGGAAGTATAAAATGTAATAATGAAAGACGGTAAGCTTTGCGCATCATAATAAAACGAGGTCTTTAATAAAGCCCTAATGAGCCTGAGCGTTGAGTATTACATTTACAGGAGAGTATTTACAGTTTCATATTGTAATATTTGACCCAATTAACTATGACTTTTTACTTGAATAAATAATATAAAAAATGTTTAAATTTTTAAACAACATTTGAAAACTGTTATAATTAAAATATTAATTAAGACCGTCGCGGAGAAGCGGCACAGTATCTGATAGTAAACGCGACGATTATGGGTACGAATTCGTAATAAATGCCCCATTTTGTTATTTTTCACTCAGTTACTAATAACTTCTTATTCAAAAGTACAAAATTTCGGTATTTTTTTTTAAAAAAACAACTACTTCTTTGTGCGAATAATTTACAGAACACTGGTACAAATCCAGATACGTTGAAAAATATTTGAATTTTCATGTGTTATTTAAATTTTCATATTATACTTCTATACTTTAGTAATATAATATAAAGTTAAGTCGTAAGCTTTTACAACTGAGAACGAAAATATACGTACAGTTCGGTACGCTATTGAACTTTTCATAACATATTTCTATTGTCTAATGCAGCTGTACGTTTTTATATTCCGCATAAAGTATCTAACATTTTATATTTATACTGCTGTAATGAAGCTTAGCAATAATGATGTCGGTGTTGAAATATATTATATGCCAGCCCGATGGACAACCGCAAGCCTTGATCTCGTAAAGGACGCCCTTGCCACCGATGACATTCGCCACTTGCCACCAACTATTTTTTACTTGCTCTGAGCCGTCTCCCCTAACCAACCAGTGTCGCTGTAAAAGCCAATACCAACAGTATTAATCTCAAGTACGAAGAAGAAGAAACTACATTATTTTTACTATTTATTATTTCTGGGAACCTAAACAAAAAATAAATTATATTATAATATACTCATCTACTAATTTTTATATGTACTTGTATAATATGTAATTGAGTGTAGATTTCCACGGTTCTCCGTCCGCTATGACTTATGCATAAGACAGCTAAATCGATGAGTTGTTATTCTAAGAACTACCGTCGTGGACACCTATACGTTAAGTGAAGATACGCTATTTATGGATGCGGTATTTCATGATTTATTTACTTATATTGGTTTTTTATTTGATCAAGTTTTATTTGTTTTTTAATTAATTAATAGTAAATATCCTGTTGTTTATGGTGTTATTTTATCTTTTTACTTAAAAATTTACAATGGCCGTAGTGGCCGACCATTTATTATTAAAATATTTTCATTATTACTAGCAAAGCGTAATCAAATTATAATTATAGCTAAATAACAGCGAAATAAATGCAGTTTGCTCTTAAAATTATAAATACACATCATAAAATCTTGTAACTATTATTATTAATAAATATTCGTGCCATAATCGAATCTCAGAGAAAACAAAAGCTCTTTCACTCCATACTCTACAAGCTTTTCAGTAAAATACAATTTTTCATATTAAAATAGAAATAGCAAATGCGCTTCGCATATTCATAACTTCATTGTAAAACAAGATATACGTAAGAGTACAGGTATATCGTATATTGCGGTGGAATGAACAAGTATGAGCGTATGCTTCTCAGGTGCGGGCTGATTGCTTTATAGCTAGGATATATGTACCTACGGGACCTCTACTTCGCTGAGATGTTATTAAAAATAATATTTTATATTATACCAGTGGACCCGGACGCGGCTACGCCCGCTTGAACTATGAGAATATTTATTAAATATATTTATGAAATCATTTTCAGTTTTCAATAGAGAGATGCGTTAAGCAAGCTCATTTTCAGTGACGTTTTCTAACAACAAACTTTGCAAATCGTTGCTTAGCAACGGCGGTTGTTATTAACATGGCGGAATAAATTGCATGTCAAATTAATAAATATTTTAATATTATATTATAAATATTTTAATTTAATATTCATTGGTATATATCGAAAATATTACAAATATGAGAAAAAAAGGATCCTATGTTCATCTCGAGACCCTCAAGTATCTCTATATGAGTATTTTATCACAATTAAATTAGCGGTTTGTTCCTGATTGCGTAAAAGACAGACAGACAGAGTTACTTTCGAATTTATAATATAGGTATGGAGGTATGGATTAAGACCGTCGTGGTACAGCGGCACAAGTATGTGACCGTAACGCGACGATTGTAGGTTCTATCCCCCCTCGAGGACGTGAAATATTTATTTATATTTATATAGAGGCAGAGCGAGGCAGAGCGCGGTGTTGAGTTCTGCCACTCAACATGCAATGCCTCCAGAATTCGGCAGAAAGTGAGGAACGTAGTGTCTTAACACTATGTTCCCTCTGTCTATCCTGCTGTTAGTGTAGTGTGTAGTGTTACTGCAGTTGGATGACGACTTAGGGAATAAAGTAGTTTATTTCCCGCCTCTGGTAAGACAAATCGTGGCGAAAGGGAAATGTCTCTTTCAATGTCTCTATTAAGTAATAAGACATATTTCGACATGAAATAAACAGTTTGAATAATATTTTCATTTACAAAGTGTATCTTTTTCCACACGATGTAGTTTAATGTAAAGCAATGCGGTATTATTCGCGTAGGTCTCACGTTTCCATGTTTGAACGAGGGAATGATCAATTTTGTCTCACTCATTTGAATCCTTTATATCCTTTATATATATTAAATATTTATAAAATTACATATTTTATAGGCTTACGATAAGTTTTTAATGAAATCTATATACCATCCAAGACGAATCTTATAACAAATAAAAACTTATTCTAAACATTTTTGTTATTCCTTAGTTCAAATATTTAAACGCATTTATTCTCACGTTGTATTACGCACATAGTAGGGTGGCAGTGAACCTAGCGTTAAGACACTCCGTTCCCCATTTTCCGTCGAATTCTAGAGGAATTGCGTGTTGAGAAGAAAAATATTAAATGAAGAAATGAAAATATTAAATATTTAAGTACAAAGGGGGCCCACAACGTCCCGCTTACAGTCATACTTTATGCCCCTGCATCACGATTGGAGTATAACATGTAGGGGTATTGCACAAGTATTATTATATTCTCTATAAACACGCTAAATCAGCGTCCTGAATTTATTCGCTACAAATGCAATTGTTTTGTAGCGTATAAATAACCAAATTAAATATATAATAAAAGAGTTGAATGTGAAGTCTCGTCTTAGTAACATCACCATAATACTGTAGCCCACATTGATGACCACAAACAAAAAAATGGATTCATAATTCTTTGCAAATATAATATAACAATAGCATTCGATATCACCAGCTCGACGCTAGCCACTCGAAACCATCGATACATTTGTCACGTTGAAATCGACTTCCGTTAATTAACTATTGCATTTCATTAGCATAATGATAATGTTAAGGACAAATGTGAACTGAAAATTTACATCATTACTGAAAATGGATGTCTTTTAAATTATTGGATTCATTTATTATGTTGTTACACTTACTTTTATTATTTATTAATATATTATGCCAATTAATGTATATTTTTATGCGAGGGCGTCGTGGCGCAAAGGCACAAGGGCGTGTAACCGTCAGGTTGTGCGTTCGATTCCCACTCGAGGGATTTTTTATTTATCAATATTTTTATTTCATCGCTGTGGCACCAAAGCAAAAGCCCGGCGTTTAGTGCTGCTACTCAAATCACCATGCCTCGGCGGAAAAATTCGGCGGAAAGCGGAAAGTGTCTTGCCTCTAGGTACCTACTCTGCTACATTCTGGGATACAGTGATTTATTTGATTTATATCCAATTTTATATTATTTCTGTAACATTAATTATCAAGAATTAACAAATAAATTTAATACACTGATGCGGATGCGTGTCCGTCTGATAATGGAACGAATAATATATTGTGAGTAATATCATAGTGAGATTGTCGCGTCGNGCTAATCTATGTCTTCTTACTATTTAGTTACGTGTTTGTTTATGTTTGCAATAAAGTGTTTTATCTATCTATCTATCAATCTATCATAGTGAGACTGTCGCGTCGTGGCGCGATTGTAAACGCGACAGTTGTGATATCTTTTGAGTGCAGTGACTTCGAAGCCTGATTTTCTTATTACTCCAAGGAACTGAATATTTGATTTTAATTTCATCGCAAGATAAATGATCTCGACAGACTGACAACGAAGTGATCCTATAAGGGTTCCTTTTTTTATTTTCAGGTACGGAACCCTAAAAATTCTAAACATAGCATAGGGTATCTACATACGAGCAGACATTGGAGTGCATTACGCTGAATATTACATAGCCCAGTATGTCTGTAGTTTTTCCATCCTTTCATGAATTACACATGAACCGTGCGGTGTGCTGCGGCGCTATGAATATGATACGAGTTGCTTATTATTTTGTAAACGTCAACAAAGGCAGATGAGTGAGAATGAGAAGTAAGACTCGTCAATTTTAACCTAAAGTTAAGTATTTGTCGTTTGGATTAATTAAAAATATCACCAATCTAGAAATTGCAAAAATATTTTTATATTTATTTACTCGTTCTCGTGGATTTTGTAATGATATTAGTAATGATACTCTATTCTTCTCGCAATTAGAATTATTATATGTTGAATTTGAGACCGTTGGCAGAGCGTCTAATTGTAAATTATTTGAGCTTTACGCTATATATAACGCATATAGCAGGGAGGCAGAGGGAACCTAATGTTAATACACTGCTTTCCGCCAAAATTTTGAGGCATAGTGTGTTGCACAGACTGTTTTAACATTAGGTTCTCACGTTTCCTCTGCTTACGCTTTTGACGTGGATTCGATAGGTTTCATTGTGCAATTCTCACCTGAAATATGTAGGTATGCACCCGAAACAAGGAAAATTAATTTTAAAATATTCATATACGAAAAAGTTAAATATTGATTTAACTTTTAAAATGTGATTTACTTGAGTAAAAAATTATTAATATAGTCCCGATTGATTTATATCGCAATTAACTTGTCCCCGTAAGCGTGATTTACTGCTATCTTTTAATAAACTTTTCCACGCGTCTATCGGTTTATTTATTTTATCTATATATTTTTTGCAATATTATTATGCAGATGTGAATTGTTTATTTATTGCTACTTAGCAAAATTGTGTTTAAATCAGCCTCACGCCGTTTCACGCTGTATCCCGCGCGCAATACGGTAGGCAGAGGGAACCTAGTGTTAAGTCAAAAAAGATTAACTAAATAAAAAACTAATGGTTAATTCAATTTTTAAGTAAAACAAATGTAAAAGGTCAAAGCTCATACCCCATAAGCCGCCACGTTGTTCAACGCCAACGTCCGGTACAGATTTGAGCGGCAAAGCTTTCCATGAATAAATCATTTTGCTAAATGCTTACAGGATTACTTTTGACACTTTATTTTGTATTAAAATAATATTTCTTGTTTAAAATTGCTTGAGCTTGAGAGTTTTTTTATGTCAATATAAACAATTAGATTTTTGTACTCTGTTAGAGGGAAAAACTCCCAATCTGACGTTAGCACGTTCAAGCAAAGAAATTCTTTAGTTTTATAATATATTGTATTTATTATTGAATTGTTTATTTTCTATAATGTATGAAGGATAAATATACTATAGAACTACAATAACACAAAGACTCCATCAGTAAGCATACTCTTTATGACAGTTTTCCATTTCCTTATATTGTTCCGGTGCCAGGAAGAATATATCCAAATGTACTGTGGTGTGCGATATGGCAAAGCCTTCTAGTTGCATTCCATTAGTGTGATATTCCATTAATGTGATTCTACTTATAAAACCTGAATATATTTAGTTTATTTTGTATTTAGATTTTAGTAGATAAATAAAATTATAATGTCTTCTTACGAGAGTAGTCTTAATGGGAACGAGGGATACAGCCTGAAGCTAAAAAGATATCAAATTATTATATATTATTTTCTTATACCTTGATAAGAGTTAATAAAACTTAAAACGAAATATAATTTTAAAAGAAGCATGTTAAAAAGTTATCAGACGGTAGACATCCTTATCAAAGCGATGCAGATGTCTAGACGGGCAAATGCAGTTGGCTTTACCACTTAAACTTTATTGAAAATAAACTAAAGATACTAAATAAAGTTAGTTTCAAGTAGTATTTCTCGAGGTAATTAAACGCTTCTTTTTTGAATTAAGCTACAATTTAAATTAAAATGAGATTTACTTATTTTTTATATCTTTATTTTATAAAATCTGGTAAGGCAAGGACGGAATGTCTTGAACAGGCAGACAGTGGAAAAAGGAGTATATCACACTGCGTTCTCTCCATATACACATATATTTTTTAGAAAAAACGCATTGAGAAGTGAAATATCTTTTTAACCAAATTGGTTAAAAATACATATATGCGGTTGAGACAGACCAAATGTGTTTATTTTTTTAATTTACGAAAAAATGTTTTTCGTATGGCTTCTAAGAATGAAACGTGAAAATCAGGGCGACTTATTGACAGATTTTATCCCCGTATCCTGCGAAAAGCGGGATGCGTGAAAGCGTAAAACTAAAATATTCCCGACCAAAATTAGCTCTATAAATAAACATACAAAGCTTCAGGATAACAGCCACGTGCGTTCTGAGTGGTTTTTGGGTGTTTAGCTAAAATTTCATTCGGTACTAAGTGACTAGAACGAGTACAGAATATATTCATATTTTAGAGGCGTGAGATCATTGTAGCGTAATCGATGTGAGTGTGTGTAATGTCTATTGAATGTCAGGCAGGATAGCTGCCAGCAAATGTAATAGTCAAATATACTATTGACTTTGAAAAGAGCAACTGTTGAGTTTCTTGCCGGCTCTTCTCAGCAGAACTGCCTTCCGAACCGGTGGTAGCTTTTTATTGACATGTACATTCGACGATTCAAAAGTGCTTTTGTAGTTTATTTGAATAAAGAATATTTTAAATTGAATTGTGTGATAGTCGTGGGTTCAATTCCTATTATCTTGTTTCCGATATGCTACGATAAAGTGCGTCGTTAAGCTCTGCAACTCAATACATAACATTTCGCGTAAATCATAGTGCCTTAAAAGTGAGTTGTCTTTCCATACTCTACGCTGAAATACAAAATATTTTAACCTTCATTTAACCGTTTCTTCAGCTTAAGTCTGCTTAAATGGGTAAAATATAATATGTAATCTAAATATCAACGAATACTTATATACTCAAAGTCAAAGCTAAAGTCAAATAATTTCGTTAATAAATATCAGAATAATCGAAGTTTATTGAAAGTCAAGTCTCTTCGACCTGCCCGAGTGCCTACGCAAATACATGTATTAATAAAAACATCCATACATTATTATATTTAAGTGGTACTTTAAAGTTTTCGAAAAGGGTTTTATTTTTCGGCAAATTATTTAGTAATATAAATATATGTAAATATATTAGGTCATACATATATGTGTATGATATGCATAATAAAATTGTTGTAACAGATAGGTACCCTATTGATTAAAATGTGTATCTAAACCAATATAATGATTCTTTTTTTCCCTTTTTTCTTATATCGAGCTATGTAGAGAGTATCTCGTCTTAAAGCACTATGTTCTCCGTCCGCTTTAGAGACATTCAATTTCAAATTAAAATATTCTTTATTCAAATATACTTATTATAAGCACTTTTGAATCGTCGAATGAACCTATAAACAAAAAGCTACCACCGGTTCGGAAGGCAGTTCTGCTGAGAAGAGCCGGCAAGAAAATCAACAGTTGCTCTTTTCAAAGTCAATGGTACAATTTATTACATTTGCTGGCAGCTATCCTGCATCACATTCAATAGACATTAATTCTATACATGTTTATCTTATAAATATTCTTGAACAGTGTAATAAGCTTTACTTGTTAGAATTTTTTTTACAGATATTTTAAATTTTGGAAGTGGCAAACCTAGAATACACTGCGGAATTTTATTATATACACGTATGCTCAGACTTATAAAAGATTTATTAACTTTTTGGAGGCGAAAACTTGGAGTAACAATCTTATCTTTATTTCTCGTTCCTATCGTATGACTGTCACTATGTTTACTATGACAATGTATATTTTGCCGGACAAAGAGACAATGAACATTACATGCTCAGTGGCGAATCTCATAGCTACGTTTTATCTTCATCCACAGAAGAGCTGAAAATAGTTAATTCCCATGAAAAAGGATCGAACCTACAATCATCGTGTGTACATTCACAATGTCCACTGCAACATTACATTGTCTTAAATTATTTCATATCTCATTTACATCTAATAATAATCAACCATACATATTGCTATATTAATTTTCAGACTTATACACCGTATAACATTACACTGATAAAATCACCGCTAGCGCCAGTTACATTGTTCCCATATTGAACTAAATTATTCGCGTGAACTATTTCAAGCACTAGGAATAGTTCGACAGGTAGTCATTTCCCTCACAAAGGATATAAATTTGATTAATTTGATGGCCTTTGAAGTGAATTACTGATGCACAGATCCACTATCTACCGGTTAACCCAATATAATTGGAATTGGGACTTCGTTGGACTGGAGTCTCTACTCGATTCAAATAAAATAGTCTTTCTTCTATTGCCATATATTTTAATTTCTTAATATACTTAGAGAATATTGTTTGTCATATATGGGTGCTTAAATGATATATAAGAAGTTTAGGTTCAAATGTAGTATTTGACTTAAAAATATAATTTATTTTTTTAGTTTCACGATATACCCTAGCAGGGCAGACAGGAATAATTGAGTGTCAATGCTCTACTGTCCTTACTGGTAGAGTATGTCTTAAATCAACTTCAGTTGAAATTAAATATAATATTAAGTAGATGCCTTAAACTAGTATTACTATTTAATATTTATATTTACCACAAAAGTACCAATCTTTACCTATTTTAATACCTGACCTGTTTCTCTCGAAAAGAAAAATATAAAAAAATTTCTATATTCTATTATTCTATATAAGAATACACATATTATTGTTATGCGAGTTAAAAGCGTAGGCAGCGCACATCTGTGGAGGTTTCATGGGTGCTAGATCAAAGTGAAAATCCGATATATTTATAAGGTTATGCGTAGAATCGTACCAATAGCAAAAGCAAAGGCATGTACGCATATATGTAAATATTAATGTTTATTACACTGTTTGGAAATTTATTCTGAAAAATATAAAATAAATTAACTTTATGTAACACTACTGAAAATCCTGACGGTCGTGGGTTCAATTCGTTATTATATTCGTCGGAGAATTAATTATTTTCATTTTCTTGCTTTTGGCCAAGATAAAGTTCCTCTCTGCTTTCTCTACTATATGCGATTTATAGCGCAAAAAGGAATATATAGAATAGAGTTTAATTTGTTAAAATATAGTTGTCCATGATTTATTTCGCTGAAAATTGACTTTAAAATTGTTAGCTGTGTAATAAATAATATTGATAACAGTTTTAAAGCCAATTTTATTAAGATAAAAATAAGTTTATTCTCATATGCTTATAGCATCCTATGCGTGTCAAACTTCTCCACATTGTTACATTCAGTACACCCTTTACGAAAATCAAAACGGAGAAATATCAAGATTTCTTCTTTACTATATATCTTAAAAGGAGTTTAAAGCGACAAATCACATTTATTCAGATAAGTTCAAACTGCGTCACAAAACCATAAATAATCTTAAAATGTAAAAAACCACATCCCATAATCACTTTTACACTGGCAACACCATTAAGCAAACTGTTTACAGCGAGATTCTTCAATCGAGTAAGATTTATAGTCGACATTTTAAAGTATTTTTTTAAAGATGATTCTGAACAGTAGGACTTCGGAGCCGGTGGTAGATATCTGCAGGGTTGACATTACTGACATTTGTATAACTAAACGATTCAAAAGTGCTTAGTGCGGCCTACAATTTAATTTTACAATGAACTTGTTTATATAGGACTACTAAGTAAATCTAGTGTCATTTATTTTGTTGATGATGTTTTTTTAACTTCATTCGTATCCAGCCAGGAATCAGTGCCAATACACTCCTTTGCCCTCATATTGCCAATTTTCTACCTTACGTGTTGAGTGGCGAAAGTCTTTGACACGCTTTGTCATGTTTGATAACAAGATGAAAAATCGTAGTAGATACAATTTTAAAAATTATCCTAATAAATTACATACAAAAAGAAGACTTTCTTAAGACTTAACATTTCTATTAAGCTCACGAAAAACAGATAAATGTTCTGTCGTCTCGTAATTCAATTTTCTCCTAAACTGTTTTCTATCAAACAAAAACTTTTAGGCTATTCCTAAGCTAAAACAATTAGATATAGTACAACAAGTAGATATAGTATCTGCGACATTGAATTAAAAGGTAATTTCTAGAAAAGATACTGATTAAAAGGGTCATTGAAGGGCGTCCTTTGAAGGCGTTCGAGGGCAATTTCATTAGGGATGAAAAAGCTATTTTAGTGTTTCTGTTTTTATGTAACTTGAGGCCTTATAAGGAATTCACGTTCAAATTTGAGAATATAGGTTTAACATTACGTGGTTTATACGATTTGTCTTAGTTGTAATATTATATCAATAATTGGCTAATTTATAGTCAATGCTATCATAGTTAGATATTTTCCACTTACGCCACCAATGATCGTGGCGCTAAGAATAAAGCCCGGCGTTGAGTTCCGCTCGCAACATGTAATGTCTTGAAAAATTCGGCGCGACATGGTGAACGGAGTGTCTTCACACTAGATTCCCACTGCCTACACTGCTGTGTGCGTGATATACATAAAAGCTGATTTTTGATAATAATGTCTAAGAACCTGTCGGTAAAGACGATCACAATAGATTTGACACCGACATTTTTTGTTTCTTCCACAAACAAAAACAAGCAGGTTGCAATTAGTACACGGAGTTTCTATCTTTTCTGAGTATGTACCCCACAAAAAGAAAGATGTACAGAAAAATTGACTTCATCGCTTAAGTAAAAATAAATGTTTATTTTTTTCTTCTATTTATCATAGAACATTGCTATATGTCAATTAAAATTTTACGTAGAATTTGAACCTATAATAATCGTAAAGTCACTATTACCATGCTATTTCTAAATCAGAAGGGACGCCGAGAAGCTTAAACAATTTAATACAACATAATCCCGGATTATTAAATTAAGTACTTGAAGATTTAATTAATACGAAGCATCTCGCTCCCATTCTATAAAGTAACCACCGAAAAGCGATTACTACGTAAAATGACAAGCGATACAAAACTTTATACCAAGACAATAAAGTTAAATTTTGAATGTAAAGTGCTATAAATAATTTGCAGTTCGCAAAGTATCACAGTGTTGGTCTCAGTTGTACTTCTATACATTTATTGTACAATATTAATATGGAGATGCTTTTTGAATTTAGAGACTTCTAGCTTAACTTAACTAACTAATATGAAATTTTGTATATTATTATTTGTATTATTTAAACATTTTTCTTTTAATACGACTTTTTATTGAATTACTTCACGCATATCACACATAAAGCGAGGTAGCTACAGGGGACCTATTGGTAGAACACTCTTTTCCCCATTATTCATCTTAATTTGAGGTTAATTGCGTGTCAAGGAACGTAACTTAACGTCGCACTTCATATAATTAATAGTTATAAATATTTAAAAAAACCACAAAAAAAAAAACGGCCTTCCCGATGATAACATGCTGTGTAAGTAAGAGACGTAATCACTTTACCGTCCATTAGAGTGCAAGTTCCATATGAAGCTTACATGATTCCTGATTTTCCATTATAAGGCTGTATACGGAAGTATGATAGTTATTTTTTTCTGTTTTATGGGTTTCGTAGTGTTAAGACACTGATAAACAGTTGTGATGACATATTTAATAGATATTAGTATTTGGAACTGTATGAGCTATAATTTTTATTTAGGAGTGTTCTAACACTGAACTGAAGCTCATGTGGAAATGTAACAGCTCAGTTATATCTAAATATATATGAATATAGCGCCTTAGGGAAAGTTGTTGAGCATAATGAGCACTTTATGATATCGTCAGAAAATGGAAGATATTAAAACACCTAATGTGTAAGTACTTTTTTTTTAGAACTGACTAAAAAGGTCCTCATAAACGAAGTTACGGGTGGCAACTAGCAGCCCATTCATTGTCAAACGCGGCTTACGTCACTAAGCGAAAACTAACTTGAAAATTGAGCGGAAAGTCACGAACGGAGTGTTTTTATTAGCTTTCTTCGTCGAAGCTTAAAAAAACTATTATATAAAACACTAATTATGAATCAAATACGTCGCAGTAGAAATGCAATTTTTTATAAAATCAGCAAGATGAAAAAACTTATTTGCAGTACCCACTATCAAAGGAACTGCGGTAGCAATATGAATCAAAATAAGAATAAAACAGCCTGTTTATTTTTCAATGTTAATTAGTTTTCAGGGGCTATTACTAAAAAGCCAATAAGAGAAGAGAGTTTGAGGCCAGTGAAGTTCAAATATGTAATATAAACGCGACTGGTTGTAGTTTCAAGAGAAGGAAATATTTATTTAAATTTATAATTTCATTTCTACGTTCTAGTGTCGATCGTTCAACACGCAATGCCTCCAGAATTCGTCAGAAAATGGGGAACGGAGTGTCTTAACACTAAGTTCCCTCTGTCTACCCTGCTGTGTGCGGGATACAGCGTGAAGCTGATAAAAAAATAGTAAAAGTCCATATTACGTGAGTACTACCCATAAAACAGGCTTCATTACAACACCAACGAATAGTCTGTTTTTAGAGCACTTTAGCCCAATTCCTTTATGAGCGCTACGAGAGATATAAAACGAACGATCAAAGTTTACGTTACTGGTTTCTGAATATTGACAAAATTGCAAATATACATGAGGCTGAATGTCTTCGTTCGATTTTTGTATAATTAAAGTCCTTTTTTCATAAGAGTTTAGCTAAAATGCCACTTTTTTCATATTTTCTCATATTACACTGTTTTAAATAGAAATGGATATTAGTTACACTAAATAATAATTAATTATTTTTATTTGTGTATGTTATAAAATAATTGCTTACTGATTTTCAAAGTAACGTAGCTTGCGAATCCAAATCACTGCAAATTTATTGTCTGAAGACTCGAAAATTCCTTTTGATCAAAGGAACTCTATATCGAGATGATATTGCCGGAGGATTAACAAGAAGATTACGTTATTTTGTTATTACATTATTATTATTTCATAGTGAAATTTAGATCTTACAAGATAATTTATCAGAGAATTTTTGATATTGTTCGAAATCAGAAGAAGTTAACGTTTTTACAAACGAAAAAGAACACATACTGTTTTTCTGTTTCTAAATTATTCGAAAAGAGATTCTATATAATTGCAATTACAAGATTTCATATAAGTTTCCTTGCTATAAGGGCCGTTGTCTACAAGGAACTGCTCCGATTGACACAATTTCATAACGTTTATTGTATTTTTTTACCTACAACTACCCTCTTTTTCTTGAGTTCGCTAACAATATTATTTTTGATATTTCTTTTTAAAAAATATTTGTATAGTTAATTCAATTTCTATTTAACAATCTCTTAAGAAGTTCCTTCATTTAAAACCAAATCGGGAATATAAAAATATTTCCCCATATAAGAACCGAAACAATTACGATGTTTTAAATAGTCATAATATTTAGTGGTATATAATAAAATAATATCCGGCTTTTTATATAAAAAGCCCTACCGAAGAAAAGTTTTAAACAAGAAGGATATACGACGTAAAAGCTAATTGTGAGCCGTTACGAGGACTCATAAAATTAGGTGCTTGTTCAAATACTTAACGACTTACACACGTAGTGATGTACTTGTCTAACTAAACTTAGACGTGAGAGTTTGCTTAGTCTTTACTTGAGTCGGGGTATTAAGAGACAGTTTTTTTAGCTTACTTTTTTCCTAGCAAGATAGATAGAGAAGGGGTGTCATCGATCTTATCAAACATTGGTGACCTGATATGGCCGATTTATGGTTTTTACATATAAAATAAGACATTTTTGTATATAATTATAGTATAATTTTAATATTTTTGTGTATAATTATATATTATTTTGCGTATGAACATATAACGGTAAGTGTTAGGTTTAGGTTCTATTATATTAACCAACTAGAATTAATTTGTAGTTTCGCCCCCGTTGTCAATATAATAATGGGAATAGCTAAGAGATGTGCTGGTATGATATATGACACATATGTGCGTGAGATAATTTCGACCGCTGTAGCCTCTAAACCCTTAACCTAAATGGACTCTAACCCTAAATAGACTATTTAATACAAAATCATTTTTTCAATAACAAAAAGTGGTTCTTGAGATTAGCACATTCAAACAAACAAACTCTCCTACTTCATAACATAAGTATAGATAATAAATCAGCTTCACGCTGTATCCCGCACACATCAGGGTACGCAGAGGCAACCTAGTGTTAAGACACTCCATTCTCACCAGAGCGAAGAAATAGAAATATAAACATAAATAAATATTTCACTTCCTCGAGCCGCGAGTGAGACGGCCTCATAATACAGAAACAATGTAAATATTAGATTATTATACTAAAGTGTTTTAACGATATAACATACCTATAGTACATTTAGGTCTATAAATTAGGTTTGCGCAGATCGATCAGTTACCTAACTGGATTGCTAATCACGCGAGTAGCGAAATGAATTACATATTATACAACTCTATTTACTATATATACTCGTATGTAGATTTTAGTAGCCTGGGCCTAGCAGCTGGCCTAGTTAGATTATTAGATTAATTGTAACTGATTTATGGTTATTTTTCTTGTTTTTGCTGTCTACTTCTATCTTTATATGTACATGGGTTCTTTTTTTGTAACTCTTTTCATTCTCCCATGTGGAAATCAAACCAGTGCCACATCGACCTTATATACATGGTACATATTTTTGTCATTCAACGCAGTGCACCGAAAAATCGGCGGAAAGTAGAGAAAGGAGAATTTTAACAACTCTCTGCCTACAATGTGGCGTGAAACCTAAAAAAATATGAGCTTGTGGATTGGAATAATTTAAAATTCACACTGAAATACGAGTTTAGAGCTTTATATCAAAAAGAGCTATAAAAGTGACATTTTTTATTGTTACTTTTATTTCCAACGCCGCGCTGTTACGAAACTGAAAAACCGATACTACAATTTTATTCAAAACACGTTTCGCTGATTCCTACAGTTACTGCGATTGATTTTTTACTATGTTTTATTACAATCAAAAATCTCTGGTTGAGGCCAGTCGTGACGAACACACACAAAGTATGACTGTAAATGTGACTGGTTGTTTGTTAGATGCTCACTCGTGAGGAGTGGAGTGTCTTAACTCTAGGTTTCCTCTGCTTACCCTGCTGTAAGTGAGATTCAGCGTGAAGCGCTTAATATGTAAAATACGACATTACTAAGACAAAAGATGAAATTTGTTGTAAATCTTTTGATGTACAACTATAATAATTTAGTATTTAGTTTGTAACTGGCAATGGTCAATAAAGGTTTTTTTATTTTTTATTTTATTTATTAATTAAAAATAATTCTAATTCGTCGTAATGCAATAGTCAAGCACTATAATACAGTATACTTATTGATTTTGATATTACTTTTTAAATCCATTTGCAAGATGTAAATAGAATTTTTAATATTACATCTAACTTCAGACTAGATCGAAGTGAATTGAAGTTAGGTAGGCTCCCTTCTATTCCCTGGCTGGTACACTAGCTTCCGAGGGAGATGGAGGCGGAAATTGACTTCACTACAGTTCCTTTCGATATAGAACCGTAGGCGCATAGTGTAAACTCGTTAGCGTGTAGATTCTGTATTCATTAAAAAGGATGTAATAAAAGCTATAGTATCACGCTTTACGGCGGCCACTATTCGGCGGAAAATAGGGAACGGAGTGTCTTAACACTAGCTAGTAGGTTCCCTCTATGTGCAGAATACAGCGTGAACATAAAAAAACGCTTCACCGTAGTATTTTATCAGATAGATGCTATTTACTCTTAAAACCAATATCGATTAATCAATTCTCAATATTTGTTTACTGTTGAACGTAATAAGAACGTAACTAAGGCCTCTACTCTACCACCGTCTAGTTAACGAATGTGTGAATTAAAAAATATTGTAGAATGCGTTAGAATTCATTCGTCCGTCCGTCCGTCTGTCCGACTGCTTGGTTAAAGCAATCGAATTGTGAAATATTTAATATGATAATATTATTAAACTAGCTGACCCGGCGAACTTCGTACCGCCGCACAGTCATTCTTTATTTTTTGTTTTTTAATACTTATTCTGCTATTCGGGACACCGGGTCAGCTAGTATATAATAATAATAATAATAATACTTTGTTGCACTAAAAAACAAAGAATCAATACAGTAACAATATTTACAAAAAGACAATAAAAAAGTGCAATGGCGGGCCTTATCACTTAAAAGCACTTTCTTACAGGCGACTATGGAAAGNAGAATTCATTCGTCCGTCCGTCCGTCTGTTAACTGCTTGGTTAAAGCAATCGAATTGTGAAATATTTAATATGATAATATTATTAAACTAGCTGAGCCGGCGAACTTCGTACCGCCTAACAGTCTTTCTTTATTTTTTGTTTTTTAATACTTATTCTGCTATTCGGGACACCGGGTCAGCTAGTATATAATAATAATAATAATAATACTTTGTTGCACTAAAAAACAAAGAATCAATACAGTAACAATATTTACAAAAAGACAGTAAAAAAGTGCAATGGCGGGCCTTATCACTTAAAAGCACTTTCTTATAGGCGACTATGGAAAGAACTTATTACATACATAAAGAATAGCAGAAAGGTGTAAATAGTAGTAATAAATATGATATTTTGATTTTTTTTTTATAATAATTTATATTTAAAAATGTAAAATTGATTCACTAGTTTAATAAAAGTATATTCATGTAATATGATATTATCTATATATATATATATATATAAAAGGACTTGTCCTCACTGACTGAGGTAAGACGCACGCACAGCCGTAACCGCTGATGGTAGAAACGTGAAGTTTGGACAGGTCTTTACTTTCGTAATTTGGACATCCAATAAGAAGGGATTTTGAAAAATTTTAACCCTAGAGGGGTAAAATAGGGGTTGAAAGTTTGTATGGTAAAAAATTTAAATCAGCACCGATTTTTATAAAATTTAAAATTTTAATTTTTAAAAGTATTTAATTGAACACATGTTTCATCGTTTTCTAGAATTTACCCCCTAGGGGTGCTAATAAGCGGTTGAAAGTTAGCATGGAAAAATATTTAAATCGCCACCGATTTTTATAAAAATCGAAACTTAGACTTAAAAATATATCATTGAACACATATTTCGTGGTTTATTTTAATTCATCTCCTAGGGATGTAAATAAGGGGTTGAAAGTTTATATGGAAAAATCTTTAAATCGCTACTGATCTGTATAAAATTTGAAACTGAGACTCTTAAAAATATTTCATTGAACACGTGTTTCATGGTTTATTAGAATTTACTCCTAAGCAATACGCAGGTGAAGCTGCGCGCGTCCGCTAGTTAAATATAAAGAAGTATTTATCATATAAACATACATACATTGATTAAAACACAACATACATACGTACATACAAATAAATTAATATATACATACATGCATACATACTATATATATTTTGGTAGAGTAAAGTGATTGCAATTTAACAAACTAAACTAAAAAAAAGTAAATACTACCCTAAATTACGCACTATTTTTATGTGTAAAAGTTATGTAGGTACATTAGTTTTGTACTTTTTACACAATAATTGATTAGGTAAATAGAAAAACAGATAATAAATAATATATTTATCTGTTAAATCTATATTTAACCATCCTTAATTTTTTTTTCTAATATTTTTTTTTCTAATATTTTTTACTTTGGCATTTCTTTTTCTAATATTTTCACCAGAAATTGCTCCTCTACAGATTCATTACATGGGTAGATTAACTAAACCACTTAACATTCAATTATGTTAATCGAAAATATTATGTATTACTAAAGTATTGAGATGATTACTATTCTTTTCCAATGTAATTAATTTTTAACAAATAATAATTAATAACGGCACAATATGTTTAGAATTCTATTTCTATTTTCTCAAATATAAATTTCTTGATATCTTTAAATACATGTTATGATAGAGTGTAGCGTTATCATTAATTAATAATTCATTTTCCATCAACAGTTATTCCAATCAAGAGCTTTCAAACTTCATTCTTTCGCCAAGAATTGCAGCGCGATTCCGAATCTATTGAGCCATCTATTAATGTTAAACTGATAAAACATACCGTTTTCATGTTAAATTTATCTTGACTTCTTCCTCCTGGCATTAATCCCGGCCATTGCCAGGGTCTGCCCTCCTACTCAACCTACTCCACTTTGCACGGTCTTTTGCTTCCTCGGTGGTTAGACCATTGGCTCTCATGTCCTGCTTCACGACATCCAGCCAGCGCTTCCTTGGGCGTCCAGGAGGTCTCACTCCAGGAACTGATATAGCAAGGCACTTGCATCCGACATAGTTCTTAGGCCGGCGCGTAACGTGGCCAAACCATCTCAAGCGACGCTCTTGGAGCTTATCCGCTACGTCACGGACCCCAAGACTACCTCGAATGAATGTGTTGCGTATGCGGTCAGACCGCGTTACGCCGCACATCCACCTCAGCATCTTCATTTCCGTGACGTGAAGCTCCTGAGTGTGCCGAGATAGTGCTGGCCAACATTCGCTGCCGTATAAAAGAACCGGTCGGACGATGCTCTTGTATATCAGCCCCTTGAGCTTGGGCGGTATTCTGCGGTCGCAGACCACACCAGTGACCTCCCGCCATTTGGCCCAGGCAGCGCTTATCCGGCCTTGGACATCGTGATCGATGCCTCCAGACTCGTGCATAACGGATCCAAGGTACCTGAACTTCTCCGACTTAACGGCTGGCTCAGGACCTATAAGGATGGTGCTCGAGTCCCGGCTCCCGCAGGCCATGTACTCTGTCTTCGACACATTTAGTTTAAGACCGCCGTTCTCAAGCGTACCCTTCCAGAGGTTCACTTTACGCTCCAGCGTCAGTCGGTTCTCGGCAATGAGTGCTATGTCGTCGGCATACATCATCAGCCATGGAGGCTGGTCCTGGATGTGAGCCGAGACAGTATCGAGCACTACATTGAACAAGAACGGACTAAGAGCCGAGCCCTGGTGAACCCCCACTGTAATCGGGAAGGGTCTAGTGTCGCCAACAGCAGTCCTAACCATAGAAGCGGAATCGTGGTACATGCCTCTGATAATCTCAATATAGGCCTCAGGGATCCCTTTGGATCGCAATGCCCACCAGATACACTGACGAGGCACACAGTCAAAGGCCTTCTGCAGATCTAAAAAGGCCACATGCAGAGCTCTCCTTTTTTCCCTGTATGCCTCCATCAAAGTTCTGAGGGCGAAAATGGCGTCCATGGTGCCCGATCCTGGCTGAAATCCATATTGAGACTCAGAGATAGTACACTCTCGGCGGAGCCTGAGGTCGATCATGCGCTAGAAGAGCTTCATGTTATGACTCATGAGCTTAATGCCCCTATAACTACCACAATCTTGAACACTGCCCCTTCCCTTGTGAATAGGCGTAATAAAGCTAAGCCGCCACAGATGCGGCATCTTACCAGTGTTCAAGATATGGTTAAAAAGGTCAGTAAGCGTGAGCACACCAAGAGAGCCCAACGATTCCCACGCTTCGATCGGAATTTCGTCAGGTCCCACCGCTTTTCCATGGGTGCTGAGTATTCAGCAACTCCTGGAAGTAGCTCCTCCACCTCTCCTTCACAGAGGCATGACTACAGAGCAGCGTGCCCTGGGAATCTCTGACACAAAGACATTTTGCGATATCTTGCGTCACTTTGTCCCGGGAACGTGCCAGTTTGTCAATGAGCTTCTGCCACTCCACAGTTTCAAGTTTGTCATACAATGGTGACAAACTCTCACTGCGGGCTCTGGCTACAGCTCTTTTACTGGCAGGTTTAGCTACTGTGTACTCCAGTCTGTCTTCAGGAGAGTTGGATTCCTGCCTCTTCTTAAAGGCTTCTTTTCACGAGTCACCTCCTGCACCTTGTCATTCCACCACCATGTCTCCTTGTCAAAGAAATTCTCTTAACTTAAAATATATATTTTTTTTAATCAACAATCATGTAATTAAAACGATTTCAAATTCTTTTTTTTTTAGAGTATCTTATTAGAGCGCCATCTATTGTGCTAATAGTTAAACTGTCACCGTTCGATCATAGTTAAAACATTCGTTTTCTCAGTATAAATAATCAAAAACTATATTTTGCTAAAGTTTTAAAATTAATAACATTTCTCCCGAAGTAATTAATGCTTAACAAATAATAACTTGTTGAGATATATTTTATTCATTATCAAGATTCGTTAGTACTTACTATTTGTTGTCAATAAATCTCCAATATTAACTTCTTGAAAACATTGAATACTTATATCTTTTGATAGAGTGAAGCGATTACAATGAAATAAAAACTAAAACCTATTCTGATTTACTTGTAATTTTTGTATATAAAAGTTGCTTAAATTTGTTGCGTACTTTTTACGTAATACTCGTTCACATAAACAGACAAAAATTTCAAAAATGCTGGAAATGGATTATGTTAATTGTCCTTTAACACCCTAGCTATTTTTTTTAAAGTATTTACAATGCTTTCAAAAAAATTTTTTTCTTCCTTAAGTGTAAAATAACATTTTAATAAAGTGAAAAGTAATTTTTTTTCGTTTATCCTGCGTATAACAGGGTAGACAAAGAGAATTTGGTGTTAACACACTCCGCTCTTCTGATTCCGCCGAATTCGGAAGGCATTGCGTATTGTGTAGCAGAACTCCCCCTTTGCCTCGACATACCTACTATACAATAAAATTATATTCGAAATTGTTCCTCACAAAACCAAAGTATGAATGCATTGTCGATCAGTGAATTTTCGGGGCGCGTTCCCATTTTGTTCTTATAAATAATTCAGTGACATGGGCTTCCATTAGTGTTTCTGCATTACATTCCTGCATATAAACTGCTTACAAATTATGTTAATATTAACCGTATAAAACTCTTTAATAATATTATAATAAATAACAGTAAGTCAAGTCCCTTCTAAAACAAATATAATATTTATATTAAAACAGCAGAGAATTCGTGTCACGCTTATTCCTAAAGGGTTTACTTACATCTCAACCTTCTAGAGCCTCTAACGAGCTTAAGAAAGTCTTATTTTTAAGGTCAAGATCAAGTTGACGATGTGAATTTAGAGTTAATTTAAGAAATAAATATAATTTACTTTTTTTACCTCATTGAATACTAAAAAAAATTATTCATCATCAGCCTGTCCTCGTCCACTGCTGGACATAGGCCTCTTCAATGGCACGCCAAAAATATTATTGATATTACTAAAAGCATTTAAAATATTTAGTCGCCGACGCTATTTGGGTTTATAACATGTGAATGAAAATAATTTAGTGTATGACGAAATGATATTATTAAATATTAATAACATTACTATTAGCAAAGAAAAAATCAGTATCTTGAAATAAAAATTCTTTCCAACGAACTTTTATTTTCTGGTAACATTAATGATTATTCTATCAATTCTTAACAGCTTATTATGTACAATACATTGTTTGGTTTTCAATATTAAAAGCTGACAGTATATAATATATTTCCACAGAATAAAAAGTCCTAATTTATCGTGAAAATTCAAATAAAAAAATTGAATTAAGAAGCTTTTAATACAGAATTTTGAAAAATAGTATTCAAGTACAATCTCGACCCGCTTTACTTGAAAACGAGTATATGAATGGATCGCTACGACGTTAATTTTTCCTGTGGCACAGCACTAGTGTGCCGAATTTATAAACGCTAATATGCTTATATACATATAATATATAAAACTCTTCCATTACTGAGTGACTGACAGACAACGCACAGACAGAACTACTGAAATTTGGCCGTAGATAAGTTATGGACTGAAGGAGAGCATTAAGAGAAGATTCCTCTCAAAAAACAAGATATTCCATTTCAGGTCTTAAAATCCATGTACGCGCTTGTGCTCCTGAACCAACTCGGTGTTGTCCCAGAACCCTGGAAAAGCGCTCTTTAAAAGTAATGAATCCTATCCAACTAAATACAGGCCTAAAATAATGGAGAGTAAATGATTTGCCAGCTCATGGTTTATTTGGAGGATCACCCATTGATCAATGGCCGTCAACATTTACACTGTCTCTACTGCATATCAATGACATGTTAGAGGATCCTAGTATTCAATGCTATGCAGATAGTAAATGTTGGATAATACACTTCTGATTTTCACTTTCCATCGAATTATGCTTCTAATGCAAGTCAAGCAATGCGCGTCGAGTGGTCGAATACAATACGCTATTGCCTCGTTACCGGAGCTAGGAAATGGGAATATAAAATATTTCTTTCCTCAAAGTGAGAATCGAACTCGCTGCTGTCACGTACTCACGCTGACCCCTGCGCCACGACGCCTCCCATTATATAATTACTCATATTATTTAATTGCGGCCGATAAATATATAATTACTGTTAAATAATGATATCAATCAATAAGCCTTTATTTAACTATATGGAGGTAGAATGGTGAAACTATATTTTAAGCTAGTTATTCCCAAAGGGTTTTATTAAAATTTTATGTGCACGCTCGTTCTCGCAACTTTGTTCATAAAAACTTTGTTTTTTGTCGTTTGTGTGAATTTTATAACCGTTTACACTATTTTTATTAATATAATATTTCTATTAAAATATTTATTACTACTTTACTTTTTTACATAATATCTAGGTAAAAAGCTACAGTCAGATTTCAAAGTATATAAGATTACAAGCCGTAACTTAAATGTTAGTTTTGGCAAATCTCGTTACGTCAATAGAGTATTTGGTTATCCAAACACGTATCCCTTTACCCTTTTTTTCTCATATGATTGAGGTAGCTAGAATTCAATTTATATAACTATTTCAGTATAATAAGGACTTAAGACTATATAAAAAATATCATTTTAACGTTGTATTTTCAATCATTATAAATTATAATATAATTTTACTCATAAAACAATTGTTGTTTTGGCTATAGACAAGAAAAGGCAAATACAAAGTAAAGCCTAATATTTTCGATGAATTATGATTAAGAAGTTTTTGAATGACTGATTGAACGGCTATCTATACTGAAACGAGCTTTCTGATTGGTTTCCTTATTGTATATGGAAATCACGACTTTTGATTTCAATGTTAATTTAAAAAAGTGATCTCAAATAATTATCTCTTTTCGTTGCATCCACGAGTGGCCTGTATTATATATACAATCTTATGGCTTGTAACTTTGTTTTGGGGTTTACGAAAACTATAACAGTACTTATATTAATCACATACCATATGCTAATTCAAGGAGAAAGTCAGAGTTGTTTGTCAAAATAAGATTTGGTGGTGATATGGGAGATATAATTTTTCGTACATAAATAAAAAAAATACATTTACAATATTTATACCTATCAATAATTTAAAAAGTCATCATTAATCTCCATTGTTTCATGCGTTATTCATCTTAATGGGTAAATGCATAAGGGATAGAGAATTCAGAAAACTATTATTGTAAAATTTATTTTATGCGGGATACAGCGTGAAGCTGATTTAATTTATTTCATGTAATTACCACTGGTAAATTTGAATAAATAAATAAATAAATACATAGATTTTATAAAATATTTAACGTTTTAGCATTCGTTCATATTTTTTGGGCACCTTTATGTAGTTTATAGCTTAAAGTTTAACATAGACGTAATATTTTATTTAGGCAACAAAAATATTGGCTTTTATTTACTTAAACTATACTAATAGAAACAAACACATAAAGCAAAACAGATTTTGTTACTTAAAATAATAAGAATTCGGCCTAATTATAAAATAAAAATGGCTGTAAAAATGTCATGTATAAACCATGAAAATATATGAGCTATAATCTAACTATTACTTACAAATATTTTAAGTCCTATTATGTTATGTCATATCTAAAAGGGATTTGAACCTGTAAAAGAAGTAGCCAATACTCTGTATTATAATCTATTGAGATATGAAAAATGAAATGCTAAACATTCTATAGATTCATCGTTGGGGTGTACATAACATTTTTGGGGGGGAGGAACAGTCGGCAACGCCTGGGACTTGTGACCCAAATGTAGGCTAAAGGACCTTTATAATAGGCATTAACATTCCTCTACCCAAGATCCTTCCTTATTTGTTATTATATAAAAAAAATATATTATAATTATTTTAAATATCTGAATAGGCTTAAGTACCTTGTAAATTAAAATTTCCTACAGTGAACCTACAATAATGTTTTCTTAATTAATGTCTAAATTATTTCATTTTTTTCTAAAATAATGTTATAGAAAAGTAAAAATGACCTGTACTTATAAAATGCTTCAAAACGAACGATGTTACGACTGAAGGCTAGTCAATATGTAGTTGTTTTCTTTTGGCTTCATCATTTGTAAGACTTCGGAAAGGTTCTTATGAAGGTCGGAAGATTTACTGATGTGAGGTAAATTTTTATATACTCGTGTAGAAATATAAATAGAACTGAATGATAGTTTCCTGCAGGAATAACATGTTTGAATATCAAATAATTCTTACTTTTGAGTGGGAATCGAATACACAACCATCACGTTTACAATCAGACGCAATGTTTTGACAGCCTCTATGTATACATATATCCATATTAACTACTTGACAATTGCTAGAAAAAATAAAAAATATATCGTTGTTACAAAGAACTCAATATGTCAAGGGTATTATATATATATGATATAGTTTCATAGAAGCTACCATAATATCATAGCTAGTTATGGTATTCTTGGAAAGAGTACTCGTTTATTTTATTCAAGACGCTACACTATTATTGCCTATTCAAGAGCCAATTTCGTATTATAATTTTAAGCCACTTGTTCATTCTAATTGTACTATTCATTTCATTTACCCAATTACGCTCGACCCTTTATCTATATTTAGTATATACAAAAAATATGAATAGAATTATTTTAGCGTAGCGTCGTCCAGTCCGCTTGACGGCTGCAAGCCGAGGTTCGAGTCCCGCAGGGGGCGCCCTTACAGTCATCGACTTCTTCACAGGTAGCCACTTAGTGCTTGCATTTCTTCAGGGACATAGTACCCTCTTCCCTACCCAACCTGTGTCGCTGTAAAAGCCAATAGGGCTAACAGCATTAATCTCATGCTTGCACTATGCACACTGATGTTACTCTATTATTCCTTATATATTTTTTTTATTATGCTACCAAAAGACCGGCAACTATCCGGGCTTAAAAACTAACTTTAGATAGCAAAAAGTGTAGTTCGTATTTTGTGACAATAACAGGAAGTTGTAAGCTTTCTTTCTTTATTTGTGTAGCGCTGCATCAGCGCTCTACATGTTACATCGAGGTCGTCCTCATTTGAAATCCTCTTAGGTATATTTTTACTTGACACAATTTTTTTTTATATTATAAAATTTCATGATATTTTTATTGTTATATAAAAATTATTTTAATTTTACTTTAAATTATGGTTGCTACTTTTATTTAAAGCATGAATAATATATTTGTTCTTAATCAAAATATTTCTTATCGCTCATATGAGGGTAGACAGCACTTAATAATTGCTTGAAAGATCTACCTCATTTTAAAGATTATCTATTTTATTTGGGGAATTTAATCCAGATTTGAAATAAAAATGCCTTCACATATAACGTCCCCCATGTTGCTTGTAAAACAAATATTGAACAGCTTTATTCTTGTAAGAATATGAATGAATGCTTGCTAATACTTAAATATATTATAAAATATGAAGAATACTCTTAAGTTTTATTAAGTACTAAATTTGAAATATTCAAAAAAGTAAGCTGTTCCATATGTTATAGAGAATTATTTAAAAGAATGTAACTGTCGGTTGGTACTTAATGATACGTTTGTCAGTCTATTTTGATTTCATTCATTGGTCTTTGTCTTCACATACTGAGTTATTATATCTGTATTATAAATAAAATCACTCAATTTGAACCCATAAACAATCCGAACCAAGAAATATTTCAACAGCCCTATGAAATTAATGATTTTTTTAATTAGTTTTTCATTTTTCTTACGGAAACTGCTTGTCTAACGCATCAGGATAAAAACGGAACTTTTCCCGTATTTACCTTTAGAGTCTAAACTATTACAATACTAAAATTCAATAACTGAAAGATCTAATAGAACTGAAATCTGCTAAAGGTTTTTTAGCTTCAGTTATCTATATACGATATAAGCACATGATATAAAGTACAATTTATAATGACGATAACATATTCATATTCTTCTCTAATGTTTATCTAACGGTTCTTTCTTAATAAAAATAAATGTATTATTTTTAAAATCACAGAACATTAATAAAATGAGTTTCATTATCAAAACAATAAATAAACATCAAGAAGTCAGCTTTAATAACTTAAATGTTTATTTATTTTTTGTGTTGTCTTTAAATTAAAAATAAATCTTAGGCATTAAAATAAATTATGTGCAACTTACCAAAATCAATTGACGATCCTGTTTACAAAGAGGGGGCAATGATACCAAACTTTCTTATTCATTCAGCACATAAATACATAAAATTTACAACGCAAAGTTCATTTTTTCGCGAGAAAACACCCAACTAATGCAAGAAGGAGATAAAATTTGTATAATCCACACAAATATATGACGATTTTCATACAAGTATTTGTCCTGGAGTATTTTGATTCGGGAAGAGCGACGCGTAGAGCCAGCTATTCGTAGCCGCGACGTGGTCCATCTGGATTTCCTTGGCTTGTTTGTTGTGGACTTTGCGCATGCGGATACACCCTTGTACCGTTCTCCAGCGACACTAGACAACAGTTTAATATATCACCATTTATATGTCAACTCCGTGCTTGTAGGGTATACCTGTGCTCGAATTCTGGGTATATTTGTGGGGATATTCAATGCCTCCAGAATTCGGCAGAAAGTGGGGAGCGGAGTGTCTTAACACGAGGTTCCCTCTGCCTACCCTGCTGTGTGCGAGATACAGCGTGAAGCTGATTTAATTTTTGAATTTTTAATTTTAATTTGATTTGAACCTCGTACCAATACCAATATCATTATTTCAATTTGTGCTGTTTAAAATATGTAGAAATTTATGATGCGTAAAGAACAATGCTTTGTGATGATTTTTCTATGAAAATCGTTATTCAATTTGAAACTTTTCTAACTTTGACTGCGAAGCGCTACAAACTTGGTACAAACGAGAAACAGTTTTAGCTGAATGAACTTGTTTTACCTAATATACGTATAAATAGCGTGCTTTCGTATAATATTTGCGAGTCGGTTCTTAGTTATATGAAAATTATATGCTGCATTTAATAAAAAAATGTGCAACGGGAGCTCTTGTAGCATTTTAATGCATTTTTGCAATTATCTCATCTAGTTGGATGGACAGAAATTGTCATATAAATAAAAGAGTAATATGTAAACGCAACGTATTGACTGCAACGCGGGTTCGATGTCCCCTTGGAAGAATTAATTTCTTTCCTCATTTCATTTTCTTTGTCCTTTTAAGGCGAAAATTAGGGAACAAAGTGTCTTAACACTAAATTTCTGCTGCCTACCTTGCTATGCAGGAGAAAAGAGCGGAGGTATATTTAGGTCTAGGCATATTATATAAAATCTAGGTATATTTGGTTAATATTGAAAAAAAATGTTTGTAAGGAATTTATCGAAAAAATGTCATAATCATGTCTGACTTTAATATATATTTATTATTCGTCTGTATTCCTATACTTTCAGCGCTTCCGTAACAAAAGCAACAAGTTAGAACGTACGTTTTTGGCTTACCAATTCCGTTCAGATAGGGCATTGCCTGTCTAGACGAATTATATCGCAACCATCGTCTTTATATGCAAAATAATAAAGTTGATATTGCCGTGAAGCATAAATTTATAGTTAAATATAATTGCAGGTATCGACCTCCGTAATACAGTGATAGGGACAAAGCACCTTCGTGTGTAATTTTGGTAGGATTCGTTTAAGTATTCCAGACAGTTAAAGACTTTTAATAAAGTGGAGGTGATATACAGACAGATATGAAGAATCTATAATATATATCCCTTTCTTCTATTTGATAACCGAATTCTAAAAAGGTGGTTGGTAGTAATTGTTAGATATATATTATTACAATGTAATTCGAGTGTAGAGTGTCCTAACTCTACGCCTCTTCTAATGTGTGGAGCAAATACGGGTCCCGTTATGAATATAAATTTAAATATAATTAATAGCAAATATTATGAAAATAGTAATAATTTACATATTTTGTATTGTCAAGAAAATCTTATAATAGGTGAGTAAGGAGACACTAACAGAAACAGGAAGACTGTGATCGTAATGGTTGTAAGTTTTGGTGGTTATTACTCTGGGGGAGGGGTGAATTTTCTTTGTTTTTCTTGTAAGATCACGTACGGCGTTGAGTTCCGCCACTTAAAAAATCAATCCGAATGCCATTGCGACGAAAAGTGCTACTATTTTTAAAGGTAAAAACAAACTTGCCTACTCTGCTATATACAGGTTGCTGCGTAAAACTGAAAAAAATGCTATCCCGACTTTGTTGGTTACATAAAAAATGACTGCTAGTTAAAATACATTGACGCAAGCTTGAATTACTTCTCTATTCACCTCGAAGCTTATTTTAGCAAAATTGCTGTAATTTAGTATATTTATAACATCGTAACGTCGTTGCGAAATCCGCTTAAATCGAACAGAACGAGTTTTGTGAATCCTCCGGTGAATCGACGGTTTCCTAGTTGGCTGATCATATGGCGTTAACCCTTTCCTATAGTGCCTATGATAGTAAACCATTCATATCGATAGGTCCCAATTATTATAGATGACCATGTCAATAAACTACCTAATATTAGTGTTATGATGATATACGTTTGGGCTTAATCAGTATTATGCCGATAAATCTGCCATGCCTCCAACGGAGTGCCTTATTCCATTTTCATTAAATTTTTTTAGCTTCACACTCATTAAGCGAGGCAGAGGAAACTTGGTAACCTAGTGTTAGACTCCGTTCACCATTAAGATGCTTGCGTTCCTTACGTTCCGCTGAATTCTGGACGCAAGGAAACGAAACTATTAAATATTTAACTCCCCCAAGTGGAAATCGAAGCGACACCATTTGTACACTTGCACGATTAAATTATTAACAGTTAAAAATATTACAAAATCAAGTAGTACTCAATATATTTAATATAATAAAATATAACTTTAAAATATTTTCGCAACATAAAACACCGATAACAACCGATAAAATGTATTACATACTCGCATGTTTGGGATAAAATTTCAATAGTAACTTCATAAATGTGTTTGTGATGGCGTAGCACAGTGGGCGCTACGCCAGCGGTCAATGCCCCCGTAGCAGCTACGAAAAACAATTGAGCTAAAAACAACATTGCTTCTTCACTATCTAAACAATAACATTGTTGTAGTTTGATAATGTATTGTTAGTTTTCAATTTAAAATTGAATCTAAAAATTAATATTACTTTAAGAATGTGTTTCTTTATATTTAAAATTATTGAATTTTACTAAATATAAGGCTTAAGTGTATAACATATTTCAATCAAAGTCTTAAAGAGCATTTGATATATTTTTACTAGCGACCCGCTCGCCTTCCGAACTGCCTTCCGAACCGGTGGTAGCTTTTTGTTTAAATGTTCATTTGACGATTCAAAAGTTCTTATAATAAGTTTATTTGAATAAAGAATATTTTGAATTTTAATATATAATTTTTCCTTGAGCAATACTCGACCTAATGGTGAAAACCGCGTCAAAATCGGTTAGGTGGTTTAGAAGAAGAAGAGTTCGAAAGGGACAGACGTGAAAAGCGACTTTGTTTTAAAAGATATAGGATAGGATAGGATGGCAAATTTATCGCATATTTCCAAAAATTCTCAAGAATCTAGTGATAAACAGCTTCTTTGGAGAAAAGAGTCAATGAGCCTATATTTTCCGCACACGGAAGAATGCCATTCTCAGGTTCTGTGGAACCTAACTTATTATAGTTATAGTAGTTATAGTTATTAGCCACTTATTATAGTTATAGTTTCGCAAAGAGTTAAAACATAAAACGTACACTATTCCCCATATTGAAGTTTCAATCCGCAATTAAGCCATATGATTATCCCTTATTTTTACCAACTGAAAATATAAGACATCTACACGTTTGACTCTTTTAGACTTCGAATTCATTTTTATTACAGATTCACTAGGTAATAAACAAAAAATAAGTGATGAAGTTTAGTAGACGCTTTTCAAAGCTGTAATTTTTAGCATAAGAAATACATTTTTTTTATTTTAAATCTATGAATGAACTATTAACTTCAAAATTGAACTTGATACTAAACAATTTAAAGCAATTTTCGAGACAAAAACAAGATTTAAATCAATTTAAATTTGATCAAAAATCTTCTTTTTTTTAATTAAAATATAATGTTACAAAATTTTTAAAATGTTAAAATATACCGCGAGGGACGCCGGCTGCTGGGCACGTGACGCGCGCCGCCGCGTCCTATTGATCCGCGCCGGCCGGTACCAACGATGTCGGAATATATAGTTTTGGATAAGGCATTGCTTTGTAAAATCTCTACATATTTAGAAGTAATCACTGGAATAAAAAAAAATCGTGAAAATTATGCAATAGTTGAGGACTATTAAATTGACAATAGACTTATTATTTACTCAGCCTCAGTCGTCTTTACTAATAATTAAAAAATAAAATACAATGAGGAACGGAGTGTCTTAACACTAAATCCCTAAACCCTGCTTGAAGCTGGAAAAAAATAGTTTATATTTACAATAAAGCAATTTCTAGAAGTTTCATATAACAAAAATTAATTCCAATTTCCTTTACTGTGCTCGGTTAGCTAGTATCTCCAAAAGTTACACTACACCATTCACCAACACACGTCTCCGCACCAGCAGTGGCTAATCCCAACGTGACTGGAATAACGTTTATATTTGTACGAGACTAATATTATATGAGTGCAAATAACTCGAATATGCAAACATATTGTTGGTACTTACAAGTATTAGACACAAATACCTGTAAATTGTATGTGAAGTCGAGTTGCTCTTGATGTATCAATTTTACTTGCAGATTGATTGATTGTTTTAATATTGTTACAAAAAATCTACGATATTACAATGAAAGATCAATATGTATGAAGTGAAATGATCTATGACTTGTATGGAAAATATTTTGAGCGTAGCTCAATTTCGTAGCGTGATGAGGTATTTTTTTTTATTTTCACGCTTTGCCTGCAGAGGGAACCTAGTCTTAAGACACTCCGACACGCTTTCTGCCGAATTCTGGAGACATTGCGTGTTGAGTGGCAAAAGACACCAGAACGATGACATGGAAATATACATTTAAATAAACATCGAGTAGGGATCGAGTCCACAATCAGTCGGTTTTACAGTCACACTCTGTGCCCCTACGCCACGACTGGTCTCTATAGTTAATAATTTTGGCCGAGCGGAATTTAAACCTTTGCCTATAAATAGTTTAAAGAAAATTATTCCTTTCAGAACTTTAACAACTACTCAGTGTAGAATATCGTATCAGAAAGATAAGCCACAGGGCTAGGGTTGCTAATCTTGTAAAAAAATACAAATTAATAATATTCGTACTTTGTAATTAGTTAAGTAGCTATAACATATGTATATACAAATGCTATTATTTTTTTTAGTTTCACGCTGTATTCCGTACTTAGTAGGCAAAGGGAACCTAGAATAAACTAAATTCCAGTCTCCATTTTCCAACGAACACTTAAGACATGGCGGGTTGAGTCATGGAACTCAACGCTGCAAATTGGAAATTTGATAAGTGCAACAATTAAAGTTATGAGTGTATTTTTTTACTTTATTAACATCATTTTTTTCTTAATCTTTATTAACAATGTTTTTGTAGGCACTCGCTATTATCAAAATCAAATGTTTATATTCCTATATAATATAATAATAATAATAATAAACTCTTTATTTCACACAATAATACATAGCATAATTTAAAATTTACAATAGCTTAAAAAATAATAAAATGTGAAAAAGGCGGCCTTATCACTAAAAAAGATCTCTTCCAGGCAACCGAATTGTAGGAATAGATACAGGGTGTGGGCATAGTGCGTGGGAAAAAAAATATATACTAGAAATATATATTAAAAAAAATACATTAATAAATCAATTTAAAAAAAATAGAGTATAATACATATAATGCATAAATATAATAAATCATATACATAAATATTCGTAAATATATAATAACGATACACTACAATTGTAGATAAAAGTTTTTTACTATAATATTGTTTCCATATTTTTTAAACTCCGAACATCACCTACGGATTTCGATGTACTTGAAGTGAAACGAGTCTTGTACACAGTGAAGATTTTTTAAAATTTTATGTATAATTTCTTATTTCTTATATAATAGAAGTACTGCAATTTTTTAATATTTTAGCAGTTTAGCAATTTAATAAAAAAGGATATGTTCAACCCTACCTACGATGGAAGTTAACTTCATTGAAGTTAGAAGTCTATTATTTGCTCTTCGACACTAATGTATTTACACTGATTTCTAAGTTGACTTATACCTTTTTTGGAAACGTCCCACCCAACTTGATAAACTCATTATCTGCTACACCTTTGTCTTTTGTCAAGTATGACTTCATTTGGTAATTGCATCCAACAACGTCATCATTGCTGCATACAATTAAATGAAAAAAAAATCCCGCTTTACGCTGTATCCCGCATAAAGCAGGGTAGGCGGAGAGAATCCAGTGTTAAGACACTCAGTTCCCTATTACAAACAATAATATTATATGAAATCATGTAATTCGTGTCATAATGTTTACAACTAGTGTTATTCCTATTTTAATACTCTCTACGGTTTCTATATTCGCCACGGAAAATGTTGAAGGGTAAGTTTTTATGAAACTATTTAAATAGGACTTCTATGCATTATTGTAATTAAAATATATGATTTATTTAATTAGATTTATAAGCATTTTAAAATTTATATAAATCCAACGGATATGTAGTATGTACGTTATATTTTTAAAAGGGTAATTCCACTTTATTATTTTAAACATTCCATACAAAGTTTTTCTTTTATAACAAAATATTAGTGCCTATAAAGCAATTTATTTCTAGCTTGATTAGGCTAAAGCAGTGTTTAGTTCTCTCGACATTTGAGAATAGACTGTCTATAAAGAGTTACTTATCACTAAATGCCAGACAGTCTATAAAAATTGTAGGCAGAAATATCTATATAAATATAATATAAATCGGCCGATAGATGAAGAACACAGTTTTTTTAGATTTATAATATTGCAGTAGCCTACAACCTAATAATTAATATTTCATATATTGTTGACTCTGTTTCCACTCTTAAGCTTTAATAAAATATTTGGACGGTAAGTGGGCAACGGAAGAGTCTTAATGGGAACGGAGTGTCCTGACACTATGTTTCCAGGTTCTCTCTGCCTACCCTTCTATGTGCGGAATACAACGCGAAGCCAAAAAATAAATATTTTGATGAATTGTGTACATATTTTGTTACAGATCTCTACCAGTACTGCAAAAAACTGTAGAAGCATTATTCACCGACAGGTCAGGAACGGCTTACCCCGGGACGTGTAAAGTATTCACATCATCTAAACGTCAATCTAGAATGTGTAAAAGAGAACCCGCGTTGCCCAACATTCTGACAACTGCTAAGCAACAGGCTATCGCTGCTTGCGAAGAAACCTTTCAATACGACAGATGGAATTGTTCCCTAGTTTTCAACAGAAAACTTAAAAGGGGCATTTTTAAGAAGCTATATAGGGAAACCGCATTCATATACGCTTTGGTCGCGGCTTCAATAACACATACAGTAGCTAGAGGATGTTCTTCAGGTGAACTTTCCAAGTGCTCCTGCCTGGTTACTTTTAAAAACGCTTCCACTCAAATGCGAGGAGGTTGCGGTGATGACTTCAAGTATGGGAAGAGATTTACGAAGAACTTTCTTGAGTGGAAACAAGCAGGTTCTGACCAAATAGCTGAGATACTTAAACAAGATATTATAGTAGGAATCGACTCCGTTGGAGAACAACTTCGAGAAGTATGTAAATGCCATGGTTTTTCAGGGTCTTGCACAACAAAGACTTGTTGGAAGAGGTTACCACCATTTAATTCCGCAATGGGCTTATTGAAAAAACACTATCACCACGCGACTAAGAAGAAATTGTTGAATTACACATCTAAACGTGCTATTTCACAACAAAAGAGAAAAAAAATGGAGATGGACAGAAAAAATTTGGTCTACTTACAAAAAACACCTAATTTATGTGTGAGCACCAAAGGCAGGAATTGCAAGGATAGGCATAATTGTGCTACTCTTTGCTGTGGCAGAAGCTTTACCGTTGTCAAGAAATCAATAAGTTCTAGGTGTAACTGCAAGATGGTGGACTGCTGCGTTGTAAAATGTGATACCTGTATGAAGGAAGTCGAATTTTTCACATGTAAATAGGTTGACCTTGAAACGAATAGGGTGTAGGAAAATTGATGGCAAGCTGTGATATATAGCATTAAATGTGACTTATATGACACTAGAGGAACGTAGTTTCAAATATTTTATGAGTAAATATAAATATATTTAGAAAATCACTACCTTTATATACACAATATAGCTGAGTTAAATGTCTAAATTGATTTATATTCATTTAGTAAAAGAGTAACGTTTTATATGGGAACGACAAAAACGTAAATATACGGAGTAATATTGTTTATTTTGTAAAAGTATAAAATCAATAATTAATAAATATTATTTAAAACTCGCGTGTTTTACAAATTGTGAGACAGGCTTATAGCTACATAAGATGAAATCTGTATATGACATTAATTGAGTCGTGATTAAGATATTTCTTTTATGAATTATATGTATTATTATATTACTTTTTAAAATATTTTATTTTTATTTCTATTTTGCATTTTCTAATTCATGCTATATACATAGAATATTGTCACTAGAACAGATTTGAGTCAACAATCAACTGATCTACAATAATAATGATACGTCCTACCACTTATTTTGTAATTTTTTCCCAAAAATTTTGCTACTAAGTCTAAAACTGTTATATTAAAAAGTTGTATTTAGTTAATTGAAAAAATATTTTCTTTGTTAGATAAAAAAGCTTTGTAAGATAACATTAATTGTTTCGGTATAAGCCATTGCAACTGCCTTCATTTATTTAAGAATATGTCATACTCAATTCATACATACATACGAGTATATCTATTTGACCACACAGGCGAAGCCACAATAGAGGTTGTTTAAAATTAAAATAATATTCTGATATTATACACAAGTTCCATCTATTAACGTACAAGCTTTACAACTGTAAAAGCTTTCTAAAGATTACTACATCTTTCGATAGATGTCGTCACTATATCGTAAAAATGATTTACGTTTGACAAATATGCTAATAGATGGTGCTTAACTAAAATATGTCATGTATTAACTAAAACAAAAATTTTATAATAACAAATAATAATAATGATAACAATTTTCTAAATTTAAACCTTTAATTATAATACCTAAAACAAAGTAAAAGTACATATATGTTTTTAAAATAAGTAATCTTCCATAACTTTTTGTTCACTCATCAACTTTTTCCACTCTACAAGAACAAATTGTAAATTATTATTAAAATAATAAACATTTTGAAGTTTCTGAAGTCAAGTTGCATTAGCGTGAAGCCTGGATTCCTGGTACCCAGTCGAGATTAACTCGATTTGCAACACTCACATTTTACAACGCGCGAATGAAGACGCATGGGCGATAAGATCGATTTAATTCGATCGCGAAATATTATATGCGTGGAAACCATCAACACGATGCATATTGCGTAAGTTTTTTTGTTTGTTTGTTTGTATGAAGTTTTGTTACGAGTTTACTCGTGGATGGATGTTAAATAATTTTCGTCTTGTGATGTCATGGGGTTATATTACATGAAGAAGAAGAGCGAACTTGCAATACATATGTATATAAATAAATCAGCTTCTCGCTGTATCCCGCATATATCAGGTAGGCAGAGGGAACCTAGTGTTAAGACACTCCGTTCTCTTTGTTTCCGCAGAATTTGGGAGGTATTACATGTTGAGTGGCGGAACGAAAAGAAGTGAAATCCAATCTAAAGCCAGTCGCGTTTACAGTCACACTTTATCCCCTACGCCACGTCTGGTATTTAATTAACAAAATTAATTTAAAAAAAAACAAAGACAAATAAAAGAATCCCAAAGAAACATAAAATAACTTACAATATCTAAGACAACAATCACTAATGAATAGCACGGGAGTGTATTACCAACTTAAATCTCCTAAAGACGGGTCTACGTTGTAATTATGACGCCTATAATATTGACCCATAAACAATAATGGCCGACCACAAAATTGCGGTTTGTTTTCGATGCCAACGCACGTAATTACTATAGATATTCATCTAAAAAAAGGTTAAAAAACAGCAGCTCTGAGATTTATTTATTTATTGACCTCGGGTGTTACTTTGGGTTTCACTCGATGAGTATTCGTGTATTAATAATATTTTTTTTTATAAACTATGAATTGCTATAAATATAAAATACTGTCGCTGTAGGTTCAACAACGCAGAAGTATTTCTAGAAAAATAATGACCGCCTAGATAGTAAGGCTCATTTTAATTGGTTTTCAACTCAGTCGTTAAACGGCATCCAGGGAGTCTCCGAATAATCGGAACCTTAAACTAAGAAGTTGGGTAAGTTTTATTTAATTTAACGTTTTTCTGGTCAACGGGCTATAGTGAAGAGGAGAGTGAAAATTATGCCAGCATCTCAGTATATATCTCACAGTATATATTATGTACTTTACTATTCCGCTTATCGTAAAGTACATGAGAAATACCTTATCCATTGAGAAATAAATACCTTATCCATTGAAATACCTTATCCATTGAAAAATAATAAATAAATGTAAAAATTGATTCGTATTTCACACTTATAGTACGGGATTCTCCATTCACCAGGACAATGCCAGTAAAAAGCATGTTAGGTCGACCAATTACAGACTATTAAACAAATCCTTTATAGCTTAATGTAATATAATGCCTCATTCTAAAATATAACCTTTTTATTTTATAAAATTTTTTTCTTAATCAACAATTTTTTTTGGTTGTATCGATTTTTGTCTTTTAATGATAATTGATTTTTAGTCATTTAATTGTTTTTAGACACGATTAAAATTAAAATACATTTTTTTAACATACTCCATCTCACACAAAGGGTAGGCAAAGGGAACCTCTGGTCCTGTTACAAGCCTTGCATGCTTTGCAACACCGTGGTTTGTCTTGTTGTACGCTAAGGACAAATACTTAAGTATTGATTTCGAGCTTTTTAAAATTTACGCTCTATCTCGTATATACCTAGCAGGGTAGGGTGATATAATGTCATAACACTCTATACCTTCCACCCCTCCTTATTTTAGCATGATGAAGAGTGAACAAATGAAATTGATTAAATATTTCATATTAAATATTTCATTTCTTCGAGTGGGAATCGAAGCCAAGAAGATCTACTAGCAGCAAGCAAGAACTCACAACTTAAATAATTCAAAAATATTTTCAACAAAATATCAAAAATAAGAATAAAATAACCTTTAAAATAAATCTAGTGGCTGCAGTAAAACAATCAAACATTATCTGTACATAAATATCGAGCGGAAATCAAACGTCAAGATCGATTATTTATGTTCCTTTAAACCGATCGAGATGTCGATATATCGATATGAAGACGTAATACCTTTTTATTTTGTCCATCTGTCTGTTGAGAGGTTAATTAATTATTTAAATAATGCGATATTATGCATATCCCATCATATGCTTCGGTTCACAAGGAGTTGAAATTTGTTTTATATTTTTCTTATTTTTCTATAATTTGATAATATTTTAATCTGTATTAGATAAACGATTTAGATTTAATATAATAATAATAAAGCCTTTTATTTTCCTATAAACGTAAAATTGTACACATTTAACAGAATTTACAAAAATAAATAAAGTTTACAGTAAAATTTACAATATACATAATACATTGGAAATTTAACTTTTCCATGTTATTATTATAAGTTTTTTTTTTGCTTTTATATATAAATATGTTTATTTTATTATATTTTTATTTATTTTTTTAATTTTTTTTCAAATTTTTATTTTATTTATTTTAATTATATATAAGCTTAAATTATAGGAACCTCTTGGTGAGTATAGGCCTCCTCCATTTTACTCCACGCCATTGGATTTGATATACAATAAGATATTTTGTGCACTCATAACTTGGTGCTTTTACTTACGTTAATAGAGCTTAAATTTAAGTAAATATTGATCGAAATTTTCTTACTTAAATTCTCCAAGATGGTACAGTACGGTCAGCTGGTACACAGCTGTTTACAGTTAATTCCAGTGCGGCCACGACTTGTTGACCGTACTATACCAACTCTTATTTTAGGTTTTTTAAATATTAACATTTTTTTTACATGCGAGTATATTGTCATTCATTTATATTATCTATATATATAAAAGGACTTGTCCTCACTGACTGAGGTAAGACGCACGCACAGCCGTAACCGATGATAGTAGAAACATGAAATTTGGACAGATGTTTACTTTCGTAATCTGGACATCCATTAAGGAGGAATTTTTAAAAATTTTAAGCCTAAAGGGGTAAAATAGGGGTTGAAAGTTTGTATCGAAAAAAGTTTAAATCGACACCAATTTTTATAAAATTTGAACTCTTAAAAATATTTAATTGAAGACGTGTTTCACGGTTTTTTAGAATTTACCCCGTAAGGAGGCAAACAAGGGGTTGAAAGTTTGTATAGAAATAACTTTAAATCGCCACTGCTTTTTATAAAATTTGAAACTTAGACTCTTTGAAATATATTATTGAACATATGTTTCGTGGTTGATTTTAATTCATCCCCTAGGGGTGTAAATAAGGGGTTTTAGCCCTTAAATTTATTATATGGAATTATATGGAAAAATCTTTAAATCGACACTGATTTTTATAAAAATTGAAATTGAGACTCTTAAAAGATTGAACACGTGTTTCATGGTTTATTAGAATTCATCCTTAAGCAATAAGCAGGCGAAGCTGCGCGCGTCCGCTAGTAGTAATATAAGTAATTTTCAAGCAAATTACTATTTATACACAATTAAAAATACATTTTATTTACATAAGAATCTAGGAATTTTATAAAACATGCACCTACAACAAAAAATACATTTTTTAAACAACAATGCCAACATTTTCTTACACCAAACACAATTAGTCACTAAATACATATTATTACTAACGTAATATCTTAAAAAAGAGCACAAAAGAAACCTTTTTAACTTCTCCACATACATTTGCAGACGTCCGAAAGCTTGCTGGCCATTTTTTTATTTCAATTATGGTCCACAACCCTCTCTGTAATACTTCTATGAAAGAACACTAATTTTCCAACTCGTTGACTTTGCAATATCATTAGCAAAGGCATCGACTACTGCGACTTTGCTATGTGTGAGGCTCGGTAATTATCTTTAGCTGTGATTTCAACTGTTAACAAATTTTACCCTACTACGCACTTAAAATGTATTGTGTGCCTGAAAAACCTTAAGTGACAATTTATTAAGCTTTTAAGCGTTACAGAAATCTCTTAAATGAATACCTTGTTTTTTGTTACTTTTAAATTGTTGGTGATTTTAATATGTTTGTGAGTTATTGTTAAGAAATGTAATCTAAACTAATAATGATATTATAGTTTTAGACAATTGTCTATGTATATATTTAAATGTAATCAAAATAATATAAGGAAATGCTAAATGTAATAAATATTGAGCTTATATTTCTGAGTTTCATTTTCAATGTGAAAATAAATAAAATCAAATATATATTAGAATTAATCTATTTTATACATACTGAGCGATTCTTTGAAGAATTCAATAAGACAAAACAACTTAGAATAATTATTGAACGTTTAAAAACAATATTTAACACATGTATATTTCAAGCCCAAAATTGAATAAATGATACAAAATTAAACATAAAAGTGAAATTTTCAAGTAACAACTAAAATACTACGCAAATCAACAAAAGGCTGGACCAAAGCAAATTTTGGCAATTATCTATTAAGTACTTAAACGAAGGATACACACACCTAATGCCCACTTACCTGCCTCTTGAATGGACTTAATCCCTTCACAATGGTGTTAGCGCTGATACAAGAAGAAATACAAGTTTGTTTGTGAAGATGTACAGTTAGTTCTTCGCTTCGTGTCTGATGAAGCGTATGGGGTAGCTATTGCGTTTCAATATCGATTATACTCGCAATGGGGATGGAAAAATATATTTAGAATTTCATTTTCTAGATCCCTAATGGCGCAATGGAACAGAGTTAGGCCGTGAACGCGATTAATGGGGATTCGACAGACGCTCGAGGGGAACGTAGTGTATCATTAACATTCCCTTCGTTTGCCTCTGTCTTCTCTTCTAACAGAATATAGGTTTTAAAAGGTTGAACTACCTGGAGAAATTGAACTGGATGAAAATATGCAATATACAAATATGTATGTGACTTAAAAACGTACATTTTGAAACTATCTTCGATATGGACTATATACTGAACGTTATAATTATTTAATAATATTTTTCAGAAATCGTAAAATACTCAACTCAACACAAGATCTACTTTTAAGTTTATGCTTTAACTGAGTTACTTAAATTTTTACACATATATACAAAAATCATATATGTACGTAATATTTCACAAACTAATCATATTTTTAAGAAGATTTATAACTCAATCTTAAGAACATTGTTATTAATATATCACATTCGAACATAACAGTACGTTGATGTAGCTTCAAAGGTTAAATGATTTAATTAAGAGGCGCGTCTGGGGCCGTTGATAATCTGGTACGATTACGGCCAGGTTTTGAGATACACTAACCGTTTTAAGCTGCTGTCGATGGTACAATATTAAAATAAGTGAAATAAAAAAAAATTAGATGAAAATATATACATTCTAATCATTTTTATAATATTATATTTCATATCAAATAGGAATAATTATAGTTTCTGGCCAGTCGTGGCGCCGAGGCACAGAAGCGTGACTGTAAACGTGACAGATTGTGAGTTCGATTCCCGCTGAGTTAAAGAGGCAAAGGATGACGTTGAATTGAACACCGCTCAAAACGCTATGCCTCCAGAATTTAACGGAAAGCGGGGAACGAAAGTGGCTTCATGAGAATGAAGTGTCTTAACTCCCCCTACTCTACCCTAATGAATGAATGGGCATGAAAAAAGAACCTATACCTATCAGTGAATTTTCTAGACATTTACTTTGTAAAATGTTAAAGACATTTGTTATTTTCTTTAATTCATCTAGCTAGCTACAAAATAGTTCCAGCAATATTTTTTATTGAACCTGTAACTAATTTACTGTCGATGCGACACTTCCACTGAGACAGTGATCTTCTTCAATTATGTATGACACCGGTCACCGTTAATGTATTATTTAACATGTTTCACAGGTTTCTCGACGGGCACCCTGTAGAGTCCTTACAGTTAGACGGTGGTCTAATTTGTAAGAGAGCGCCGTTGTTGGTTATCGCATTGGGTGGTTGAGAAAATTGTAAATTTCGAATTTCTATTAGTTAATATATTTGTGCATATTTTAAAAATTGTTTGTATAAAAAAGTAATTCAAGTGTATTACTATTTAGTAGGAGCTGAATACATAGGATTAGGTATCTGGTAGTGAGCGGGTGCCTCTGGCCATTGCGTTTCAAAGAGAGTTAGGAGCAATGCTTGGCGAATTATGGATATGTTCGATTTTTTAAGCATTTGACAATTTCTAAGTTAATGAGTTAATTTTAGTCATGTTAGTGTGCAACGCTAAAAAAATAACATCAAATAATTAAAATTATTAAGCTTTTAATTTTTTTGCATAGGTTAAATATTTTTAAATAATTATTTTATTATGGTATTTTTAAATAATTCCATTAAATAAATATTTTCTTATGAGAATCAATAAATAATATTATGAAATACTCTTATAACTTGGACTGAGCGGATAGGTTTATATTTTTTCCGAGCATCGCGGGATTGACAGTGGAACGTGTTTGAAATGTTGCGTCGTTTCGTCAATCAAGACTTGTTTTAGGTGTAACACTAAAAATGGCAACTATGTAAGTACATGTACCTTATTACTTTATTATGAATACAACGACGTAAAACATATTTTTTTAATGGAATTTCGAAAACAACAAAAACACAGTACCAAAGATATTGGGTAGCAATATATGAAGAGGTTAATGACAGTGGACGAGGCGAAAGAGATTTGCAGACACTGTATCATTTGGCACTCCGTTCTCTCTGGCTTTCCTGCCAGGAATACAGCGTGTATCTAAGTTTAAGTTCATATTATAAATCATAATATTTAATAATCAGCTCTATAAAAATGCTTAAAAAATATTACCAAATATTTTCAAAGAATTTGATAATAATCCGTACTAGGCTTAAAAAATAAATACAGGTTTATCATATATCTGGAACTAAAATAAACTATAAATACTAGGTCTTTAATTAGTACTTCTTTCATTCGCCGCGATATTCAATTAATAATGAAATAGCGTGCTACGTGAAACATCCGAGCATCGATGTTTATCGTTTCCGAGTGCACAGTTTGTATTAATTATTTATATATTTTTATATCGTTATGTACGTACACGCGTATATCATTATCTTCTATCTCGCATTTGCATACGAGGAGTTATAAGTCACTGCATCTTCCATTTACGTTTGTTTAGATTTCTGAGCAGCAGACAAAATCTGTACTAAGCTTATTCTATAAACGTAGCATACAGTTAACTGTTATTAATATTCACTACATTAAAAAATGCTTAAAAACTACATTTAAGAAAAATTAATGCTATAAATTAAAATTGTTTTCTAGAGACCTTCTTTAATTAGTTTTTGAATTCAATTGTTCTATGCATGGGGCTCAATGATATTCCTTAGAGAACGAAATTTATATTACAGGAGATAATAAGGTAGGTATCAATTATTATTTAATTTATCACGCCATTTTTAGGTACTCAAATTAGAACTGAAAATAATCACGCGGAAATATCATTCAAAATATACACTGGTCCATCTCCACAGAATTCATGTTTTTTGTATTAATGGACCTCCAACGCAGGACGTCATAGCGAGCAACTCGAAGTGTGAAGCGTTAGTTACTACTTATATAAACCAAGCCATCGAAACTGAGGGCGTGGCCAGGTCTTGAATGAAATCTATTATAACTTGGCCTCCCTTGTGAACTGGACCGGCCACCGTGGAAGCGCGAAATTTGGGAAAACATTAATTTATTTATGTCAAGACAATAATGAACAACACAAAAATAAATATGTAACCGACGTCTTTTACGTGAAGATACGCCTTGGAACACCTTTTAGGGAACCTTTCGTGCCGGCGCTAGCTCGCACAAAGGCAACAATAGGAAAAATAATAAAAAAAAATGTTACACTTGATACGGCGCAAGTTACAAACTGTAGTATTATTTTGATCTAAAAAGAAGTCTGCTAATTTACAACATTGCAGAGGTATCTAGCATTATAATATTGTTCAAGAACACTCTTTTATAAGATAAGGACAATTCGTTTAAAGTAAAACAAAAGAGGGGACTTGGGAACCTAATGTTAAGACAATTTTATTCTCCACTTTTCGTCGAATTCTCAGAGCATTTGCGTCAACGCCGCTCTTTACTTCGATATCAGGGCGAGGAAATGAAAATATTAAATATTCAATTCAGGAAGCGTACTCATAAATTTTCAAGTTTACAGTCGCATGCTTGAGCTTCTGCGCGACGACTGGCCAAAAAATTTAATAAGTCTATTTATTCTTCATAGGCTCAAACATTTTAGGCAACGTACTTAATTAGTTGACAATATAACATACATAAGTTTTTTTTGGATATAATAAAACTGGTAACTAGAAAACTTTTATATATTTGTATAGTATTTAAGACTAATAGGTAGCGCTGACGCTTACGCTTGTCATTTGCGTCATACAAAAGTAGATATGTCGGAGTCTTTTAAGAAAATTTAGATGCGCCTGGTGCAAGTTTTTTTGTAACATTCACGTGGGAGGTGAGACGTAATTGCCGAAATTCCTGATTTTTGACAATCTATAGACAGGATATAGCTATTATGATGTGCCGGAGAGCCCACGTCAGCTTTAAATGGCATATTTTGTAAAATATGAGGCCATTTTTAATGGAGTTTGAAAGGTATGTATTTTCGAGTGTGTATTCTTTTTCAATTTTCACAAATGTTATATTATCCTAAAAGTGGTTTTATTTTTTATTTTCAGGTCTTTTGCAGCAAATCTAGTGAGAAGCCATTTCTTTTTCCATTTTCCAGGTTTACTCTTCTTCTCTTCTAATACTTTGTTAGGTTATTTATACTCAATCAATTTATATGATATAACAAAACACAATAGAACTTTTAATAAGTATCTATAGAAGCTAGTTTAAATTCATAAATACCTTAATAAGTATATTGAAAACAAAGTATATACATCTATCTTAAATATAAATCCTTGTATTAGGAACCCATTAAGAATTTTCCCATACACATCCCACAATACGAGAACAGCACGTCGACAATAAACATTTCAATTTATTGGCAACCTGAAGAGAAGAGCGGAGAAAGAAAATAATTTACACATAATATTTAGAAGACATTCCGACATATTTGTATAATGGAGCGCAACAAACGAATCCAAATACACTACATAATTTAAGTTGATTGTGTATTCACTCGCGGCGTGAAGGCTCTGTGGGACCCACACGATGATAATGAAAATGGTGATGTTTTAATATTCTATAACGCTGTCCCTATCTTTTCTATAAATAAGGAAAGGGAGCCGGCTATTCCGTTCGAGTCCTTCTTTTATCCCTTCGGTCTATGGCTTCATTCGTGACGGTCATCTGATTTTGATGAAGGAATTTGTATTAGCGTTGAATGAATGGAAATATTTTATAGGATTATTAGATACTTTGCCACATATTATGTATATTATAATAGTAGTCAGCTTCAGCCTCATTCCCAGTTTTTGTGAAGTTAATAAATTTCTTCTTTTGATGTATGATTCATACGATTTTTATATTATTTATAAGATTTTATATAAAGTAAAATATTCATATAAGTAAAAATCGAAGGTTATTTATAAAAAAATGCAGCAAAAAACGATATCTTCGTGGTCCGCCCTAGTCATTAATAATACCCGCCTAAACAGCCTTCTCGCCGCAAAATGTGATGCGTTTGTCGCCTAATTTGTTAAAATTATATTTCATTCTTTCACATTTACCAAAATGAGTTGGCGATTATCTACTGAAGATAAATTATTGTGACGCTTTTGTTATTTTAGAAACGTTTTTAGTTTTAGACATGTCCAGCATTAAAATGTTGATCGATTTAATAAAAGTAGAGTAAGAACATCGTTTCTTAGCATATATTGTTAATTTGAAAGATAATTATGATCATATATTATAAAAAACCTTTTCAGTAAAGGTTTCATACCCAAATTACACTTATCACACAAGAAATAGGCTCTTCTCATCACTTTACTACGGTTTTAGTTTAGTAGAGTAAATGAAAATAATAAACTAAGTAAGATTCTGATAAAAATATTTTTAAATTATAAGGTTGAGAACCACTGACTTATTAGAATGTGGGGGGCAAATGGTTTGTTGAATTAGAGAATACCAAATTTTTCATAGTTCATAGTATAATGCGGGTAGATGAGTTATCCCGGGCTTAATTACTTTTAGATTTGTTGGCTGAGAGCTCAATCGAGATCCAGTTATTTACTTTTTCTAATATACTCGTACTATTAGTTAAAGCTTATAGCTTTTGGGTTAATGTAGAATTGAATGTTAGAATCATTTTCAAAATGTCTATGCTTGTGCAAGACTTTAGTAAAATGTTGATAGATTTGCAGTCAATTCTGTCGATTTCAAAAATTAGAAAAAATACGCTTTATGTTCGGGGTAAATAAGAACTTATATTTTTTTTTATTTCACAGTAAAACGGACAGTCATTTTAAATATTCAACAAAAATATTTTTTTTACTATTAAAAAATAAAAGAAAATTTGCTTGCCTTCTTTGTGCTCTGAAAATATTTCACAACACTTATATAACCGAACACCTGCGTAACTATTCACATATTTTTTACGTCTTTGCAAAAATATAAAGGTATAATTTATTGGCGGTCATTAAAAAGAGTTATGCTTATCTCGAGATAGTTTTGTTTCATTAAAACAATGGGAGATAATCCTTTGTTTGGCAAATATTGTAATTATTTTCACTTGCATTTGCATTTCGGTTGTTTAAAGATCATTCGCTTTCTTAGAAACGTTATCAGTGTATCGGACAAAAGGTGCCTGACATTTGTCCCGCTAAGAACCTGTGTTCCTTTACCATTTTCTATAATGTAGAATAATAAACCCTAATCCGTATGCATAAGGCTTATATTTCTTTTTCTTGTAGATAAGTCCTAGCAAGTCCTTTCAAGTTACGTACTGGTTAAAAATTGTAAAAGTAAAAGGACGATTGTAACCACTCAATAAAGTTTATGGCTCTACGGTATGTACCATAAAAAATAACAGTTACCACCACTGGTTTTAATTTTAATTGAACTGAAACATCTTTGTATTATGGAAAGTACGCGATGCAGGAGTAAAAACCTTTTTTATTTTAATAGATAACTCTAGTTACTTATAATGAATCGTTAGGTTTTGCCACTTAGTATTGCTTTATTGCTTCTTTGTAAAAAGCTTCTATTATTTATTTACTTAAATATACATACATATTTATATAAATTTAAAGACTATTTACAGAACTTTGAATGGATGTCATTTATGTATAACTCTATTCTTATGCCGGCGAATTTGATTATCATTTTCAGTTTTATATCCTATTTTAATACAGAATTATAATTTCACTTAAATTAATCAATGCAACCAAAGTAATTAATACAATACAAAATAAGATCTAGAACGTCGTAACCCATAAAATACTGAAAATACCTAAAGTTAAAAGCCTATTTTTTATTATTTTATTAGAAAAAAAGAATAAACTAGCTTCTAGTATATCTAAGAACTGATAATGAATAAACCAAAATTGCATTCATTCAAAAGGGAACTCATCAGTGGTGTCTTACACTAGTATTTAACTAATTTTCTATTGTCTACAACGAACAAAGGTGCCGAAGTTCCCAGTTCGGTTACCCTTTTTGGAAGTCGGCAAACAGTCTTATCTGTTTCTTTTTGTCAATGGGATACGTTTTGTGAAATAAAGTGAAAAGTGAGGTCACTACATGTTAAGATAAGATTATTGTAATTTTGAGTATTTCGCTTTGATTCTAGAAATTGTATAATAGGATATGTATATACAATAGGTTTTTACTTTTAGTAATTAAAAAAGTTTAGGTTCCATTTTTAAAATTCTGCATAAAATTGCTTTGCGAGTATTGTCGGCATTTTGCTTAACTTAACGAAATAATGCATATCATGTATTAATGCATCAAGCTTTATAGACAGGTGTATAACATACTAATCCTTATTATATTCATCAATTAAAATTTGAACCTACACTTGTCGCGTTTGATCAAAATATCGCAACTGTCTTGTAGTAGCAGTTAAAGTTTAAATTTGCTATAAATAAATCTGTTGGAGCTTTTAGAAATTCCACCGATTACATTGTAGGAGCTTCAGGAAATATATCATAAACTTTAGGTTCACAAATAGGCAGGGTACCAATAAAATTAGTGTATGTGTTAACAACTTCACGAAGATATAACAAAAACAAGGTGTCTTTTAGCATTTTAAATATTTATTATAAAGGATGAGATTTGTTCAAATATTGAAGTTATTTTTTTACTTTTATTTGTACCTTACTCGCACTATTTAACATTGAAATATAATTAAACAATTATGTACAACATAATTTTCGTCTGTTCGTCATCTTGTTACTGTGAACTTTTTTAAATATTGGAAGGTCCTCTTAGGTTATATTATATATTAAAATATTATTTATGGTTTTTAAAAAGGTTATTCTTTAATTTTAATTGTAATTTATTTATTACATATCAACATTATATCAAAAGCTTCACATTCAATTTTTGTCCTTCGAAGTTGAATTTCCAAAGATTCTTTCCTTGTCCAAACCTTTTCGCACCAATCAAGAATTTAAGGTATTTCTTTCTCTTATTAGTCAGTGTCATTTCCGTTTTACGTACTAAATAACGTTTATAAAATATATAAAAAACCTATATTATAAATTCGAAAGTAACTCTGTCTGTCTGTCTGTCTGTCTTTTACGCAATCAGGCCCAAACCGCTAATTTAATTGTGATAAAATACTCATATAGAGATACTTGAGGGTACCGGGATGAACATAGGATACTTTTTTTTTCCTCATATTTGTAATATTTTCGATATATACCAATATATTAAAATAATTAATTTGACATGCAATTTATTCCGCCATGTTAATAACAATGGTCGCTACGCGTTGCTAAGCAACGGCTTGCAAAGTTTGTTGTTTTAAGAAAACGTCACCCAAAGTGAGTTTGCTTAATGCAGACATGGCGCGCGCCGATATAGATTTGTATACATTAACAAAAATTAGATGATTTCTATAATTTGATATTCATCCTTATGAAAATAAATATAATAGTCACTTTTAGCATTTCATCTAGATGGAAATTATAGTTTACTGTATAACATTCTAATAAATAATTAAGGAGATGTCACTGATTCCAAATGACTTAGCCTACGAGTTGTGTAGTATGACCGACGCGAACGGGCAGATGACTTTGTTGATTTTGTAATTTTTTATATATTTTCGAATTAATATTATTTTTTATGTAATTACTTGCTGCTTATAATTAATTAATCTTAGTTCGGTTATGTATACCGATGTTATACACTTAAAATATCGTAATTTTAATCATTTGGGATTTTATTTAATATTGTTCGCAAAAATTAATAATTATTTAATATAGAAAAATGTTTAGTACGCGCGCACGGCAAACTTTAGGTACTTTTTCTAATGTTAAGAATTTCCTTTAGTTACTTTTACTTCTCTCTATAAATCTCCACTTATTATTATTTTTTAACTTATTTTAATTATTTAGCCGCGTCCGGGCCCACTAGTAAAAATATAAACCTGTATAAAAATCACTTCTATTATTTCTAAATATTTTTAATTATAATATTTATATCAATTACCAATTAAATATATGTCATTTAAATATTTTCTTATATTTTCTTTACTTTGTGGCATGAAATACTGATTCATAATGACGACAAAGACTGGCGCCCGCGCCGCGGCCGGCTCCCACAGAAACATTTCGATACATTTCATCAATGGCGGTCCGTCGTTTTTCTTTTTTTATCGAATATCAAAAGTTTCACACGCTCGGCTCGGGACGACTTGTATTCAGGCATTAGTTAAACTCACCTTCTAATCGATTATTACTGTTTTGTCGATTGATATTTTTGATGATTTGTAGATATGATTTTATTTACGTTTAGCTGTACCTGTTTCAATTTACCTAATGAGTCATTTGAGTACCAGTGGAATATTTTTGAGCAAATAATATTTATTGATTTCACTTAGGCAGAGGGAACCTAGTGTTAAAACACTCCACTGCCCACTTTTCGTCAAATAGGAAATGAAAATAAGTTAAATAAAATCATTTCACAAAGCGCAACGTTGAATTCCGCCATTCAACTCAAAATGACTCCAGAAAAAACCTTGGCGGAACGTGAAAAATGGAAGTGTGTTAATAGGAACGCTGTGTCTTAACATTTTACAGATAACAGGAACCCTGCTTTAAGCGGTATAACTCGTGAAGCTAAAAAAAAGTTATTTTCCTCTAATGAGGATGACATTTAAAACCAATATAAAATCTATTGACGCAATCACTATCATCAACAACAGCCATCTTTTGTCCACTGCTGGACATAGGCCTTCTCCAATTCTCGCCACAACACTCAGTCCTCAGCTTTTCGGCCTACCCAGAGATTCTCCGCACCCGAGATTCTGCCCGGCCGTGACCACGACCGTCACCACGATGGTCGGGAATAGCAGGGCCACCGGGAACTGAGGGCCGTTTCTTTCGGTGTGCTGACATGAGAAGTGTTGCCCATACTCGCTACGCTAGGCAAGGGTGTGTTGGCGAGCGCAGGGCTGGGCCCCCTTGCACTGGTAACGCTGCTGCCTGTCACAACCCTAATTTGAAGCCTGGCTGATTGGATGGTTATACCGCCATCGTTCGGTCGTCAGAGCCTCGTTCGTAGATCAGCAGGATGCACCACGGGCAGGTGAGGTTGACTGTTTGAGGGCAATTAGATATTATGGCATTGGCATTATGCATCCCAATTGACGCAATATTGAAGATAAACTATAAAATTAATAAAATCATATAATATTAACAAAAAAAATATTGTTATAAAAAAAACAACAATACAAAACACAATTTTTAAACAAAAAATATCACAAGAACTTCATGAAATATAATAAGAATAAAACGACTTACCAATTTTGCGGTTAGTGTTAAAATCGAAGCCTACCAAATTTAGATTTAGGTGAGATAAAATAAAAACACGGTATGTAAATTCAAAGTTTACGAGCCTTCCTTAATGAATATCTGTGATCGGAAATACCGCAAAGAGGCTATTCTGTGGTCAGCTTACTTTGTATGTAAGTAGACACAGTATATCAAAAATTACAGACATTTTTTAATTGAGTCAATTTTTGAGTCATTAGGCAAGTTTTATAGACCTGTTAATTTTAAAAATATATATTTTTTTCCATTGAAAGTAATACTTGGGTGGGCTATCCAAAAGGATAACTGATTTAGCTAAGAATATAAGTTAATTTGTTATAATGCTTGTAATATGGCTCAATATAATTGAATATTAACAACATATCAATTTGAGAAGACCTAGAGATTTGTCACTCTATCTTCGATGTACCTACTGCTAATTTATTTCCACAAAATAAATCATTGACTTGACATGTTCTTCAAATATTTATATAAATGTGATTACTTTGACGACCTGATATAGATATTTGGATATAAAGTACCGAACGGTGGAGTAACGAATGTGGACAACATGACCTCTCCTCATATGAGCTATGAGCTCCCGCTAAAACCTAAAAAAAATACTAAAATTTAGACTATATTCTTCTCTAACACTAATGAATAAGGACGGCTGCACCTCTAAACGACCTTGACTCCATCTCTATGATTAACTAAGATTGATATCCGTCTGCTTGACGGATGGTTGCTTAAGTAATATAAAACTGGTTATCGCCATTAGCTAGATCAGACATGATTTTTGGTTACGATTTCCCGCTACCTTAAATAATGTTTATTGCCGCAGATAATTTTATTTATACTTTTAATTGGTAAGAATTTTTATTTCGTTTCGTAATGTGTAACTATGTGAGAGAATATTTTTAGACATCGTCATCTATCTAAATACCTCTATATCTGCAGCCATCATATTTTCATCTCTTCTGGTAACAAGGCAAACTGCGGTATTAAGTTCCGCCACTCAATACTCAAGACCTCGAAAAATCGACGGAAAGTGGGGGACGAAGTGCTTAACCTGCTGCCTGCTGCTGCTGAAAAAACACATTCCATCTATACATTTTCCGTCTCCTGCCTTTTATCACTAAAACTGTATGAACTTAAGTAGAACTAATAGTCATTTCAGTGAATTTTAACATCTTTTTGTATGATTTATAAAAACATATATATAAGGAATATAAGCAAAGCTACAAATCAAAGGTAGTATATAATATTGTATTAAATTAATTCGTCCTCTTGTGTGGGCAGGAAGCCATTGTAAACCTTCTCAATGCATATGTCATAATTCTGAAAGAGTTTCGACGTGTTACCTAAAAACTACCTACGTCCGACCAAATTACTGACAATTCCATTTTTTATTTATATTTTTTTGTTACTTATGAAGTTAATTTATAATTCATGCAATATGCTTATCTCAATGTAAGACGGTAATCCTTTAAAACGATTTTGAACGATGCTTTAGTTTTACGTGTTTTTTTTTATTATTATTAAATTAATATAAACATACATACAAACTAGAGGCCTCGTAGTGCAGGGATACAATCGAGCGACTGTGGAGGAAATGAAAAATTAAAAAATTTCATTTTTGCTTTTTATTTTACTGTTGCTCTACTATCCGATCCGGATGTTAATCATTCAGTAACGAATTAATGGCAAGTTGCTAGAAAATTATCATGCTCATAGACGATAATTAAGGCTTAGCTTACATTAGATTAGTTTTAAATACGTAAATATTTACATATGTGTCGTCATATGTAAATTTTATGACAGCTATAAGTGCTGCATCTATAAACTATACATAGGTCAGTTTAAAATTTATTGTTGACTTTAAAAAAAAAATGTTGATATGAAGTATTCATCATTCAATTAATGCATCAAATATAAAAAGAAAAATGTTTGTTTTCTTTATAAATAAATACATAGTTTACTTGACGCCATCATGGCGCAGGAGCACAAGCGTGTGTCTGGAGACGGTTGAGTGTTCGATTACCACTCAGGGATATAATATATCATTATTTAGTATTTTCATTTCCTCGATCTGGTAACGAGGCAAAGCTCGGAGTTGAATTCTGCCACTCAAGAAGAATTCGGCGGTAGATGGGGAACGGGAGTGTCTTAACACTGGTTCCTTTTAAGTATACTGCTTTGTGTGGGAAACAGTGTGAAGCTAAAAACAATAGTTTACTAACACTTATAAGGCCATCGTAGTGCCGTGGGCTATCGTCCAATTTTACACACATTGGTTGTGGCCTCAATCCCCTTTCGAAAGGAGCAATTATTTTAATTTTCATTAAGGCGCGTTTTCGTAAGCAACGTCTCGTATTAAGGCATAAATCGCAGAACGTAGTGTCTGAACACCACATCTCTTCATCTACCAAGCTATAAACAGGATATATCTGAAAAAAAAAAAAACTACCATTTCTACAGAAAAGACAGAAACTTGTTAATTCTAACACATCAACAGTTATTAAAACTGGTGAAATCGATCCATTTTTTACATTTCATTTTTTGCGGCCCCAATGACTAAGCCGTGATATTAAAATGCTATTAGTACAGATGGAGGTATAAGATATATCATTTTAGGGCGGTGATTTTATCGTTCCTAAATGCGGACAAGAATTTCGATGTCTCAATTTTTTTGTGGTTCTTTCGCGATCGAAAACAATGTTCAGACTGCCATTAACAGGTCGGGCTGGAGGTACAGAGTAAGGATTGCAGAGGTTTTTTTTATATTTCTATTATTTTCAGGGTTCGATTCCACTCAGAGGAATGAATTCTTTTCATTTGGTCGCTCTTGTAGCAAGGCAAAGCGTGTCGTCGAGTTCTGCCACTCAATTCCCGTTCTCACTGCTTCCTCAGCTAATGCGTAATATGCGGGATACAGCTTGAATATAAAGATATTTTTTTCATTGTTGCCTACGCTAATTTTGGTTTGAGTAGGGATGAAAAAAAAATGTAGTTGTCATAGATATTTAATTCCTATTCTCTATCAAAAAGGATTTAAAAAATATCAACAATAAAATAAATTAGCAAAGAGCATTTTTTTAATGTAACTCTTAGCAAGGTAAGCAGAGGGAACCTAGGAACCTCGAGTGGATCCCAGGTTCCCTCTGTCTACTTTGGAAGGCGGAGGGAAGTGAACACTCCTTTCCAATTGAGAGACTTCTGTTCCCCACTTTCTGCCAAGTTCTGGAGGTATCGCGTGTTGACTGGCGGACATCAAATCAACATTGCACTTTATCTCGTTACCAGAGCAAGGAAATGAAGTGTATGGGCACGAGTGGGAATCGAACCCTCAACCTGTCACACGCTTATATTCTAATTTTATTGTATATTTTTTGTTATACTCAATCTACTCTGTATCATAAGCGTAGTATTAATGCGAAATGAATTCGGTCGAGTCGTCCGATGATTGTTTATATTCTAATCGTTGCGGACGTCAGAATAGACCTCCCTGGCCTCGGACCTGGCACTTGGTAGGTGGTAATGATTGTGGTTGCCTCGTGAACTCGTAATATCTTAATAAATAACTGAGATGTGAAATTACAGATAATAAAAGGATATTTATGATTAACATTATCTGAACGTTTTTAGTTGTTTAACATTTTTCTTTGTGTATCTCGACAGGGAAAAAAATGTACATGGAATGAAATTTAAAAAAGTGTTTAATTAGAAAGAAAAAAATATCATGATCTTAAGTCAGCTTCACGCTGTATCCCGCACATAGCAGCGTAGGCAGAGGAAACCCAGTGTTAAGACACTCAATTCCCCACTTTCCGCCAAATTCTGCAAGCATTGCGTGTAGAGTGGCAGAACAGCGCGGCGTTGAGGCGCTTTGCTTCGACACCAGAGCGAAAAGATGGAAATATACATTTAAATAAATATTTTATCTCCTCGAACTCCAAAATCGTCGATTTTACAGCCACACTTCGTGCTGCTGGGCCACTCTCTCTCTCTCTCCTTTTTAGATTCCTTTGCTACTTGAACTATAGTTTTATACAATACAAACCTCTAAATAATAAAAATTTCTCTTTTTCCTGTAAACTTAACCTATAGTTCACCATACGCTAAATTAAAAATAAATTACATAATTATTAACCCTCTTCTCCCAATATAACAATAACTATTAAGAAATCTTAACATTGTAAGCAAATATATAAATCAGCCTACCGAAAGCTTTATTTGGCCATTCCAAGGCCCGGTATTGTAAAGCGGCGATGCATGAAATAACTAAGGGATTAACTGACGATGACATCGTATATTTTCATTACCGATGCCGACTACATACATATTTATATACTACTAAAGACTGGAGCGTGGCTTCGCTCGCTTTAACTTGTTTTTATAATATAGGGAAAAGATCATTTTAGAACGATATAAATACATTTTTATTAAAAAGTCCCCTATATTCTTTCTACTATGTCTAAGAATAAATGTCAAAGTTTCATCATAATGAGGTGAGGAGGTTTGACCTGAAAGCGTAACAAACAAATTTACATTCACATTTATAATATAAGTATGATTATTGAATTTAACTTTTGTAATGGATGTATTTATTAATGACAGTTGTAAGCTTATTAAGCTTTTGTTTTTAAAATTTATTCGTTGACCTCTTTAAGTGATTAAGTTTTGTATGAAATGTAGGTATAATAAGTTTGATTTAAATTCGTGTTATACTTGTATATCTTAAATATATGTAAATATAATATCCCTGCAAGATATAGCTCACTTTATTTTATTAACTAAATTAACTAAAAGGATTACTCGTTTTACAAGTAAAATTAAATATATACTTCAGTTTTCAATCTCTACCAAATTTTGGAGGCAGAACTCAACGCCGGGCTTTGCCTCATTACCGGAGCCAGAAAATGAACTTATTAAATTTCATTTCCCTGAGTAGGAATCGAATCCGTAACCAGTCACATTTACACACACGTTCGTGCTCTAGCGCACGACTAGACCTAATAAAATATATTTAGTAAAATTATCCTCTTAATAAACTTATGTATACTTTATGGACCATATATAGAAAAAGAGAACCCGAAACCACCGAGGTAGTGATTATAACTAAACTGCCATGTCATAGAGGCATCATCAGTAAGAAGTGATGAATTTAGCGTTGGCCACTAGAAGCTACTCACAAAACTAGGGGCTCTAGTTTTTTCAACTCGACCGCGTTGGGGGGCGACCACACGGCGTCAATAGCACCGCACTATTAGTAAACATAATAAAACCTTAATATTTACGTTCACTTTGAACAATAAAGACACAATAAGTACTGTAAAAATGCTATCCGCTTTTCCGGTTCATGTCTAACCAAAATGTATCTTAAAGCTTTTATATAGAGTGGATTTTTAAATGAAATATAAGTAATCACATACACCCTTTTTGTATGCCGCACTATCAACTTATTTGTAGTTTCGTATTGTTTTAGAAGGATATTTGCGTTTCGTAAGATATGGGAAAGGCCGTGAATCATATCTGTCTTTCATATTTGTGGCAGTAAGCTGTTGATTTTTTTTAAAAGAAGTGTATTCAAATTGTACAATTTGTTTATCACTTTATTTATTTGAAGCTTAACTTAAGCCTCTAACTTATATGGTTACTAATAAAATATTTATTTCTTCCAAAAGAAATATACCCCAATTATCAATTTTGAGTGAAATTCATATTCAAATGTAATTGAATGAGGTCTTATCTTAAACTATTAACTTTTCTTATCTCTTCATTATGCATCGGCAATAGGTATTGCGTACTTTTAAACCAGATTTCCCTTTTATACTGTCGATTTGTAAGGATAAATCTAGTCTTCTTTCTTTCTTCTAAAAACAATATTGTAGCAAATCCTAGGAATCTGATACAGACTTTATATAAATAAGTGTAAAAAATTAGAATTCTATTACCATTCTGGCAAATTTAGACAGTAGCTTTTTTGGTTAGCACAAAATTCAGTATAAATTATGAAATATTATTTTAACAACATTGTTTTGAATTCGGTTTCTTGGTTACAGCAGGTTAAGCCGAACCTACCGTACCTAACTACCGTGCTAGGACAAGTTGAGTGCCAGAACTTGACGCCAGATTTATTTTGTAACCAGAGCGAATAAATGTAAATAATTAGCACTCTTAGGATATGAATTATCTGAAACAAGTAAAAAGCTGTTACTTTTTACCTGAGCTTTATTTGAAAAATTCTGTTAAATTGGTCAACATTTATGTTTTAATACCAACACAATTGCCAATTATTGACGCTACACAGAAGTCCGTAACGAATTTTGCTACTTCATTCTAAAGAGCTCTCAAAATGTAACCTTAAACTCTTGCTCTTAAGGCTCTATTGACATCAGTATTCCCTTGTTCTAACAATAATGATGAACTCTAATGAAGTCCTCACTTGTTCTACAGTTAATTTCATGGTGTCCTTTGAAAGGAATTCCTGTGTATTGAATAGAACGGTATGAAAAGTTAAAAATGCATCTTAAATTTATCACTTAGAGCTCAAAATTATATTTGACTTCTAATTAAAGCAGAATAGATCCCTAAATTTAGTTACACTCCTGTTTCATTGAATGGAAGGAAATTAGCTAATTTACGATTATCTTTTCAAGGTTAAACTACGTTGGATGTTCTCCTCAAAACTTGACACTTATACAAATAAAATGGCGTTCCGTTGGGAGATATTTTGACAATGTATGAAGCTTAATTATTTAGTATTGTTTAATAACAATGGCTGTTGTAAATTATCGATGATATTCTTCTACTGTTTGAAATTGTGTTTCAATTATAGTCAATCTATATAAATTTTACAACTTTCGGTTATTTATTGTATTGTAAAATAATAATTATTGGTTTATAGGACGCAATAAATGCTATGTATTGGAAAAGGCGAAATATACTATGTTAAATATGGCCAGATATGAAAAAAAAATTATACAGTTTTGTTTTTTTTCAATACCGGTACTAAAATCACTTTAAAATACTTCCAGTGGCTACCAGGTGACAAGAGGTACAATTAATTTACCATATAATACAACATCTGCTTTCGAAGTGGGACCCCAGAACACAACTATTCAATTAGCCACGGCCACACATTGTCATATGATGAACACATGTGAACGACACGAGCCGTTTTTTTTATAAATTTTTAAACACTTAACTAAATATTTGTTTAAGTGAGAGTAAATTGTATATTTGTTTTTATGCTTCTGAATTTATTCTAGGGATATTTTTTTCTTTTAGCTTCACACGGTATCCCGCACGTAGTGTAGGCAGAGGGAATCCGGGAAATTAATATTAAGACACTCCGTTCCCATTGAGGGACTATCGTTCCCCGCTTTCCACCGAATTCTGAGGTCTTGCGTCTTGTGTGCCGTAACTATGCGCATTTTGTTTGGTTACCAAAGCGAGAAAATGAAAATATAAGACATTAAATTTCCCCCACAGAGGGAATCGAATCCACAATTGTCACTTTTACTCCTTTAATCACTGAGTCACGATGTCGTCATTAATAGGTATAGGATATTCTTTTCCTTAGTTAATATTGAACTATAGAAAAATATGTAAAAATAACTAGAAATATATTACAATTAACTACTCTTTTGTTTATTTTCAATATAAATAACCATAAAAGGAAGCCGCAATATACTTTAACTAAGTACCTACAATCATTAGCTAATAATTACAATGTATGGCATGGAACAGACCGCACGCGTTGATGTCTTTATAAGGCGGAGTGTTAAACAAGTTTACGCAGGCCAATTTAATTTCGTACGCTTTGTATATTTCTGTAGAAATATTTTAGTATGTTATATATTTATATACTTTAATCTTTAAATATATTACAATTGAAAATATTATAATTACTATTAGAACTACAGTAATAAAAATTGGGCGATGGTTAGACTGCATTTCGGGATTATAAGATAAAACAACCCTGACTGAAGTAATACCTATATGAAATTTAGAAATTACTTAAATAAAAAGAATATGCTACAAATTATAGAATAGACGATAATTTACAGCTTTTATACATCCTCTAGTTGCGTTAAGCGAAATATGCGCATAGTAAACGTTAAATAAAAAAAGTCATATCAATTATTTTTCTCAATTCAAACATGTTAAAATATTAAATGTCAATTAATTAATGATAAAATAAGCAAATATTGCGGAAATGTATTATTATAATTAAATACTTGGAGCCACGTGGTGGCACAGTTCAGCAGGTTTGGTGCGTTCTGATTGGTCGCCGCCGCCCCTCCCACTGCGCGTGCGCTGACTCACGCGGCCGGCCCTACTATATTGACATGAGAAAGTATTCACACATCATTGACAATTTACTTTATTATACGTTATAATGGAGGAATGAATTTAAAATATTAACTTTTCCATGAGTTGTGGTAATATTGATGTTTTTGTATGCAACTTATTTATAGGTAGAAATGATTATTGAATATTATACATATATAATCAAATTGCACTGTATAATTTAATTATATTGTTCACATTTATGAAGATTTAGTTATGACAAAAATATTGATAAAAAGTAAAATTTTTACTATTATTATTACATACTTACCTATAAAATATACATAGTATTTTAACAATCTTGTTTTCCTGTTTTTTTCCTTATAACTACTTAGTATTGCTTAAAAAAAGTTTTTAAAACGTTTTTTTTTTAAATATATAAGTTTATAACAAAATCTATAATTTTGTTAATATTATATCTGTAACTTTAAATGCATTTTCTAACACCTAAATATCTTATGATATTACGTAGGTATTATTACAGCATCAATAAACTACGTACTATATATTTTTCCAAATAAAGTTTACCTGTATTTTTTTAACTATATTATCTTCACACTAACTCCTACCAAATCAAAAAATCGGATATCGATCAAACAAAAAAAATCCCTGCGATAATCCATTACCTAATTGCGTAATAAAAAAAGCAGGCGGGCGAGCAGGTAAGGCCTCCCTCCACGACTCCGCCTCGGCGGTAACGCGAGATCTCGTCAGAGTGTACCGTGCGCTGCCCGACCGCGCTCATGCCGCGGGTCCGCCCATCGAAATGAAGTGGCTGTGTATGTTTGTGCTTTTTCTGTGTTTGAGGTGTGAAGCCGCGAACAAGCCCAGGAGAGGACGAGGAAGTATGTGGTGGTAAGTTAGCTTGGTTCTCTTGGTTAAGTTTTGTAGCGTTACTGTTGTATTTTGCTATGATATTTTCATCATTAAATTATACGTAATGTTATGTACAGCTTGTGTAATGTCAGTGAGATGTAGTAAATTTTATATTTTTCATAAATAATTTATATTAAAAATGTAAATTAGTGTTTATAACTTCAAACAGTAATTAGTTTTATAGAATATTATATTTTTAAATTGTCAATAAAAATACTTAGACAAATACGTAACAAGTATCACTTTCTAAATGTCGAAATTACTATCGATATATAAATATCGTCATCGATAAAACCAGTACACAATGTTGATCACACGCTCAAACAACTTCCTCTATAAAGGAGAGGAGATAATTAGCGAATCATTAAAAAAACTCGTAAACAGACGCGCGCGATATCGCTAATGGTGCTGTTAAACGTAATGCATCCTAAAGCTTGCATCGTGCGAGCATTACATGAATTATTATTAGGCTATAAATAAAAGTATGCCAGATTATGCACAGCATATGCATAACAATATGCTAATATGCCAAATATTTTTTTAGTTTTTATTTAATAAATAAAATTATATTATTTTTAAACTGATTCTAATCTTCTTAATAATTAGTTTAGTATAATTATTTATGGTAATGATTACGGTTCTTGTAATATCATGTTAAAATGAAAATATTTAAGTAATCGTCAACGCGTCGGCCGAGTGACGGACGTCAAAACTATATTTGCACACACTATCGCCCGGCTGCTGGTATGCGACAACCCTAATCCCTGACGCACAGTGTATACGCTCTATTAGAATAAATTAATTATAAAAAAAATTAAATATGAGACATATATTTTTTATAATATTATACTTATGTATAGATAAGAAAATTTCTTCAAATAAAAACTGTTTATAATCTGTTAAAATGAAATAAACACAATTCGTTATCACGGAATTTGGCTAATTTATAACCAAAACAAATTCACGCTAATTTTACTCCGTTCATATATTTTCACGTTTATAGCGTCATTTAATTTAGAGATATATTTCGGAGATACAGTTTTAATTACTCAATTTTTTTATGTCCGTATAAAATCAGTGAACATAAAAAGTTTTGCTTGACGTTTAATCGATTACCTTTAAATTCCTCATTATATGCTCAAATAAACACAAGTTCTTATACATTTCTTCAGTGATACTGATTTTATCCGACGGTAATAAAAAGATCTGTAACAGTTTCTAAAAAATAGATAAATAAAATAATACAATATAATGAATAATAATCTCTTATTAATATAGTTAAAATATTAATACCTATTTTAATAATATTAACGCTGTATTAAACAGTAGGCGGTCGGAATTATCCGTAATCAATCACCTTACGTCCGCGCTTTAAAAGCTAATACTCAATAATGATTAATTGCTTCATCAAGTCACTATAGTTTATAAAATTATTTTAACACTTTTTTTTAAGAATAATAATTTCAAAATTAAACTTTAGTATCAAATTGATATTGGCATAATGAATTTTAATATTTTTAATTCAAAGGCCTAAATTCTTCAATTGGAAAGCGTCTTACTATATACGCAATGGTTACAGGTTCTTATCTCAGTCTAGGAGGAAAATTATGTTCATTTGCATTTGCATGAAAGAAGTGATGAAGCGTGAAGCTAAAAAACGCCCTAATATTTCTTTTACATTAATACATAATGCATTATTATTTAATATGAATGAAAAAACAACATTTAAATAGAATGAATAAAAGAGGCGCAAAGGCGAATTCTAAATAAATATAGTTATATAAAAATGTATGAAGTCTAAAAACGTCCATTCTATAGTTTTATAGTTACTAAAAAAACTTATCACACGCTATCAGTATGAGATACAGTGGCGCGTGCGCATTGCATTAAGCAAATATACTCTTGTTTGTGTAATTAACTAATTTGAGTGGAACTTTAGATACCAAAATTTTAACGAAAAATTCAATTTGAAAATATATTTAACAGTAATATATTTATATTTATTACTTTATTAATCAAATAATCAGAATTGATGTAAAATTGTAAATAATAATGCTTACTTTATCTAAATATTATCAATTACATTGCTGCGTAAGCTTCTAAAAAAAGTTGCCGACCGACGGTAATGTGTTTATAGGCAATATTATATATACATACATCTATTGTTTAACTTATCAATTATAATTAAAGAATGTATCTTAATTTTTCATCATATATCATTATTCTTTTTCAGCATGTTAATTTAATGTTCTTCTTAAATATATCAAATTTAATCACAAATAACTACACTTATTATTCTTAATATCAATGAATATTGTTATTTTAATTATGGAAACTCCTTACAAAGTATATTCAAAAAATCTTAATAAATCTTAATTCTTAACTCATGTTAATAGTTAGTTTAATAATCAACTTCGTTTAAAACACAAAAAGCTACCACACCTCAAATATTTAATTAGTATTCATAGCTCATACGATTTACTAAATATTACATTACTTCATATCGCGTGGTTTCGTTGCTTTATAAATAGTATTTTATATTTCATTAATTTAAATTTTGTATAAAAAATGTACATTTTATATCAGGAAAATAATGAAGTTAACGAGTTTCAGTTTTCATATATATTTATTAAAAAAATATAAGCTTTACGTATACACTATTCCAAACGATATTATTACATGTTAGTACATTCATTTAGATAGATGACAATTTATGCACGCTGTATCCCGCACATGGAAGGGTAGACATTGGGGACTTGGGAACTTAGTGTTAATATTCTCATTATGAATTTCAATTTCGCACATACCGCCGAATTCTGGAGCCATTGTGTGTTAATTAATTAACTATTAAATAAAATATATATTCAAATAAGTTATTATATTACACTTATTATAATTTGATGTATGGACAGATAACCCTAAGCCAAAATCGATTCCGACTTCCTACCAGAGTGTTACTATACATAAGTATAATTACCATACTAATTTCACGCTTTTTAATTGTACCAGACTAGTTTTGAAACCATTTAAGTATCAATTATCATATATTTCCACATCATATATGTACATATATTTGCATGTAAATATCTATTAAAATATAATTAGTTAACTCTAATGCCAACGTCTTATTTATTTAGGAGTAAATTTATGTATACGAGTATAAGGGGGCAAGTGCATGTCGGATTCGCGCACAAAGGGTTCCGCACGATTATCTTTAAAAACGGCAAAAGAATAACTTTTATTATATCAAAGCCCCCTTAAATATTTATAATATTCCGTTTTTTAGTATTTTTTGTTATAGCAGCAATATAATATTAAACCGTCTTACTATCCTAGTTCATGAGATACAACCTGGTAATAGACGGCAGGACAGACTGAGAGACAGCAAAGTCTTAGTAACACGTTTTTTACTTTTAGGTAAGGAACCCTGTAAAATATACCTATCTGTATGTTTAAACATCTAATGTGGGTGTAAATTTGGCTTTTAGTTCCTAATTATTAATAATATAATTATTATTTTATAAAAGTGATATTATTAACAATGTACGTTCACATTCGATGGCTAAGTTCAATACCGCAAATAGTTTAAGTGGTGATATTATTTTAATATTCCATAGATACCTTTCCTTGAATTTATGTTCAATCGACACTTAAACCTAGCGTTAAGACACAGTGAAGTCATAAACTTCAATCTAAAACAATATTTCTAAATTTCACAGAAACCGACTTGAAGTCGGTCATAATATTTAAGTTGCCTTATACATTTAACCGTGTGAATTTTAACTCCGTATTAGAGTCCAGATACTGAATATAAATCAACATCACACGTAAACGCCGCCTTCATAAATAATCAATTAAATACCTACTTCTAGACTTCAGATACTTAGAAATATATAATATTTATTGACCGCTTATATCAATAGTAAATAGGTTGCTTTTTACTACCTATACCTAATAACTACCTCATTGTCTAGAAATCGTTTAAATGTCTTAGGTAGATATATTCATTATATAGAACTAGCGACGTAAGCGCGGCTTCGCCCGTTTAAACTAATTATAGTTAAATTTTCTAAATGATTACTTAAGTTATGGTTATTCTAATGTATGGGCTTATTTATACTATTGAAAATGGAATATATATTCTCACTCTTACAGACTTTCACATTTATAATATTAGTCGGACTAAAACAAAGGCTAGTTTTAGTATAGTCTAGTTGTGGTGCAGGTGTACAAGCTTCAGTAAACGGGATAGATTGTGGGTTCGATTTCTACTCGAGGAAACGAAATATTTAATATCTTTAATTCTTCGGTCTAGTGTATTCGGCGTTGTAGGCGCCACTTCACAAGCAGTGCCTCCAGAATTCTGCAGAAAATGCGACGCGGAAATATTTTAATGGAAACGGCGTCTCTTGAACATAAGGTTTCCTCAGGTTTTCTTCTTCTATATGCAGTTTAAACGCTGTACAGCAAATCGTCGAGTTGAGAAAAGAAAATATTTGTTATTTTGACACATTCACACAGTCTTTATCGCTGTCCAAACATAACGCTTGCTCGTGAAAGCTATTCATTATATTACCGAGGTCCTCGTGTCTTATATTTGTTCTTCGACGTGACAAGTGTAACTTAACGGACACAAATATACCCATCCTCGCCATGGCATTGTTTCTACTGGTAATAATTAAATTAAGACTTTTTCACTCACAATTTCTATTAAAAATGGATTTCTATATGAAACGTATAAAGAAAAGTGTGAATCTCTTAACTAAAGTTTTCAGTGTTTTCCAATTAATTAATAAAGAAAATTACACATAGCTAGAACATTAAAATCTTAAGCAATTTCTATGTACAGTACTTGCCTAATGTACTTTGAAATAGACATACTTTAAAGTAATATTTGAGCTGCCTGCGTCTGTCCTAGTTAAAATAAACCAAAATATATCATAGTTAAAAGCAACGCGGTCAAACTCACGTCTCCATGAATTCTCGAAGGAAATGAGAATTTCCAACGAACGCTATATTTACGTAACACTTGACTACAAAGAAAAGTAAATAAGAAGTAATACGATTTACAGCGCTCCGGGCTTCGTTTTTGTGAGTTTTACCTTTATTATGTAACTTAACATGAGAACCGTAATGTATTTAATTGATTGCAGCGCATACACTTCGCGTGGACTGACAAAATGTGAGGATTTTAGTTAGTTTAAAGAGCAATGGATGGTGTTGTCGATTTTGGAGCGTTGTTTCTTAGGGTATGTGTACAATAGGACGGAGCTAAAGGCTGAGATGTCGATCGTTCTCCTCGTATTTACATACTGGGCCCTCAAGGATTAATGCGCGACGCAAATATTTATCTAAACGTCTGCGGATTGACAGTTCAGTCGTCAATTGTTTGTTGTCTTCACCCAAATGAGCGTTTTCGTTGCACCCCTTGCCTTAAGTGGCTTACAGGGTGTTTGTTCTATTTTTTTCTATGTTCTCTGTGGGAAGGTTTTTTTTCACTTATTTTCGAATAAAAAAAAAGTTTTGGCTATGCATTTAAGCATCATAATAATATTAAGGTCAGTCGTGGTGTAGGGGCACAGCGTGCAAACGCGACAGGTTGTAAGTTTGATTCCCACTCGAGGAAGTAAAATAAAAAGATGTCTTAATTTGTTCTATCTGCTGTCAAGACAAAACTCGGCGTTGAGTTAACCGCCAATCAACACGCAATGCCTTTAAAATTTGGTGGAAAGTCAGGTACGGAAATGTCTTAACAGAGTGTCTTAACGTTAGCTTCCCAGGTTCCCCCTGATTACCCTGATATATGCGGGATACAGCGTGAAGCGAATGCGATGAATAACATTCACTACACAATATTCTCGTACAACACGTAACCACGTACGTTTCACTTAAATCTAGAGTTTTAGTGTGTGAACAAAGCGTGGGCGGTGACCTTTTTTACCATATAGGAGACGAACATCTCTAGCATCTTAACAAATATTTGTTAGCGACAAATAATGGAATCAGCGGCTTTCTGCTAATTAAAATAGGTTGCCCAAATAATAAACAAACTTGACATAAAATTTTAACATATACATTTAATTTCTATACACGGATAAAGTATTAATTTTACAGCGTTAAAGGTGATAACCCAATAATAAAAAAAAAATCTTAATGTTTTCTTTAAGTTTAACCACAAGCAAATTGATTGATATCAGTTACAAAATATTAAGATTTGTATCGCCATAAATTGACAACTTAATTAGTCAACATTATAATTAATGACATCACTGATAGTGTATCAAATATCTAATAACTTGTGGACCTGCATTTAGAAACAGGTTTTCGCACTGCAAATCTCGAATGCGATCGTTGTATATACATTAAAATAAACAATAGAGAGCTCTTCATTTATTTATATTTTTATTTTTACAGGGGTATTGCGAAAGCTGGCGAGCCCAACAATCTGTCACCGGTTTCCCCTGGAGTTTTGTACATGGACCCAGCAGTTCACGCGACGCTGAGGAGGAAGCAGCGACGGTTAGCTCGAGAAAATCCTGGAGTCTTAGCAGCGGTGGCCAAAGGAGCCAGTATGGCAGTAGCGGAATGCCAACACCAGTTCAAGTACAGAAGATGGAATTGTTCTACAAGAAACTTCCTCAGAGGAAAGAACTTATTTGGAAAAATTGTTGACAGAGGTAAGTTTTTACCAATGTTTAAAATCTTATTCACTTTTAAGCAATATGAGTAATAAAATTAATATACACTCGTATAGACATGTTAGTGTGTTGACAGAAAAAAATGAGCAAATAAATATTATATAAACGATGCAGTCACAAGAATCCCAGAATAAGATGCTTTTAATTTGATAATAATGTATTCAGAATATTGCGTGTTGCCTCTACCTACTGCAGAGCGTATTGCCTCAATAAACATAAAGTTTTAGTTTTATAAATTGTTTATTATGGATTTAATTAAGAATAAATTTTGATAAAGACTGACAAGTTAATGCCTAAGCCACGATTATCCTTTTGGCAAAGGTGAAAAAAACAAGAAGCTTAAATAGCGAATATGAGAACACGCGTCATTCTTTGTCTCAATTGTGTCCCAAATAAAAAACAAAACATTAAAAAGAACTTAAGAAGATAATCTCTAAATACCCATCGAGGATACCAAAGGAACAGATTACGTGGCATTGAGACGTTTAAGCGATTTAAAAAACACGATTGAAATTTTCTTTTCTATATTGAATTGAATAAAAAAGTATTTTTTTTTTAAAGAACAAGCCTTAATCCGAGTTACAAAGAGTGGCTACAAATTAAGTGATATCTTTAGTTGGCAACCCTTTTAGAAGATGTTATCAGCGTCCACCGGGAGGGTAGCGCGCCGGGGGCATCTATAAAGGGCTCATCAAGATAAAACATCCTGGATCAATTACATGCGACCGAGTGACGTTCCAAATCTCGTTTGCCGATGGATCTTTTATTTGTTCTATTACTTTATTCCTTTCTCGTTTATTGATTTTTGCTACAGTCTCCAGTGTTAAAAACACTACAACAATAGAATTAGTATCAATTCCATTTAGTTAACGTGAATAGAGATGTTATCTATTAGATAAAAATCAACAAATAAGTACTTTAAAGCACCTAAAATTTAAAATCTCTTTTCATAAAGCCGTAGTGTGTGACCGTCCAACGTGGTGTACGTAAGTTATAATAAAGAGGCGAGATTAAATTTTTTAAAAGGTGCACTTACGAAAATTAAAATGTTATAACAACGCTTTTTTCGTTCTCATATTATAATTTCATCGTAATAAAGTCCCTATTACGGATAGAAATAAGATTCAATATAAATCGTTTTGAGATATCGCGACTGTAGATATTAAATTTGCTTCTCAAATCAGGGCTGCCCTATCTCCGGTGTCCGATTTCGATGCTTTGTGCGCGATATGCCTTATTATGAGCCTGCGAACTGCAAACATCTGGTCCGTACTTCACATTATTCGCTTATCCACAGCAAAAAAGAAGTCGTATTGTAAATCTAAACTATCTTTTTATTAGTTTTTTCGATTTTTTTATTAGTGAACCAAAACAAATTCGATTAAGAATGAACGTAACATTTCTGTTGTATCATTTGGAGTAAAAGCGTCTGTTTTTCTTGGGTCAGGCGGCAGTGAGGGGTTATCTTCAAAATTAAAAGCGTTCGTTAAATTATCGAATCTAATTCCATCATTTTATATTTGAAGCCGGTGTATGTTTTATGTAGGACTGCGCGTGCGCCTCGGTTATTGGCCTTTCGCTTCTTACGTTAATGAAACGTTCAAACGTAATTCCTAAATGATGTCTCTATTAGCTTACACTTCGTTGTTACTTGAAAGTGACATTTTAAAAAAGCTTGAAGGTTAACTTGAACAATAAAGTCCAACTCGTTGGGTCACATTTAAAATAATGCAGCTTCATATAATTAGTTTGTAAAATGAATCGTTATACAAATATTTAAAACCTGCCAGACATCACCGTATTTAGCAATATCATTATTATTGTAACGATCTTCAAACAATATATAAAATGGAGGTCGGCCGAAGGTTATACCAAATTAAGGTATATTAATATTAATTCGAGCAGATAAGGTAACATTTTAATAAATTAATAAAATGTTATTAGTCAATAATTGTGTATTGATTTCTGTTTACTTAAATGTATTAAGATAAAGTCGATAGTATGTGAACGACGCCAAAATAAATATCTTGCTGCCTGAATGAACTTGCTCATTCACAAAATTGAAAGAATTATCCTACATTCTATTAAGAATAATGAACATTATTAAGACCTGTAATGACCGGCCATTACTCACATTTTCTTTTCGAACAGCTAAAAATAATAATAGACTCCGAGGAAACGAAACGTCTAGAGCTAATTCCCGAATAAATATCTACATTATATTTGGATACAGTCTATTAACAAAGCCTTGAAATCATTTTTCTAAATTAAAATCCAGACATAGCACTGCAGACCACCGACCGCCGTAATAATTTCACTTTACAAAAAGAGCAAGAGGCAATACATAATTTATGTTATATGCGTGTATATTTAGAGCATATTACTTTATTAAGGGCAGGCAGGGCGGGCGAGCGCGGGGCCTATATTACAGGTCGGCCGCAAATATCTGCCGATAAACTTTTTTAATACATTGCAATTACGTCCATTTGAGAAACGCATAAAACGGACAAGCGATCGCGGCGGGAGCTCCACACAATTCATTACAAAAAATATATATCGTAAATATGATTTCGAATCACCACATCTCGTCGAGAACCAAAAATCTTTGAATACGTATCGCCCGTCATAATTACTGTTGCGAAGGACAAAGCCCCCCCGGAAGGGGCACGGATAATTACTAATATACACGTCGACACGCCATTGAGGAGTTGACGCGACATCTCCATCTCATTGTGGTGGAAACCTCAAGGATCGTATTAACACAAACGATGACAACGACACAATGGCCCGCTTTATAGATGGGGCCATTGTTGACCTGAGAATAGAAAAATATATGGTCTTGATTCCCGCGGCGAGGCCCCCTGCGGATAGGTTTGGCGATGAGCATGCGACGCTGCTCGTACGTCAGACGGAAGCCACGTTTACACCTATCGCAGCGTCTAATGGCAGGTAACTCGCCCAATAAAACGACCTTTCTCAAAATATTTCCTGTTTTGAAGGTTTCATATGGAATCTCGGACTAAGATTCCTCCATCGTGGGTGGACAAAACGTACAAAACGAGCTTACAAAATAAAAAGCAAATAAAATGCCCTCGACGATATATTTAATGCTCAATTAGATAAGCGTTTTGTGTTTTGTGGAGTTTGAATTGTTTTTAGTTATAACAATTTGTGACATTTAAAAAGGTTTCATATAAATTTTATATTATGTCCCAAAAGTTACGTGTACATTTTTACAAAACGATCAAAATTGACGAGCGCATTTCATTATTTATAGACAGTTAATATTCTGTTAAAAAGAAATTATTTTCGGTGTTTTTTCTTAGTTTGGAAACAAACGTCTTTGTCCTCCGTATGAATGGGTGTCGGGATGGTGGATGGTAGCGAGTGGTAGCCCCGAGCGCTTTGTGCCACTCACAATGAGTGATATATGAGCGACGTAATTTTGAATTGTCGCCAAGAGTTCTCGAGCTGAGGACTCAATGTGAAATTATCACCCTTATAGGGCATAACTAAAATGAATTATGACTTTTATTACCTTTTTTCTTATAGTCATTACAGTAAAACTTATCGTCATTACGAGGCTCTCTAGTAGCCTGTTAAGAAATTAATTTTAATGTTTCATACAAGCCATCTTAAAATAGAAGCTGATACTATCAAAGAACCCACTAATATGACATTATATACTCGTAAAATATTGTAAAACACTAATAAATGACTTCATCACTGTCGACGGCCGTCCTCAATAGGTCGACCGTCGACCGTCGACGTCCAAACCGGCCAAACGCCGCATTATAGCGCGAGTGATTTATGGTTGTTTTGAGTAATTACATCTCATCAAATTTGAATAATGCGGGTTGCCATAAATAATAAGATACGCGAGGCGCGACGCGCGAAATCGTCATAAGTCAATCTTTCAAATTAATCTTTCGGAAACAATCCGGTGTGATGAGTCAATGCTGACGCTGACCAGCATATTTAATTAGAGCATTAATTTCCAATTATTTTATGGTTTCCTCCATAAGGCATTGAGCACCAGGTGTTCATCAAATGTCAACAGTGATTAAGTTTTATTTTACGAAGCGAGCGCGAGTCGTACGCAGGATTTACGACTTTTTGACTTTTATAAATTCTCAACGCCTCGCCTTAACTGCCAATCCGGCGGGATGGAATTATCGCTCGGTGCCCGACTGCTCGCGTTGTAAACCGACTCCGGGACCATTTATTATCCACACAGATAATCCACCGACAGCACTTTATTATCAGTTATAATAATAATTTACTTTTATAGATTCACATTACTCATGTTTGTTCTTATTTGACTGCAGTTTGATGCGGTGATATTGCTTCAATAAAATAATGGTGGGACTTAATTATGAAGGGTTTATGGACGATCTATGGCTGCGATACTAATCGCTGTTTGTATTAGGCCGTACGTGGCTGGAGTCGGGCTATCGTTGTTTCGGCAGTTAATAATAGGAATTTACATTTTATTCAATGCTGTGACTAATGAGGCCGCGCCGATGGAGCTTGTAAGGATATCTGTCATAATTTTTCTACGTCGCGATTTATTCGCAAAATGCGACAATCCTCTTTGTTGTTGGACAAAATCGATGGTCGAGGAGGACGAATAAAAATTATTATTGAATTATTTATTATAATGCACAAATATAAAATGTTATAATATATTAAGCAATATAAAAAACGAACGCGAACGTGGAACTCCAGTCGAGCGCGTTTTGGTATTATTCAATAAACATAGATCAATAATTAATAATTATATTTTGGCCTTGTTTTGATAAGATAATGTTCCGTTATGTCAGAGCGGAGATAAAGTAAAAGTAGTCACATAAAAATCACAGCGTGCAGACAGATGTCGACACTGGTTCCTACGTGTTTCGAAGACGCGTAGATACTCGCGATAGGACGCGCCCACCTGGTCGCGGCAACCCGGGGCAGAGCTTCGTAGACTCACTCAATTTTTTTCATATTTTAAGAATATTAGACAAAATAACTTAAAAAATTCCAAGCAGTTGACTTAGTACAAACATTATTTTAAACGTCACACTTAATGGACCAACACTTATTTTTATGACGAGAAATACCTTTCCAATTAATTATAGAAGAGAAATGCTGCTAGGGATTGTATTTGCGATCGTTGATTTAATTCCCCTCGAGCTTTGAATGATGCTGAAATCGACATCAAAATTCTCCTCTGAACGTCTCAAGTAATTGCTGAATAAAATACGTTTGTGTTACATCCAAAAGAACACAAAAAGTGATCTGGATGCACCAGTGTGCGCCGCCCGTAATTTATACCGGGATGACAACTCAATAAAAAAAATATTTTCATTTGCTTATTAAGTCCTTAATAACGATGGTCGACTTCGACCGTTCCATATATTATTATTAATAATAACAAATACAAGATACTGTGTAATTTTTTTTTCCGTTTAAATTGCGTGGCGACGGAAGCCCACCTAAGACGTTTATATTATTAATAAGTAACTTTAACTTATGTTGTACGATTATAAAATATTTGTTATTTTTGAATAATATTTAAGAGGACTTATTGAGGCCGGTCGTGGCGCAGGTCCACAAGCGTATGGCTTTAAGCACGGCAAGTTATGGATTCGATTCCCCCTCGAAATTGAATATTTAATATTTGCATTTCGTCGCTTTCCTGTCAAGGGGAATCCCGGCGTTGAGTTCTGCCACTCAACACGCAGTGCCTCTAGAATTCGGCGGAAAGTGGGAAAAGGAATTTCTTAACACTAGGCACTCTTCGGAGCTTGCAGTTATACAGAATAAAAAAAAGAATAATATTTATATTTATACGAATATACGTCAAAACATGATATACAATGAATAATGATATAAAACTTAAGGTGTTATAAAATATAAAAAGTTGAGTACTGACTTGATCCATTATCTGTCATTTTAGTTATATTTGGTAAAAATAGTGAAAACGTCCGAGATAAAATATTGCGTGTAAAAAACGGGTCATCTTTAATTATGATTAAGGTAAATGACCATCGAAGCCATCGAACTACTTTCGGTTTCAACGCGGAGGAATTTCATTATAGCCTTGACTCGCGTGATGAGTCAGGCTATCATAGTTTTCATATCTTATTAACTATTATATTCGTTGTTCTAAATAGGTAGATACAATTTCACTTAAATTTTATTATAAATAATAATATTTTTTATTAAATCATACTTTTTAATTATAACTGTTTATACAATTGAACATTTACCATAGCAAAGCTTATCGATGCTAATGCCAAGAACCATCAGATATCGATATTACAAAGATTCGTTGCGCTCGCCAGTACTTGTAATGATCAAATTTATAATCTCCCGGGTGGGTAAGAGGCGCTTCTTTTATTTTCCATCATCGAGATATACCCTCTCTCTTTTAATTGTATTTTATGAGTATTTGATTCTAATGCCGGCCCATTAATTATTTATAGTATTCGATACGGGATGAGAGAATCGATTTATGTATTCGGGAGATGAATGAATGCATCGATCCTTTTGTGTTTGTGCTCGGAGTTCTTTTGGTAATTATTAAGGATTACATTACGACTTACTCGATTTATACCACTATTATGTCGATCACTAATTGATATTAACTTAGCGCGTGTAGGTATTGCATGGGAGGCCTTTAATTATTATTATACATGTATATACGTGAATGCATGTTTTTTTTTCATTTAAATTCCAAATTGACCTCAACTTTTTATCTGTTAGCCTTAAGCCATAATAAAAACTGATTAAAATATGACCACCTCTGCTGCTCACGTATTAATTATGTGTACACCAAACATGCCTATCCACAAAAACGTAATATATAAAACTTATATTGTTATTACAAAAACAACAATATTAAGCCAGAAGCGAGGTCCGGTACCTGCATTTTATATGTTTATAGCAGTCTATTATCACGGTAACCCACGAAGCTGTCTCAATATAAAATATGGGTTTCCAAACAAAGAACACTAATTGTAATGGCATATTAAATGCCAAATTTTTCAATATTGGGCTAATATTAATAACGATGGAAAATTTACGGATAGTTGTTTGACATAATAATTTATTTTTATATGAATAATATTTATAGATAAAATTATAATTAATTTTCTAATAGTACGTATTTGTTTGTAGGTTGCCGTGAAACAGCGTTCATCTACGCAATAACCAGCGCCGGCGTGACGCACGCAGTGTCCCGCGCGTGCGCTGAGGGCTCCATCGAGTCGTGCACCTGCGACTACTCCCACGTGGAGCGCGCGCCGCACCGCTCGCGCGCCGCCGCCGCTGCCAACGTGCGCGTCTGGAAGTGGGGCGGCTGCAGCGACAACATCGGCTTCGGGTTCCGGTTCAGCAGGGAGTTCGTGGACACCGGCGAGAGAGCGAAGACGCTGAGGGAGAAGATGAACCTACACAACAATGAAGCTGGCAGAATGGTAGGTCCTTTCAAGTATTCACTTGGTGTGTCAATTAGCGAGTAGATATGACTCGATATTAACGTTAGCCAAGAACCCTTGAGTCGAGCAATCCAAGTGGCCGTCGACACATTACGTCAACGCATTATGTTTACATCACCAGTCCGGGTGTCGATCGTCGTCAACCACTTGACGTGTCGCTTGAGTCTAAAATTAATTATGCGTCAAGTAGCTCAGCCCACTGCGCGACGAGTGCGCAACAGGCACCCATTCGTTGCGCTCGCGCATCTCCCTCCCACCGCACACCCACATTTGCATATCCACTGTCCATGCCTTCCTAAAATGCATCAAAAGGGACTCGAGCCACCCAAATGCATCATTAACCGACGTGCTTAATTCTTGTCACGCCGGACGCACTGGGTGTCCACCTGATGAATATTCACGGCATTCCGCCGATTGTTTAACACATATTAAGACACTAGACTGTAAAATGCATCGCTCATATCCATATACATGACAATAAAAATTTGTCGACATTTTCTACGAACTGTACCCGCTCGCTAGCTAGGAAAATATTTACTGTCTCTATCCTAGCGTCATTTATCTACCTTCTTAGAATGATGAATGTATCTAGAACATGATTTATGATCTGTACACGCGCGGTGACGACCGGCCCACCTCGTCACCATTTGTAACAATTTGCTCGATCGTAAGATGCGATCGATGAAGTGTTCTTTAAAGATCATCGATCACCTACATCGGCGCTTATCGAAGGAATTTAAAGATATTTGGACATCATTATAGACCTCCTCATGTGTTTGAATAAATTAAGAGATCTGATGTTTTTGTGACATATTATTAATCATTGTATTTGTCCACAGCACGTGCAAACGGAGATGCGCCAGGAATGCAAATGCCATGGTATGTCTGGATCCTGCACAGTCAAGACTTGTTGGATGAGGCTCCCAAGTTTTAGATCAGTGGGGGACGCATTAAAGGATCGCTTCGATGGAGCATCGCGTGTCATGATGCCTAATACGGAAGTTGAAGTGCCTGTTCAGAGGAACGACGCCGCTGCGCACAGAGTTCCTCGAAGAGATCGGTATAAGTTCCAACTCCGACCACATAATCCTGATCATAAAACACCTGGCGTCAAGGATTTAGTTTACCTAGAACCATCACCGGGTTTCTGCGAGAAGAACCCGAGGCTGGGCATTCCCGGCACGCACGGTCGTGCCTGCAACGATACTAGCATCGGCGTCGACGGCTGCGATCTCATGTGTTGCGGCCGCGGATACCGGACCGAGACTATGTTTGTAGTGGAACGGTGCAACTGTACATTCCACTGGTGCTGCGAGGTTAAATGCAAATCGTGTCGTACGGAAAAAGTAGTCAACACGTGTTTATAGACAAGTGAGCGCTTTAACGCGTACACTTTTGTGATTGAGACTTAGTGATGGATGTGACTCTCATTAGAGTGGACTTGAATAACAGATGTGTATATTAAAAACCCTTATCCCCCTATCGGAGTTGGCGAAGTCGCCATCAATATTGACTTATGTAAATAATTCTGTATCGCTGTTTATTTCTCCCGTGCGTTTAAAATGATACGCCGTGAAATTAAAATAAGCTGTTACTCGGTCGTTTAATTTATTTGTCTATTAAGTGCGAACATGTGATCTAGTAATGTTATTAAAGACGCTGTCGTTGGGATACTAATGAGACCAGTTTATCGGCGATTTATTCCTGTCAACATACTATCATCCCGCGGCAACATCGAAATTGGGCTTGTTGGTTTCCTCGCGCGGTCTGGTTTATGAATGTTAGACTTTAGATTCCGCGCTTAACACCGTGACTACTCACCCGAGCGGCAGATATATTAGACTACTTTTAATGGTATTTAACTAATATCATTATAAAGTTAAAATTAATGTTATAATTATATTTTAATGAAGCTGAACGCTTCGCATATTGATAATTCCAGTTTTATACATTTTCTATTTTATAGACGTCCGCGTCGGGTGTACGGTCGCGTAACTGTTGTAAAACTCGAGAGCGAAATTATCTTGTAATTATAGTTTTATATTAATTATTCGTCCTGCTAATGGAATTTGTGGCTTAGCTTTATTAGCATAAAGTATCTTCTTGGGTGTCCGCCGGTGCCGTTTGCATTTGGGCCTTATCAGTGAATAAGTAGCGCCGTCGTAAAAGTGTCCCACATTATGAGATAAACGCTCTCGAGAATTTTAATTAAATATTAAAAGAATTAAATAATCAGTATTATATATATATATTTATAAATAATATTCTTTGCGTGCGGCCGATATACCGTGATAAAGTTGCAAGTAAGCCCGATTGACACTTGTTATACATTTTAAACGTTCGCTCGTGCTTTTAAATTGTCCAATATTTATTTAAGTGCGTACAAAAAATTTTTTTGCCTCTTATACATTCTTAATTAGTGCAGATATCGCAAACTGTTTATTCTGGTTATTTATATTCATACGTACAGATAGCATATAAATGTTATTAACTTACAAATTGTTACCTCTCATCTGATATCGTAATATAGTTGACGGTTTATAAAACTTGATGATATTATACAATTTAAAATATATAAATATTTGTATTAGACTGATGTCCGAGCTCGACAGTTTGCTATTAAGAGAAGCTTTACTAAGTATAATTATTTGTATCAACGTGAATGATATTTCATATGTGATATAAACATAGTTTAGAATGTAAAATACAGTAAGATCTACTGAACGTCTCTATGTATAAGAAATAAGTTATGTATTTAAGCTATTTATTGCTTCGATTAAGAATTTCGTTTTACTTAAGATTGTGGCTGAAGTAAAATGAAATTATTATTTTAGTATTAAATCCCATGTTAAAACTATCGGGATTTCTTTAGATTCGCTATCACAGGTCACTGTTGTTGAACTGGGTGAAAACACTTAAAAAGAAATTTAAACAATTTGTACGACAGTTGGCGATTAATATTTATAACGATATCTGTGATATGCTGTTTTTATACATACCTATTGGTATTTCGTTTTAGTACGTATTTGATATGCTTGCATTTCAAACAGGTTGTCGAACGTCGTGGGAATAAAAGACTGAAGATTTTTTTTTTAATTTCATAGTTGTATCTTCCGTAGTTGGATAATTAATCCATTTTTAAAATTTTAGCCTCCAATCGAATGTGATAAAATCGATTTTATTATAATATTTTATCTGTCACGAATCCAAATTTCAATTTGTTCTGGATTTTTTATCTGTGACAGTTGAATCCCAGGTTTTAACATGAGTCCTCGCCCTAATCAAATTGTCAGTGTAAAAAATTCGCATGTAAATATTATTTTTATTTTGATATTCTTAAGTTATTTATGTGAATGTAGCATTTTATTGTTAATATTAAATAACAATACGATTGAAATGAGCTGAACGTGTCTGAATCTCAAATACTATTATTGTATATGAATTTACCTATTTTGAAATTATATTTCGTCCAGTGACCCTCGTTGTGGTTGACGCATTGTACATTAGTATCTACATATTTATGATTAAAATATTGATTAGTTGTTACTAAAAATACAAAATTGATCAAATATATGCCTTTTATTATTTCACCTTTTCAAAATTTTTATCTTCACCATTTACAAAAGTTTCAGTCAAAATAAATAATATATTATCATATTAATATGAATACAAATAGCAGCCACTTTAAACGACCAATATTAATGATGCACTCTGTATGCACTAATTAAACTAGTTCTCACAAGTGGAATTTTATTATTATGCACATATATTAGCAACAAAATGATTTGGTGAATACCTATAATTTAAAACAAAAAACATGCAAATCTAAATATTTAACAATGAACGAAAGGCATTATCTTGACGTGGTAAACGCATAGTTAAGGGTTCGATTCGGCATCAGTGAATTGAATTAATCTCACTTTCCCTCCCTGTCTGACGGAAAGTGGAGAACGGAGTATCCTGACACTAAATTCTCATCACTTACATATACATATATTACAGAAAGATATTTAGATCGATTCATATCTAGCGTCATAACTTTAATATTAAATTTCATATATTAATTAATATACATAACTCATGTAAATATACTAAAGTAAATTTTTAAAGGCTTCATCAATAAATAAATGGGTACCTAGTTTCAGAACTAAAAGTTCTAACTAATTAATTATGAACCATATCTCAACTAAGACATGTTTTGTATAATGTAAGCTAACATTTAATTTCTTTAACATTTCTAGCTATAAATTATGTATGACCCGGGTCAGCTTGTGTAGATTATTCCCATTTATAAATACCGTTATCAATTTAGAAGAAAATGAACCGAATTTTGTATTCTGTACATGCTATACTTACAAGTCGATACAACCAACTTGCATACTATTTAGGACACAAAGGCTTCATTTTGTTCATAGACCATAGGAATTACGAATTCGAGACGAATATTACTAGGAAAGATTTATATATGCGCATAGCCCGAGGCGTTAGCATGATGCTAATCGCGTTAGATATCTACTTAGGTGCCAATTTGGCTGCAACCTTTAATTTCCTGTTTTATTAATGGCGTTAATTATGTTATCACAGAATAACTTAGGACCTAAGACAATTACAGTATGTTAAATATAAATATTAAGTTCAATATATGTGTATGAGCAGACAGCGTTTGATCTTAAACGCGACGATTGTGGGTTCAATTTCTAATCGAGGGAATGAAGTATTTTCATATTCCCGCTCTGATATGAGAATAAAGCTGGATGTTGGGTTCTGCAAACATACAATGCCTCGAATATTATGCGGAGAGTAGAGAATGAAGAGTGTTAGCACTAGATTCCCTCCTACTTCCCCGCTATTTGTGGCGTACAGCGTGAAGCTACTTTATAGACTCATTTCACTGGTATTCTGTCTATGCGCAATAAGAATAAAGTAACTATTTCCAATATGAAAAATTCTTCTGCTTGTAATAAGACTTAAAAAAAGTATACGCTTTAGTAAAATGGACGTTGCAATAAAATTTATTAAAAATTCTTTACATTTATAATTTCTGTACAAGTATCTGCGCTAGGCATTCCTTCTCATATTACCAACTGCAAAATTTTCCTTGCCTTCGCTCTGCAACCTTTATGTTCTTATGAAATTTTATTATTAGGTACACTCTCACTTCGCAGGTTTGATAAGTTACAATTTTGCGAGCTGGGTATTCGAGTCAAATATTTTTTTATTTTTAAAATGGTTTTTAAAACTTAAAAAATAAATAAAACCTGACGAAATTTTCTAATCAACTTTTCTTAATATACTGATATTTTTACCAAAAACAAATGGCCAAATAAAGCTTTAAAATGGCTTGCAAAAGCACTGCCTATCACTGTATTTTAAACTTATCTTAAAAACAATGAAATGATTTTACGAACTAAGCTAATGAAATATTTTAAATATAAACAATAAACATAGCTGAAGAAATCAAATTCACAACCATTGCAAGTAGACGCTTCCCAACTGCACCACGATGGACTTTTTAATATTTAAAAACAAAATGCAGATAATAATTTAATCGTATTTAATGTGTACAGATAATAAAATGAACATAAAATTGCATAATACAGATCTAAGTAACAAGTTAGTTGTAATCGCGTATATTCTGGTAACCATTAAAAGCATGATAACAAATCAAACGATTATTGGCATTTGGCGATCCGTTAAAGAGGTTTGTTTAATAACATCGACGTCCATATCGATGTAAGGCGATGTTCACATTTTATTTATGAGGGTGTATTTTAGAACGCGACGCGAACTGTCATATCTCCGCCATATTATTTTATTGCGAACGCAACCGTAGAGGAATAGCGGGCAATTTTCTGAAACGGCTTTATTTTCTAACAAAGGATCGATTGTTTTATTGAATATAAGTTTTATAACTAAGCAATAGGGTATATTTTTGTGTGATAGTAACTTTGAAAGTGAAAAGTCGATCGGTGTTGGTGGTCGCGGTGCCGCGGGCTCGTTCCCACGAGTATCGCGCTGAAGAAAATTTATGTTTATGAACTGAGAAATCTGTCATAAGAGATACGAATGGCGCGGCTGAACCTGAAATAGCGTAAATAATTTTTCACACAGGATTTTGCATTTTGCAAGCGAAATTTTACTGTCAATATTTCCAGTGTGTTCCATGGAAATCAATATATTGTATTTTTTACGTATTTATTGAGTAGTAACAAATTTACAGGATTTTTTTTCAAAGTGTGTTTAAAATAAGGCTTTGTTATTCGTTACGTTTATCAGGATAGTTCAGTAGGGTGATGGTATAGCATGTTAATCACAAGCATTGAGGCTTGAGGGTTGTGTCAAACTTAAGCTTACACTTGATTAATTTATTAAATATAAAGTAATTAACAAGTATAAGTTTTTTTTAAATAAATATCATTTAAGTTAACCACATTGTTATGACAAATGATAGTGGTGGATTCAAATCTCATCCGGCGTCACGTTCACATAGAAAAAGTCTTTATTCGTGTAAGTATTTATGCAGTAGTTGTAAGTTGCATCCCTATTCGGGGGAATGAATTACTTTTATCATTCTATTGTAGTAAAACAAAATACGAAAATCGGTTTCAAAACTCAAAATTCTATGTTTCAAATTTGAGCGGAAAGAGTAGAATATTGTCGTTAGGTCCCGTCGGTCGTTCTGTAGTAGTAGCTGCAGCTACAGGATCGTCTAATAGTTAATGAAAGTACAGTATTAAATATTTTGTTCAGTTGTTTCTTAGATTAGCCCGGGCAATCAGATACCTTATAGCTGCACAACAAAAAAAAATAATTCAAATCAGTCCAGTAGTTCAGATATGCAAAAAGTCAGATAACATTTTAAAAAATCATAGATGCTACTAATTATTTTAAACCATTGCTTGTTTATTCGCAAATATACGAGTATTTTTTACTATTTTAGTATCAGTATTGATAAAATATATAGAGAGTAGGACTATAAAATCAAATACTTGTACATTTAAGTGTTACCTTATATTGAATGTAAACTTTATCGACGGTAATAAAGTGGCGAAACTATATAATAATTCTTATAGTATTCGAGTGGCAACTGGATCGTTTCTTAGGCAGACATGTTGCAATATATTAATATATGGATTTTTTTTATAAGCTTGCAATTAAAATGTAAGTTGTTGACTAAATTATGTTATAACTTTAAGTCATTAGCATTTTTTTCTATCTAATATTTTTAATTTGAAATTAATTAATGGAAATATTAACATGATATTCGTATGTTTTTGCGAATTGTAGATTTTATAACTTGCAGTAACAACAAGTAATAATAATATTTATTACTTTTGAATATTTATTCAGAATAATCGTTAATTTTCACAGCAGAAGCTTTTGCAGCACGTATTTCTAACGACGATGAAGACAGCGGTTTCGATTTTACCGAAGAGGAAATGGTTAAGTTTCATATTTGGCCTTTAGGAGTTATACCTTATTACATCGATGACTTCTCTTTTGGTAATATTAAAACAATTCTCTTTCTTTTTCATATTTCTTTGTTTTTTTTACAATAGAAAAGTATTTTGCTTTCTCAAGTGAAAAAACACTAAAAATGTTAGAAATGAAATGAAAGAGAGAAAAAGAATGTAGAATTTGGAAAAGAGAAAAAGGTCGTCTTGCCACATAATAATTCGAAACAAATCTTCGTACATAGATGCTAACAACATTTTCACGTATAAGAATTTCGACGCAGCTTTATAGGAAGTTGTCTAAGAAAATCTAATATATCTTTTTTTCAGATAAGCCTTTACGTGATTATATACGATTTGAATTGGATTTAATTAACAGAGCTACTGGTTTACACTTCACGGAGATTCCCAGGCCCCCTGAAGATGATACGAGCAGATGGGTATTCTTCGTGAACAGAAAAGGTCAACAAGACTGCACTGACGTCGCATTCAAAAATTTTACTACTGAAGGCGTACAGGTTTATATATTTATAGCATAATTCAAGAAAATTATAATAAAATATAGTTTAGCTGCATATTCAAGATTTTAGATTTTGTATATAAATTTCACAATACATCTTTGTATATACATTGTCCATACAAGAATTTAAAACGAATAAAAGTTGATAATATGTCTGGAAGTGTTGATAATATGTTTTAGTCAACAATTAAGTTTTCAATAGAAGCAATTTTAACTTTTTATTAAGAACATTAGGAAAAATTACGTATGGGTTGTAGACGTTCGGTTAATTTTAAGAAATAGAACAAAGCCGAATATTAAAACCTTAAGTGATATCATAAATTAAATTATTTTTATCATCATATAAAAATGTACTAGTAATATACAAATTATGCATACATTTATAAACTATTAAGGTATTATTTATAGATAATAAATATTGTTTTTTTAGCGAGTTATTTTGGGTTACGACTGTCTCGAAGGTGAAAATTTGCCAGGAATAGTACTGGCTATGGTCGGAGTGCCACCCCAGCACAATGCGCCAAATCGGGATGAATTCATCGAAGTTCACCAAAAAAATATATTACCAGGTAAAAAAGCTAAATCATTTTCAAATTAATAAATGTGTTATTATTCACTTTTTATATTATTCTATTATAGGAAAGTGCCATGAATTCATATAATTGATTATGATAATAGATGATTATGTTAACACTGATCTTGGAAATATTTTATTGTTTACAGATAAATTGTATTTGTTTGAAATCTTAAAAGACAATGAATGGCTTTTCCATAATTTGAGCTACGATATAGAAAGTGCTGGTCATTACAACACCCACCAATATACTTCTAATGGAGCTGCAACGATGACAATTGTACAGGATGACGTGGTATTATTTTGTCATAAATAGCGAAGAGTATTTAAAAGAATATAAAGTGTTAATGTTTTTGTATGTTTATGTAATTATCATAATGAAAATAATATACTTTTATTTCAGTTATTAGATAAATTAGAAGGAAGTAATCACCACAAATTAAGCTTAATAGATATAAAAAAAATTCAAATGTTATATAATTATATAGCAAGGAAGAGACACATGCCGAAGTACGTAGAAGGATGTAATAAACTATTTAAGCCTGGTTCTAATATAAGTAATTTTCAAATACCTCAAGATGACGTAAAACCCTTGAAAAAGCCTAATAAGTATCTAGGCAAAAAATCGAATAAAGAAAAGGGAAATCATAAAAAAGAGAAAACTGAGTCTACAGAAAAAAACGTTATTGAAGACAAAAACACAACGGAAACACTTCTACTGGAAGAAACTCATAAAGAGAAGATTCTAGTAGGTAAATTAGAAGAAAATGAGACTGATGTGACAAATAATAATATAAACGATTCCATTAACATTAACGATTCCGAACGTGAGGAATCAAAAAATGAAAATATTTCTACATTACACCATAAATCTATTAAGAAAAAAATTTTAGACGAAGAGGACTATGCAACAAGTGAATAAAATATATGTACATAAAATAAATATATCTCAGTGTTACTCTAAAATAATAAATCTCTTCTTTCTAGCTTATGTAGAGCTATACGTTGTCAGCACGATATGAATATAAAATTCTGTAATGTAATTATTATTCCTTATATTTTTAAAGATATAAAAAAAAACAAATCATTTTCTTATAAATATTTATTTAAAATTTAATATCTATCACATTAAACACACGTCTGTACGTCTCGTTTCACGTAACACGTTTCGCATATCACTTCGCAGCACCATTTGAACTGACAATTGCAGTTTTCAGCCTCCCTTACAGTCGTTTGTAGATAACCTCGTCGGCAACAGAGTTGGTCGCAGCTATCTGTTCCCGCTGAACTAATATTACATTGGCGTCCTTCAGTTCCTAAAGAACCAGTTTTCAGATTTGGAGAGCAAAAATCTGGTGATTCTTCAGAATAAATTATATCTTTCTTCCCTGGTCTTTTGATATTGGGACTTTCTGGCATAAAACTATCGCCGTCATTGCTGGATATTACCTGTAGATCAAATCAAATCAAATTAGCTTCACGCTGCATCATATGCAGGGGGAACCTAGGGTTAAGACACTCCGTTATCCACTTTCCGCTGAATTTTGGTATTGCGTGTTGAGTGGTGGAACTCAACGCCGCGCTTTGCCTTGACACCAGAGCGAAGAAATGAAAATATAAATATTTTAATTCCTCGAGTGAGGATCGAACCAATAACCAGTTACATTTACAGTCATAGTTTGGGCCAATGCGCCACGACTGGCCTCAACCTGTATTTGTAGCTAACAGCAATATTTAATTATAGGACGTTGGTAGTACCTAGATATTTTTGACGGTTCCAAAAATATGAATTAATTTAAAGAAATAGTTATAAATGAAAAAATTATATTAATAACAACATTGTCACCTTAGCAGCACCTTCAAATCTATCACGCAGTCTATCTCCTACTTCTCTAAAGGCAGGCATCCGCCACCAACAGGTCCTTAGCGTGCAAGAGCCTGATAGGCCGTGACATTTACACTCTACTTTCATGTAATTTTTAATCGCCTAAAAGAAGAAAATAATTGTTATTTTCAGTATTATATAATTAAGACGGAAAGAGATTACAAGTCGAATATATAAAATAATATTTAAAAAAAACATTTTATCAGAAGACTAATAATTTTAATATACATATATTAATTAAACTGTTATATTCCTAAAAACTTACCAACCTCCCAGCATTATGATTATGAAGTTTGATTAGAGTTTTTATATCGCTTTTTTTTCTGTATCGGCTATCCATGAATTCCCGAGATTTTTGCAAACCGAAACGGACGTTATCACTGCATCCTCCCCACTGCCAACTGTCTGTTTGTACGGGGGTGGGAACTTGTGGTACTTTTGTTCTACCACGACGTGGTTTTTGTACCTCCTACAAATAATATCAATTATTTGTTTCTTTAAAAACATTTATTTATTGAAAAATTCAATATAATTAATTATGAGACATAATAGTTAACAACAATGAAGATATTTTAAGTAAACTATTTTGATATTTACTTAAAATTTAAACAAAAGTAAAAAAAAAGGCTTAATTGGTAAAATCGTTTAAGCTAACCTTTTCACATGAGCATTCCAGGAGGGATCCTGCAGTACATGCTCTTGTAATAGCATAAGTGACACCGGCTGCCGTGATTGCATTTACGAACCCAGTTTCTCTGGTATCTAAAACAAATATATTAACTTATAGATTAACACTGAAATTATCTAATTTCAGTATGTATGTGTGTATGTGTATGTATGTGTGTTCTTATGATTACGTGTCAGTGACCCACAATTTAAGGTCAGGAAGTTTCAAAATAATTTAATTTAAGTAAATTAAAAACTTAAAAATCAAAAATTAAAAATAATAATTAAAAAAAAAATTAAATCATTTTTTAAATTTTTTTAGTTTTCATTTCCAACAGGCCTCGAAGTTCTATTTTTTTCTAAAAGCACCGATATGTCCTTAAACAATACTGCTTATATTTTTAATAAATAAAAAAATATTTCGTTATACGGTTCCATCTTAGAAAATAACTAAATTTCCTTCATACTTTAACATTATGTTCCACAATTGAAATCTTAAACTAAAAATAAATGTTAGTACAAAATATGAAATAGCTCATTCAAACAGCAATAAACCTAGAGATTACGCAATAACGTTTCACAATTTTATGAACACCGCTGTCGATTCGTCACACCAATGCTCTAGGGCTTGTAGGGGAATAAAATGCTGAAGCATAAAGCACCAACACAATGAGTGAAGCTGTTGACCCAAAAATCAATATTCACACGGCCGCTGCAATAAACTACGATGGGCTTCACGAATCGAAGGCTGTTAAATAAAACATGTTGGCGTGACACACGGCTGCTAAGAATGATCAATATGTCGTTTATAAGATGCAGCAGTGGACGAGGACAGGCTGATGATGATGATGATGATATAAGATGCATGCATTAATTATGTAGGGAATATAATTTCATATAAATAGTAAGTTTTTTTAGTGTCACGCTGTATCCCACACGTCAAGGTAGGCATTGGGAACCTGGTATTAAGAGTTCTCTGCTCCGTTTGTCATTTTCCGCTGGAGGTATTGTCTGTTAAGTGGCGGAACTCAACGCCGCACTTTGCCTCTACATCAGAGCGAAGGAATGTAATTTAAATAAAAAGTTATAGGTATTTTTTTAGAAAACGGAATATATGCAAATGACATAGATTAGACCTCAGAGCAATGTCCTTTAAAGAATGAAAGTAAAATCGGAATTACAAAATAGGGATGAAAAAAATATTTTTAGTCGTATAAGAAAAAAAAATGTACCTTACTGGATGGATCTTAGTCAATATTTACGTTTTAAATATTCATATAGATTTTACAATTTAAAAAATATGTTCCTAGGTTCAATACTGATAAATAAAAAAATTGTCTCCACGTCCATGTGTGAGCCAAAGGTGGCTATAACAATTAATGGTGGGTGAAACTGATGTTGGAATATTCAGATGGCATGAATAATGTGAAAATTGTTGTGCTCATCTCAATGAGCTTCGGACATCGTCAAAATGGACTCTGTTTGGGTCGATGACTTTATATCATTAAATTTATGACTTAAATTTGGATAGGTTCCTTAATAGGTTACTTCTGGCGTGTTTAAATTAACTGTGGACTGTTTGCAATAAGTACTCTTATGTAGAACCTGATTCGATTTTGTAAGTACACATATCCTTCCTGATCCCCATTGATGTTTCAGATTTAATTTTATTAAGTTCATGTAACTTTAATTATACATTTTACAATTATCCATTGACGAGATAAAAAATTTAACGGGCTATTCGTTGGTAAACTTTTGCGAATGACTTCTACGAAACTGCGTATAAATTAAAGAGAAAAGTAAGATGTAATTAATACCGACATGTAAGGAGGAAGTTAAAAATTAAATAACGTCGTGTAATTGTTACACATGTATTTTTTTTTAATGCGAAGGAAATTGCAGACATATAGATAGCTTTAAATAATTTTAATAGTTGGATAAGCAGCCAGTATCGACTTACAGATCGTTTAATGTTCGTAATGTTCGGAGATTTGTTCTTAACTACCGTTTAAATAATAATTGAGATAAGCATCAGTAATAACAAATATTCTGATCTCGTTAGCTGTTTCGCACATGTAACATTTAAATATTTATCTCATGATATTAAATATATAAACATAATGTAAATAAGTTATATATTTCCTTTAAATAAATATTTAAATGCTCCATTTTGTAAAATGGACCTGAAAAGGACCTATAACCATGTGCAATGAGATGTTTCTTAAAAACAACGATGATCTAAGTATTTCTATGTGACGTATCAAAAAATATTGTAATATTGTGGAGTATCTAGAAAAGAATATATTTAGATATTTATTATTTAGTATAGGAGTTAACTCAATTTGTGATAGTAGCAAGGCATTCATTAAGTTCAGATTAGATAACCAGCTTACGCAATGCGGTGCAGTTGACAGGAGATGGGCATCGGGCGCGCCTATCGATCCCATGCTAATTGGCCCGTATACCGCGGAGAGCGGCGCTGTATCGTCGCTGCATTCCGCCATGACCAGACCGCCACCCGTCCAAAGAGATACAGCAAAATTTATTGCACAAACAATTTATATAATTGACGTGCGAAAAAAAAGCGAGAGTGCACACCCATCCAACTCAGAATTCAGACGGTAATTACATCACGTCAGTGTTGTCGCCGGTGAATTTCATGAGTATTTTTATCAGGCAGATTAAATTTCGCAGGACATTGTCGTGGATATGCTTCGGATGGAATTATGAAAGGAATGTCAATTTCGAGATATTTTGCTAGTCGTTTAGCGGGCTATCGGGGAAAAAGTGGCGTCGTTGAAGCGGGAGGAGGAGAGGCGGCATGGGAACAGGTCCGCCCCGCGCGGTTGCTGCGAACGGCTCGCTTTTTCTGTTTGGTGCCCAGCGCTGTTGATACGACAGCGCTTCTGCGACACTCAACCGTCATTATAAATCCAAGGCGGTGAGCTCAGAGCGAAGCATTCCTCGCGCTCCACCCGCGTTATGCGCTGTAATTATCGCAAAACGCGGTCCCGACTCGCAAATATGTCGTCGGGAACGAGGGACATGACATTCTCATCACCAAACGTTCCCGTTTTTCTATCGTTTCCAATCTGAAAATATGCACACTATCGAGCCACTCCCACGACGTCCATCAGACCTTATATTTGGGACTTGATGACGGGGCTTTTTGCCGTGTCCCCTATAAGAGTGTGGAATGTCGGTATTCGTGTCCATCTGAATAATTCAGCGAAATTGTCGATCAATCAATAAAATCGATGGATGAAATTGATTCACACTTGTGGCTTCCATAACGCGTCGTGCGTGTTTTTGCTGTGCCAAAATGCTTGGAAGCCGGTCTGCCATTCAGAGCAGTCAATCAGGAGCACGTGCCCAACAACCGTCCCTTGACAATGCTGTCTGCACTTTTCTCGGATTGGATAATTGACAACTAGTTTTGTTGCAACAAGTGCGTACTACAATGACGGTAGGTGGAACTTGGCAACCGGTTCTTGCAGGAAATACGCTGGAAACGCATGAATAAGAGACAAAGGCACATTAATAAAGAAATACAACAGTTATTTATCTTTATTTTATAGTGTTTTAAGATTGAATCCAGAACCACAGGTAGCAGATAAGAAAATAGTAAATATACATTTCTATAACAAAAATTGTCGTAGCAAGTCACATAGATTGAAAGAATTTGTAGTAGTGACTTATTATTAGATTTTCTTTTAAAAATTTGACCTATCATAAAAAAACGATTTAAACTAAATTTTATTTACTTGAGATCCGTAAATGAGTAAAAATCCAAAATATAATTGCTTAGTCACTCCTTAAGTTTACAAACCATTCTCGCATTTATTAGGCTTATATGTGTCTACTAATCTTTACATCAAATGCATTATTCAACCTTCATGTCTCCTAGATATTTTCTGTCATTATTATACTTTTATGAACTATTGAAAATAATGAGGTCTTACCCATAGTTTCAAGGTAGGGCATTTCTAAAGTATTAAAGTCTGAATCACACATAATTATCGGTAATAAGCCCTTCCAATGTTTTTATGCGGCCAATTACAAACATTAATCAATAGGAACAGCGACATAAATTATGTTGATACAAGAGAGTGCGAATACCGCGGAGTGCCGCGCATGTCAGATGATAAGCTTCGAGATCATCTACAGCCCATATGTGAAATCGTTGAGAACTTTGCAATTTTAATTTTATTTATAACAAAACAGTTTAAGCTTTAGGTGAGAGCGATTAGTTTCAATTTTTAAATAATTTTCAAATATAACAAAACTCTGAAAGGTTTTAAGGTCTGTCATGGCGTAGGGGCAGAAGCGTGATACTGTAAACGTGACAGGTTGCGGGTTTGATTTCCACTCGAGGAAATGAAATATTTTATATTTTTATATCTTCTCTCTGGTAATGAGGTAAAGTTCGCTTTCGCTTCGTTGAGTTTCCCATACAACACTCAAATCCTTAGAACTAAGCGTAAAGTAGGGAAAAAAAAGTGTGTTAATGGGACCGGATTGTCTTAACACTATGTTCCCTGATTCTCTCTGCCGACTCTGCGTTCAATGTACAGCTAAAGGAAATAAAAAAATACGAAGAATTAAATCTTTGGAGTCTTTATACCAGTAATAGAGGCCTTCGACCGTAACTCGAAGGTAACTCCCCAGTTCGACACACCTTCGAAATCCACATAGTCGGTCCTAGTTGATTTTTGTGACTTGTGTGCGGCATTCAGCTCTTCCACATAACACGCAATGTCTTGAAAATTGGGTGGAAATTAAGGAATGGAGTGTCTGAGCTCCAGGAAACACAACGTGAAGCTGAAAGCTGAAAGGTTTATGTCTCGTTGCTTAAAATGTTACATCGGTTATCACTAGTTCCAAAAAAGAGACCGTCGTTTTTTTTCGAAATTAATTAATATAAATATTCCCTTTCTTCATAAGACTTGTACCACAATGACCGGACGTACGAAGTCCACTAGAAACTGATAAACTGAAACTCGCTTTCGATACCGATCGCTTTTCGCTCTGTAGTCAGGCCTTAAATTAACCGTTCATTCGCAACCCGCAGGAATTTTAGATTTGATACGGATGCGACACTACCGACACTACGTTTTGTCTACTGTATCAATGGTACATGTTGGAATGGTTTGATTAAAACTTTTTTTTAAAGAATAACTGCTTGTGGACTCGGTCCCCACTCGGGGAAATGAAATATTTATTTAAAATGTATATTTTCATTTCTTCCACTCAACACGCAATGCTTCCAGAATTCGGCAGGAAGTGGAGAAGGGAGTGTCTTAACGCTAGATTGACCTGCTGTGTGCGGGATACAGCGTGAAGCTGAATTAATAAATATTGAGGATAATATTTTATCTTTACTTTTCTATCACATTTATGCTAAAAGGTTGATTAATTTGGTTAATTTGAGTGAAATTTGAACCTACAATCATCGTTTCTAATAAGATACACGAGTAATTGCACCAGCATCACGACAACGATGTAGATTAGCATAATTTAGTAAAATTTTGTACAAGTCTTTTCCTACTTACCTTAGATTGAAATAGTTATAAAATTGTGCATAAAAATATAATGAAAAAAAATATCCTCATATGAATTCTTGGACGTTACATCCACAATCCTGACATAAAGACTTGAGTGAAACATGGGATGTGATGTTTCCTAGCCGAGCTGTCAAGTATCGGGTGTCGCGCGAACTCACTGTCATAAACATGTGCGCCACCTCTACCACCGCGCCGGCAGTGCGCGCCGCTCATAAAACGATCCCGCCGTGTTTATAGCACTCGTAGTGACCACAGATTATATCTCTGTATTTTTATTTTTTTTAATTTAAGTTTTTTTTTATATAGTATTTATGCATTATGCTTATAGTAGATACATCTAGAATGAACTCTAAAGAAAGGCAATTACTTACAAGAAAAAAAAACAACTGATAGCTACTAAAAAGCGGATCAGTTCAATACAAGGACAATACATCGAGTTGTCACCGCGACCGCATCGGAATGTTTAAACGAACGCGAGCATTTTATCTCATCTGATTAATTCAAATATTTAGCGCAATAAATACGGGCGGGGTGAGTGGGGGTGGACGGTGGACGGTCAGCGTCAGGGTGACGGGTGACAGCGCGGCCATTGTGACCCGCGGGCGATGCACGAGCAGCGTCAGCCGTGCTGATTTATCGACGTCCCGCCGGAGCGGCCGACGGGCCCCGCTGTCGCCGCCCGAATAAAGAGCATTCTCACGCTACCGAACGCACGCGAACGCTTACCTCTCCTGCGTATTTAAATTGAACGATCGTTTCTCATTCCTTTCCCCCAGATATTTTACGTCGGGTAATACGATACGACACTGGCCGGTTCTTTCTGCAGTTTTCGCGTTCCTTTTTCCCTTCGACCCGCTATTGTTCACTTGTCAATTTCTTTGGCTAATGCGAGTAAGCGTCTCATTATGCGGTGCCGAGCGTCCGCGACGCGCATTCCGTGTTGTGACAGCAGCCACCCACCGGAAGGGGCCGAGCGTCATTCAGCCGCGCACAAAACGCGAATGCTTCATTCAAACTACCTCCAATGGTTAATTTCAATGGATTATGCCCTTTTAATGGGAATAATTAGCTTTGTTAATGCATACCAACAGGATAACGACAATCGACGACGTCTCCGTTACAAGTGTTCTGTGCAGTCAATTTCTGTACTTAACCTTTAATTAATATTAAGCTAATTTAAATGATGGCCAGCCGTGGCGCAGAGGCACTAAGAGTGACTGTGAACTGTGACTGGGTTCGATCCCCAATCGAGGGAATGAAATATTTCTTAAAAGTTTATATTTCCAATTCTTCACTCTGGTGTCGTAGCAAGGAGCGGCGTTGAGTTCCGCCACTCAATACGTTATGCCTCAAAAATTCGGCGGAAGGTGCTCCCCTACTGTGTGCGGGACAGAGGTGAAGCTGATTCATTTATTTTTACTAATTTAAATGTGAGTAATGTGTTCTTTAATACTAAAACGGATATAAAAGCTGCATAGCTTAACAAGAACATGAGAAATAATCAAAGAAATATGAGAATAAAACATATAAGTCACCGTTTATCAAGATTTAATAAGATAAAGGCATGTCAGTGACAGGCATACCTACAGCTGTAGATTTTAAACGTTAGCCTAAAAAACCACAGAAGGCCTTCTTATATCTTTCCTTAATTATCTTAATAGCGCTTTGAAGGTAATCAATGTATGTACGTTTGCTCCTTAAAGGTAATTTAAAGTAAAAAGTTATTGCGGACTCGCAGCCTATTTCAGCGTAGTGAGGGAATTTTCTTTAATTTGGCGTTGGCAACCGGCGACAGTGACAAGTGCGGGTTGTCGGGAGCTCGCGCGCGCCTGTCACTCGTGACGGACGGACGGACGGACGGCTGTCGTCGGGAAAGAGAAAAAATAAAAGTGGAATAACCTTGCACTTAGTGAGACGGATATATATTTTATAATCGAGGATAGAACGAGATGTTTGAATCCAACAAGACAAGCAATCTCGCGAGCTTTCTACGAGATGGCCGAAAGATATGACCTTAACCAACGATTTTGTGCTTGAGACGTCGATTTTTTTTTTTTTTTGTTTTTCTGACTTGAAGTTAATGCTGTTAGCCCTATTGGCCTTTACAGCGACACCGGGTGGGTAGGGCAGAGGGTACTCTGGCCCTGAAAATATGCAGGCACTGTGTGGCTGCCTGTGGGGAGACGTCGATTAGTTGAATGAGGCCTATATATTAAGTTTGAATTCGAAGACACTGACGACATTGTTTATTGAAATGTTAATAGGAGTACGTTAAATATATTAAGTTTCGATTATTTCTTGAATTAGACACTTTATTATATTCTTCTTTTTTTCAGCTTTCCGCTATATTTCATATGTAGCAAGGAAGAGGGTATGTAAGACACTCTGCTTCCCACTTTCCGCCGAATTTTGGAGGTTTTGCATATTGAGTGGAGGAAATCAACGCCGCGCTTTGCCTCGAAACCATGGCGAAGAAATGAAAATAATTAATATTCAAGTGGGAATCAAACCCACAACCTGTCGCGTTACAAGCACACGCTTGTGTCCCTGGGCCACGGCTGGCCTCGGAACATTTTAATCGGACTTCGCTCCCTAAATTGTTCAAGTCTTTACTTAGTGACCTAAACTAAATAACATTGCCAAGATAAAAAAGGCATAAATAAGATCTTTCAATTCAATATATATTTAGTATTACCACCAATTGATAAATTAAAAACATATTAGTAGTAAGGTCAGCCCGAACATTTAAGATATTCCTCAAAGCCGTCCAAAATATCGAGCACCAGTTCGATTATTGCCATTAGCATATCTGGAAACGTATTAAGATGTACTTAAATTTTAAGTATTGTAAGTGGTTGAACCCGACCGATAATCGATATCAAAATAACGACCATTATCCGTGGAGGCTGGGAGCGACCACAAGAGTGACCAGATTAGATAGAAGGAAAACACTCCCCGGAAATTACACTATAATTAAGAACATTTACGTGTTGGGGGCGCCAAATTTATCGCCGAGTTTTTTGTTGATATGAAACCAACCGTGAGTATTTATGTGTGGACCCACGGTACGTGTGAGGTCCGAATGCTTCAGTAGTCGGGTTATCGCCTGGTAATCTTTACGAGCCCCCGCTGACTCCTCTCGGCGAACTGTCGACACTTAATGGTTCTCTCAGATTAGTATACAGCTTGAGACTTCAATATTTTGGGAGTCCGTGTTTGTGGGCTTGTTTATAGCTTAATTAGGCTGTTCTGGTTGAGTGGGAGTGGGGCCGGAGTCGGTCTAGGCAGATAAGGTGGCGAGTGCTGACTTTGATTACGAGGTTCCGTGTAGTCGTTTTGTTTTTATCCAACTTTGTATCACCGCTCTCTTCAAACTAGGAGCTTTAAAGGATATTTTATGTATTCCTTTTAGATTTATTGTTTGCTTTAGTTATTACTTCAGTAGTTATTCGGTCCGTCTGTACTTTTTGGATTGGTCGTTTTAACGAAAATGATTATTACATTTAATATTGGCGTTAAAAGCAAAACGTGTTAAGGCGATAATAAAGTCAAAGAACGGTTGATAATAAATGAGATTAATTTGAAATAAAATATATTTATGAATATATCTAAAGCCTCATTAGGCGTTACATTACGCGTTCTACGGTCATTGGACAGTCAGTATAGGTATATGATAAGGCAATTTAAATAAAAATGAAATCCTTTTTCATTGATAAAGATTTGACACCGAAAAAACAACGAAGCAAAGAATGCACGGAGTTACTAATGAAAGGGACCAATTAACGATGATTATTTTTTTCTCATGACTTATGTGATACAGCGGGTTTTAATCTTGAGATATTAGATATCATGAAGAGATTTTTCATTTTGTTTGTCGTACGTTTCTTATTGGTGTATTCGTGAAACGCACGTTCATCTTGCTTATATCGTGCAGAGTACTACAAAAAACTTGCATATTCCTATAATTACGTTATAATTATATAATCATCATAAAACTTTGTCATTTATGCATATATTTTATTATTTCATTTCACGATATTTAATGACAAATAAACAATATCCCTTCTAAGCCCTTAACACGCTGTATATAAATTTTTCTTGTCACCAAGTGATAAAAATCCGGGACTAATTCAGTGCTGTGTGCGCCACCCATGGCCATTCACATCAATTTATGGGCTTTTAACCTAATTTGTTGCTTTGCTCCCATACTAACCGCCCACGCTTCTGCCATCTTTGTTTAGCGACTGTATTAATTACAGATCCCATCATAAATTAGGAGATAATAATTAGATTCTAGATTTAGGTTTATTTGATTTTTCAATCGCAGAAACCATCGCGAGTGATGAATTTGGCTTTTTTTCTTCCACTTAGAGCGTATGGAGGCATTGTGTGTTTTGCAGTGGAACAACGCGGTCGCGCTTCGCCTTATTTTCAAAGCGAAGTACGAACTGAAAATTTTAAATATTACATTTCCTCGAGTGGAAATCGAACCCGTAATCTGATGCATTTAAAAATTGCACGTTTATGCCCCTGGGCCATAACTGGCTTATTTTACCAAAAACACGCAATCAGCAACTTTGAATACAGTGAAATAAACAAGAAATTTCGAATTATCGATAGCAATATCGAGTATAATACAACAAATTTACTAATTTTTCATACAATTTCATTAAGTTATTAATATTTTATTAAATCACCATTATCTTTCTTTGAATGTTAATTCCGGATTAGAACGCTGGACGGCTCACTGATAAAGTCATTAAAATTTATCAGTCATATTCTTTCATCTCATAATGTTAAAAATAAAAGCAAGGTTAAAAATGTTATACTAAAGTTTTATTTCCAGCTTCACGCTGTTTTTTGCATGTAGCATGGGTAGGTAAGGGGAGCTCAGTGTTAAGACACTCCGCTTCCCACTTTCCGCCGAATTCTGGAGACAATGCGTGTTGAGTTACCACAGAAGGGGAAATTAAAATATTAATTGTTTCATTTCCTGAAGTGGCAATCGAACCCACAGTCTCATTGTGTTCATATGATTAACTGTATTAATGTGAAAGATACATAATTCCGGATATATATAAATTATTTTCTTATTTGAAACAAGGGAAAATCCCACATACGTCTTTGTAGACAATGATTCAATAATAAAACATTTTATTACCTACTTGTTACTTTTATAGTACAATATATTATTATATTGGCCGTCGTGGCGCAGCGGCACAAGGGTGTGTCTGTTACGCGACGGTTATGGGTTCGATCCCCACTCGAGGAAGTGAAATATTTATTTACGTTTATATTTCCATGCCTTCTTAACATCAGGTTTCCTCTGCCTATCCAGCTGTGTGCGGGATACGGCGTGAAGCTGATTTACTTTTAGCTAAATAATATTTTCGAGGTAGTCAAAATTTTTTTTAATATAATTATTCCCTCTAGTGGTACTAGCTAGCTAGCTAGCTACTAGGTATTGTTTTCAATTTATTGTCAAGATATGGGCATCAGAATTATATAAAAACCTTAAAACTGATGTACCGAAAATTGTTGGTATAATAAATAACATTTTTGTTTTTAATGTGCAATAAAGTACAGATATTAAAATAAATAAGTTCAAACTTCATCCACCTGCTGGCAAGTGTTTTCATTGTAAATATGGGAGAAGGAAAAAAAATAATAGTTAAATGTGTCACGGGGTTTAGTGAGAACTTTGCCACACCATCTATGGTTATACAGCTGTCAGTCATGTGTCAGCTGTCATTGTAATGTTTGTTTACAAAGAAACAAGCATTAACAAATTATTGCATGTCGCCAAAAATAATTAACAACAAATATTGTGGATAACTTGAATATAAAGAAATATAAATACTATATAAGCAAAGAAAACAATACTAACAATATGAGAGAAGAAAAAAAAAAGCAAAAATATATATATACGATTCTACTTGTGCGAACGACTGTAGCCGAATACTTAATCGTTTTAGACGTAAAAGTGTAAAATTCCGTTCTTCCCGTTTAAAAAACCCTTGGTACATACCAACTATCTAAGTCCAGTAATATCTGTGTAATTTACATAGAAAACGTATAACAATTTGAACGTAGCGGAACTTGAACCTGCGCCTTCTAGAAACCGACCAGGCGCTTTGACCGCTAAGCTATACGTTCTCATCAAGCCATGGAATAGCAGAATAGCCCCCTAACCTCGTAATAAAAAACGACGCAACTAAGAAACAAAGATATCAAATTAAGCTATCTCACTTAACAATAAAACAGTTAATTATGTATCTTACATTAGCAGAATGGCTCCTGATAACCCAAAAGCCACAAAAAATAAGCGTTGACATTTAAATCGTCTCGTATTTCACATTGGAATAATATATAGTCAAAAATAATTTGTTTCTGTTTTTTTCTTATGAACGATAAAGTAGCGATAATATAAGCTGTAAGTCCTAAAATACTGGTAAGGTGAAGTTTATAAATATTTTATTTTTACGAATCTTCGACATATACCACTTAATTTACACTAATGAACACCAAATGGATGCACGACGACATCTAATGACCTGCAACTCCTGCAAGTAAGACCACTTAGTGACGCGCATATCAATTATTAAATATATCGAGAATGCAATCTTTTAATTTATATTGACAAATCTTTTAAATGTTTTATGTTTATTTACAAAAATTACAAGTTCTATATCGTAATTTTTATTCTTTTTTTTTTTCTATATTCATGTTAAATATATTATTGAAACATCGATAAATCGTTATCGCATCTCTAAAATGCATGAATTAAACGAGTGGTCGAATAAAATCAAGTCTTTTGGGCTAATCGAATTAGGCACTGATAGTTATCTGTGCAATTTAACACATTTTGCATTCTTTTGTCCATCGGCTATTAAGCGGGCAGGTAGCGATCCCTCGCCCGCTAATATTGATACCCAAATACGTTTTATAATTTGATTGTTTGTTTCAATATTGGAAACGTAACCTTTGTGTTACAATCAAAAATGTGTCTATTAAATTCAATTAAAATAAGAATATTTATGAAATAATATTATAATAGCCAATATACGAACTGCTCGAATGAAATAGTAGCTCTTGATATATAATGTGTGTGTGTGTGTGATATTATTAATTATGATTATCCTAATTCTTAAAAAAAATCCATTGCCCAATGATTGTTCTCAACGCTTTTGTTAACTAATAGGTAAGCAATTATAATCAATATTTTTTTCACAATAAAAACAGCCCATTGTGTAAGATGGTGTCTGAATGTAAATGTGATAGTTGCTATTCAATTTTTCAGTTTCACGCAGTATCCCGCTCGCAGCAGAGTAGGCAGAGGAAACCTAGTGTTAAGACAGTCCCATACTCCAATTTCTGCCGATTCAACTAGAGGTATTTTGTATTGAGTGGCGGAACTCAACGCCGCTATATTATTATATTTGGTAAATTCTATGATAGACTTCTTAAAATGGTAATAGACTAGTTTAATCTAATAACATAAAAATTTATAACCAAATAGCCCGTTAAAAACAGCAAAACAAGAAACAATAAGCAGGACACGTACGTTTCATATTATTTAGGAAATTAAATTTTAAATTGATGAACTCATCGCACACCTTTCTAAATATCAATTCTCTTAATAAACTTATCGTTATAATAAATCCGTGTTAAAACCGTTTTATTCACTTTTATGGAGTGGGTAATAAAATAATAAAATTAGACGTATAAAGAGTGATGGGACTCGAGATGGTAGGTACAATAAACAGAGGTCGATGTTAGAATACATTAATAACAATATAATGTGAAAAATTTAAATTCATATTAATATGGATAATTGGCGTGTCGTGTTGATCTTTTTATATAGATGAGAGATTGAGAATATATGGATTTATTGAGAATGATGTAGCTTAGTTTTAGCTCCACTAGCTGATAGGATACTGGATTATAGTTAATTCGTATCATTCACAACGCGGTTGAGTTCCGCCGGAGTGTCTTAACACTAGGTCCTCTTTGCCTACCCTTCTGTGTGTGAAACTGATAATTATATGTCATAAAAGTACAAAACAAATAGAAAATTAGCTTACCTCTCATTAATATTTTCCTCATGCTGCGTCTCTGTGTGGTACAGTTCCACCGACGGCTTCTGAACTGGTGAGCGCACTCTGTGGCTCCCAGCGTCACTCCTCGACTGATCTCCTTTAGCAGCCCCGTCTCGTTCCTACAGATCTGGGCTAAGCGGCCGCGCGTCCGCCGGTTCTTCTTGCACACCATACGAGGGTCCAGAATCACTGCGCTGCCAGACGCCCTGAACAAAATAATATTTTTAAGTGTACATAGTTGTCCCATCTTGCAATATATTAAGTAAAAATATATTTTATTTATTACATCATTTACGTTGTCGGGCTGGATCGCATGCGTACGACTGTATACTCAAAGGATTGTGGGTTCGATATTCGGTATACACCCGAGGAAATGCAATATTTAATATTTTAATTTTCCTCGTCCTGGTAACGAAGCAAAGCGGCGTTGAATTCCGTTGAGCGTTGAACTCACCACGCTGAGCCTACAAAATTCAGTGGTAAGTGGGAAACGGCACTTCCGTTCTCATTAAGACACTTCCTTGGGAACTGTCTGAGTAACTGAAGACGATCTCACTGCTCATCACACAATATTTAGATGACTAAAAATGCGCTTTTGCAAAAATAACATCTAAATAAAATATAATTTTTCATTAAAAGATATTTACTTATTCGTCTAGACGGTGTTAATTAGTTATCGTAGGTGGATCATTTGTATCTGTTATTTAAGTTTTTTGTTAATTTATAAAGTATGAGTATATATCAAAATAAATAAAATATGTTAACCTGCTAAAAGGTTTCTGAACGAAATGTATCTATCCAAGCGGATAATGGATCTGACCACTGACCGCAATACATAATTGGGTTAAATGTTATTTATAACAACACTGATTTCATTAAAGATATATTGAAGTATGTGAAGTTCTATCAACCTAAAAATGCTTAAATTTTATTTAATTTTATAATAAATCAGTATTTGATTCAACATGATATCGACGAAATGTTTTTAAAAGTTTACAAAATAAGTAATTAAAATTTAATTTATAATTAGCTCAACATGTTTACGCTTTCAATTCACTTTATGTAATGATAAAGTGAAATGAACTACCTTAAACACCCACTCAATTTCAAAATCAGAACGTTCCTAATTACAGAAACGGTCGTAAAAACCGTCTTACTACAAGTAGTGTTGTGCTTCGGACCGGTAAATATCGATTTACGATCCGCCACGGGCATCGAGGAGAGACGCGCGCCAGCTCGCGCTGACTGATCGATTGTTTACTCGATAAGAGTTCATTGTCAGAGCATCGAGTGCGAAGCTAGTTCGAATAAATTTAGACGTGTCTAAAGACTTTACCGGGAACCCGATCCCGCTCGATATTGATCGATTAACGTAACGATATCGATATGGATGTCCGATTAAAACTGAATTCATTGAAGATTGTCGCTAGTTGCGAGTACTTCAAACCAGTTTATTTCTACAGATGAAATCTCTGATAAGGCTATGTGGTAGAAACTGTTATTTATTTTTATGTATTCTTAATAATAGGAATAAAAAATATATGTATATAGTTTTAAATTAAAATGCAAAGTTAAATATTTATAACTTGTCAAATTACGTGATGTGTTTTGTCAAGTGGATCATATAAATACAAGACAACCAAATTCCATTTTTTATATAATGGCGTACGTGGTAAGCGGATATCAGGTAAATTAGACTTATTAATTTAAACGTTTATCTTATTGAGATTCAATTATAGAATAATGGAAGAAACGAGTTTGTTGAAATAATATTATTTAAAGCTAGAAATTACATTATGTTCTTAAAGAATCTTCTGTAGCTTCTTATATAATATTACACATTTGTTTATTTCATTGTATTTTTTTTTTTAAATTATGTGTTGCTAGAAAACAAAGCTTAGTTTATACATTCACTAAATGTGCCACCGCGAAGTGAATGAAAGAATGATTTTTTGAAGGTTATGAGTGAATGAAATTTCACTCGTTCTCTAACAAAGTAAATAATTTGGAAACATACCTGATTACTCATCGAAACTAAAGAATTTATAGAAAGACGTGTTCATAGACTATTATAAACAACTAGTGTTCGGCCTTGCCGTTTTACTACAACAGTGAAAATGCTACAATAATAAAAGTCAAGAGGGGCTAAGTTATGAGTCGTGGAAGAAATGCAAGGCTTCCATTAAATAATTTTATTAACCTCATACGCCTAAACAATTTACGGAAATTTCGTTATAGGAATTCTGAAAATCTTAAAGGCCGTCGTGACGCAGTGGCACAGTGTGTAACTGTAAGCGTGACGGTTGTGTGTTCGATTGCCATACGGGGAAATTGTATTTTAAATTCCTCGCTTTGGTAACAAGCCTCCTGGTAACTTTGCCTACCCTTCTACATATATGCACTATACATCGCGAACCTATACAAAAAAACAAAAAAAAATATTGTGAAAAGAATATAAATATAACTACAGGCAGACATAATTAAAACTAATAATAAACTTTCCAAATCACATACGTAAGGGGTCAATTTAAAAATATCCCGCATATACGAAGAAGACTCTCAGATTCATTAACAAAGTTTACATTAGTCGAGTCAATCGACAAGTGGCGGGTGAATGGGTGCGCGTTGACACCTCGTGGATTCAGGATTCATCTCTTGAAAGTTGAGATGCTTGGGGATGCGTGCGGTCAGCATCAGCGTTTGCTATTGTTTAATATTGTTACTTATGTATTTGTGCTTGTAATTGTATTTATGTTATCAAAAATTGACATATATGTATATTTGGAGGCCACTCGTGGCCCAGAGTCACAAGCAACTTATTTAAACGCAACAGGCTGTGGGTATGATTCCCCAGGCAATGAAATATTTAACATTTTTATTTCCTTACTGTGTAAAGCGTGGCGTTGAATACCGTTACTCGACACGTAATGCGTCCAAAATTCCCATCTTCTTTCCTTTTCCAGGCGGGAAGTGTGGAACGGAAGTGTTATAATGTTGACGGAGCATCTTAACAAATTCCGAGGTTCCCTCTGCCTATCCCCTGCTATGCGCGTGATACGGCGTGAAACTAAAAAAAAAATATTGGTAACGACCTGAAGCATTCATAAATGGATCATTTAAAGTAACTTTATACATTAACACTTGTTTGAGCATACAAATTACAATGTTTCACATAATCATATTTTTAGCTTGAAAATGAAATAACAAATTTGACATTTATTTTCTTTAATAACTGTCACACGGCACCTGCGTAGTTATAAAATCCGTCAATAAGTACTTACAGTTTATTTTGGCTTTAATTTAAGTATATCTTACTGACAGTAGAGTTTCAGTGAACTAAGAAAACCGTATCACATTGTGCTTAATAGAATTAAAACTCTATTTCAAAGGTATAAGGTTTATATTGCTTTAGAATGAGCGTCAATGGAATAGTGCCAGGTCTGTGACAAACCTCTGTCTATCCAGACGAATAAATTAGCTGTGATAAGTTGTATGTCAATTAATTATTCTTCAAAGCACCATCTGGTGGAAAGTCGGTTAAGCGCGGCGAGGAAGTCACCTAATGTTGGACAGACAGAATTTTATGATTTGTAATTTTATTTAAACGGTTGTTGGTAATATTGTTTTGTATTTAAGTTTTTTTTGATATTATTATAGTTTTTTTTTGGCCGCATTATATTTTTTGTTTCAAATATTTTTAATAATTTCTTGCAAGATCAAGACACAGATTACTGTTCTGGATCATCAAACTATCAAACCAGCTTAATAATACCATTTTATTTTTTTTTAGTTTCTCAATCCGCAAATAACAGAGTAGACATAGGGAACCTAGGAACCTAGTGTTAAAACACTCCGTTCTCATTAAGAAAGTTCCGTTCTCCTGTGAACTGTGAGCTCAAGGCCACGCGTTGTCTCATTATATGTCGATCTAAAAGCTATAAAAATGCATTCAATTAAAAAGAGTAGATTTCTACACATTTATTTAACAAATTAAGATTTACAATTAAGATGGCATCCAACCCAAATTTTCCGAATATCTTTCACATCTTTCACACTCACATCGTAACAGCCGTGACCTACGACAACATTTGGCAAGAACTGTTTCATATAAAACAATCAGGAGGCACTAATTACTGATTATTTATTTTACACTGATTATTTATTTAGCATATTTCGTTTCTACATATATATTATATAGTACAGTCGGCGAGTTGTGACCGACTTCAATTTAGCTTTAAATGTTTGCGCAGATTTGATTTTAAAGTGTTCCTTACTTATGATTACTTTCTTTCCAATTAAACAATCCGCATAGGTTCAGAAAGCCTCACTTGAAGGCAGCCACAACTCATCAAACGTACTGTACAATGTAAGCTTGGCCTCTTTTCGTACTACTTCTCGAAACTAACTGGCTGGCATTTACTATTGTACAGACTGTGACGAATGGATTTGCCATTGGCATTATCAAAGGAGATCTTAACGGCTTCTCTTAAATTAATTCATATTTAAATGATTTAGAATCTTCCTGTTATATATAAATAAATTGCAAATTATATTTTTTTTTTATATTTTAATTCACCATAGAACACACGGTTTTGCCGTATTGTTAAATTGTTAGAGCGCAGTTCTTGTGGGTTCTAATCTCACTTAAAGTATATTTATAACTTTTGGGTTCACCAACTGAAGAATGAAAACCAACTAAACAAAGAAAAATATTGAAACTGTACTGTCATTGCCTAATATGGTCATTGAGTTATAAAATAAAAATTTAATTAAAAATAATTAGTTAAATTTTCACAGTTCAAGAATACAATGGAAATCTTACTTAACGTCATAAATATACACAAGATAAAAAACAAAGTGTCCTAAAACTAAATTCTCCCTAAAGACCTACTACAAAAGCAACTCAAAACGTGATACCCTTACAAAATTGGTACCTACTACCTATACAGGGTGGGAGAGGCACCGCTCCTTTTATGAAACTGCATATATGAAACTGCATATAGGGTAAAATATTTCAAACCCAGAATTAAAAAAAAATAATCAAGGTATCAAGGTACACCAATTTGGACGAAGGATTTTTTTTTCATTACAGAGTAGTTAGTTTAAAGTAGTGCTGACAATTCCACCCTGTATATCCATATATACAATCAAAGGTCTGAACTAGTCCATTTAGCACCAGAGCGAGCCTGTCTGTCGCGCACGGCGGCCGACCGCCCGTTTGTGCTGCGTTTAGCGTGCGCCCGCTAACTTGCGTGTCGCTCTGATATGGAGTACCATAGATTATGGGAATAAGAATGTACAAGTTTAATTGATGTTATCAATATTTGCTTTATTAATACAACACCTATATATTATTAATATTATATTATATTCATGGAAATAAATGAAATTAAAAACGACATTGGTATTTCATAGTTTCACGCTGTTTCCCGGTTTTACTAGGGTAGGCAGAGGCATTTTTGCTTGAAGTATCTAATGAAATCGTTCACTTTCTGTTAAATTTTAGTTACATTGCTGATTGATTGGCGAAACTCAACGCCACGTTTCGTCTTGTTACCAGAGCGAGGAAATTAAATTAAGTCATTTCCCCGACAAGTCGAACCGACAATCGTCGCGTTTACATTCAGATTGTCATAATTAGATTAAAAAAATGTATTAAACTTACTGTAAAATATTAGGCACTATAGGTTTTCAGTACAGTATATATATTTTCATTAAAATTTGTTAATCTGTCGCATTTAAAAAAAGCACCTAGTATAACGAGAGAGATCTACTCAAAAGTAAGCAAATATAAACATAGCAGTACAAAAAAATATATTTTTTAAGTAATATCAATTTTTTCTATCCTATCTACATAAATAATCTTTGTAAAATAACATTGAATGGACTGAATGACTTGTGCGTAGCTTCGGCAATTATCGCGCGCACCCTTTATGGAGGCGACCGTGGCGCTAAAACGGCTTGTTTTAACCTATATTGAATATATAACGTCATAAAATATCACGAATTATATGTAAAATCTATATTTAAAGATATTATATACTATTATGCTTAGATATAACATATTAATGTTTATTTAAATGTCTTTTTAAATCAAATGTAAAAGTAGCATAATATGAGGACACAGAAAAGAAAGTACTGTAGCGTTACGCTCTCCATTCTTGCAGGCTAACCCGCCAGAGATCAGCCTGAAGCTAGGAAAGGAAAAAAAAGCAGACAGACGTTTTCGTTTAAAGAAATATTTATTATTATCATGTACATAGATATTTTTTAAAACTGAAAATACAACTCAAATTTTTTTGGAAAGAAATGAAAAAACTATAAAATAAACAAAATTAAATGTAAATACGTCAGTATATCATATTTTCTCTACAATTTGCAAGCTTTGTCTTGTTTCCAATAATCACTGAAGAAATGAAAATAATTCATTGCCTCGAGTGGAAATCAAACCCGCAACCAAAAACTACAGTCAGACGCTATTCCTCTACGTCATCACGTCCTCGATGATCATACTAAACTTTCAATTCCTGTATGAAATATCAATGTAACGCTTTCGAAGGCGTAAAAACCTTAACAATGAGCCCACAAACGACTCGGACCCAATTTTAAACTGTTCCACAAACATCAAAAGCATCAACATCTATGATGCTGCTTCTAAAACGTTGTGACAATATTGCTCATCGCTCCAAAGACTTTTAAAAGTGTTTACTTTTGTTCAGTGACAGAACTATCTAGTCTGACGATGTCTGTTGACAATCACTACTTACAAAATAATTTATTCATTTAATAAAACCATTATTTCTCATGTAATAAAGTAGAAAATAGCATGTGTCGATTGTAAATATATATTTAACTTGGTAATGGTAATAATGTTTACAGTTAAACCGTCATGTAGTCGCTAATCGTTTAGAAGTCACAAGTTAGCGCCTCGCCCGGTGTCCGCAAACAGTGTCATTCAATGTCTAATGTCAATTTCTGGATAGGCAAGCGCTCCTGATGGGTGCGCACGCGCAGTCTCACGGCCGTCGGTCACGGGGGTGGTCGGTTCAATTATTTTCTAGACATATTTTATGATACAAGTTTGTTGGTACAAAGTAATTATTCATTTGATATTGATCGCGTTAATCTATGGCGATCGTTCGCTTGTTTTAATAAGACAACTTGCTTGTTAAAACTGTTTTGCCATGTGTAGGGTCTAGGTAAAGGTGTAAATTGTTTTTTGTTTTCGCTGAATATAAATAGTTAGTTTATGAAGTGTAATTAAGCAAATTGAGGCATTATTTTTAGATACCTTATACAACAAGTCGTACATTAAAAATGGTAACCGAAACAGATTATATTTTTTTAGTTTCACGCTGGATCCCGCATATTTTAGAGTAGACAACGGGAATCTAATTTCAAGATACTCCATTCCACCATATTTCAACGAATATTTAAGAAGTTTCGTGGTGAATAATAGAAGTTTTCTTTACTTAAAATACTCTTTCAATGCCAAATCTATATTTTTATACCGAATTGCATAACTTATCAATAAAATTGGGCAAAATAATAAATTTCTACCTTACCTACCACCCAAATACATTAATGTATCAATTAATCGAATGGAAATGAGTTATGATGTAGAAATACAGTATTATTCAATAGTTAAACCAGATTTAATGACGACTACGGGCGTGTGTACAGAAATGGTGCGCGTAATAAAATGTTACTGCCCATCCACATTTCATTTTGTCCCAGAAATACTGAGCTAATGTAACAAATTTATGTTTTTATAAACAAATGTAATTTAACGAAAGGTGGGAAATGGAAGTGTCTTAACACTAGGTTCCCACTTCTGCCTTCCCTGCTATATGTATATATATATTTATATATGTACGGGATTTAGCATTAACCGAAAAAAAACCACAAATGTTAATCATGGCGTAGCGGGACAGTTTTTAAGTGTAAAGACGTTAGCTGTTTGTTTGATTCCCATTTGGAGTATTACATTATTTGCAGGTTTACACTCTAATAATATAAACTGTAATTTCCGCCATTCAACTTGCAATGTCTTACAATTGGACATGAAGTGGGGAACAGAGTGTCTTGACAGTAAATTCTGTCTGTCTCAATTTTAATATTCAAACATGAATGAATGCATGGACATGGAATTCTATGGACACTTAACGCGTTATCGCTAACTTACTTCAATTCACTCAGGTTCCATTGGTACAAAATGTAAGAAAACATTAAAATTATTCTAATTATCTTAAAAGTAAGTACCTACTACATATCGTAATGACTTCATCTCAATTTATGCCATTAAACGTTTTTAATAGTGTAGTTTTAGTCGTTTCAAAATTGATAAGCTTTCAAAATGTTTTATTATTAAGCTACCAAAACAGAATTTATAATAAAACGTGTAGTTTTTTCTTATTGTATTTTTTCATGTGGGATAGAGAGAGAATTTAATAAGACATTATTAAATTCATTATTTGACATTTAGGTGCTTATCATGGAGGGTTATGTCTGTAAGCCTTGATTTTGGGAAGTGGGTTGGACTTGAGAACGATGTATGTATGTATTTTAGAGGCCAGCAGTGAACATGCCAGCAGTGGCACAAGCGTGTGACTATAAACGCGAAAGGTTGTAGTTTCAAATCCCATTAGAGGAAATTAAATTACAAAAAAGAAGGTATATTTATATTGATTTGACGTTATAAATGTATATTAGATGTATTTAATACTAAATTCTGTGATAATATTAAATTAGATCAGTTGTAAATTGAAATTGTAAAGTAAGTAAGTACTTTTCATTTTGACTGTATAGTAAATCATTTTACGAAATTGGACTTGAAGAATGTAAGTAAAAAAGGCATTGCCATTACCACTATTAAAGCTGCATATAATGGAATAAATGAGGTTTACTAAGAATTCAACTAGATATCAAATATTTTTTTAATATAGATTTTAATATTTTTTTTAACATTCCATTGATATTTCGCAAAGTATTTCAACCAGATACTTATAATTATATGATTAAAATGTCAATATAAGTATTTAATTGGCGTAGATCGTCAAAAACACTATCGAATTATGTTATTAGTTCAGAGTCGACTGGAAGTTTCTAATTAGAGGGTAATTATTAAATTATCTATAGGAGACCATGTGAGATTAGGAAACCGGTGTTGTGACTGGTGTCTTGGAGCGGATATTACTTTGTTTATTAATTTATAAATCAGCTTCACACTGTACCCCGCAGACATCAAGGTACGCAGAGGGAACCTAGTGTTAGAGCACTTCGTTCCATTCTTCCCACCGGATTCTAGAGGCATTGGCTGTTAAGTGGCGGGACTCAACGCCGCGCTTTGCCTCGACACCAGAACGAAGAAATGGAAATATAAATTAAAGAAATATTTAATTTCCACATTTACTGTCATAGTTTGTGCCCATGTGCTAAGATTGGCCCCTTTTCATATACATTTTTAATTTTAAGGGTTAATTGAGAGCTCCTGTTTATGTGTAAATTAGGTAGAGATGCTGCTACCTAACCTTTTGTTGTTATACCTGATCACGCTATAAAGCTGTTCATAGTGCTTTTGTATATCGATATTAAAATAAATACAATAATTTATTTTTTACTAATAATTTTATATGCATGTATGTCTGTCTATGATTTTTTTTTATTACAAAATAACATATCATAAATTAGCTATAATACGTAAATTTAAAAATTATAATATTTTTTGTGCCCTTAATACTCTTTACATTATTAGAAATAGCTTCCATACATTTGTAATGTTTTTTTTTGGTTTTTGCTTGGTCCCGCATGTAAAAGTGTAGGCAAGGATGACCTAGTGATAAAACACTCTGTTCTCCGTTTGCCGTAATTGGAATCAGGGCGTTTGAACATAAAACTATCACATTTCCAGCCTATATACGATAACAAACATAAATCCAAACACTCATATTAATATAACAAAAGACGAGCTTCCTAGATATTAAATTTGAAAAGTCCGAACATATAAATCAAAGGCAAGACTTAAACATGTGATAAAATTAAAGAATGTTACCAAAACAATGTCGCCTTAATAGATCTGGTGGCTCTTAATGTTAAAAAAATGAATTAATTACCCAATAAATCTTATATGTAGATGCGGATTCGAACCCACTCATTAGGAATTAGATAGTTTAGTAGATATAATGGAACGACTGAATTATTTAAATGTTATTGTTTAAATTAGTATAGTTTTTGATATAGTATGTTTGTATGTATGTATGTATCTTTGGTGTCGCTCGTGTGCTTCTAAATAAGCCATTATAATTTGTAAGAGGTTCATTTTCATATTTTATTGAGTGTTTTCTATGTTTTGACGTTTTTATTTGTGTTTATCTCTAGAAATATGTTATTTTTGTTTATTTTAGCTTTAAGCTGTGCCTGCTGATCAGGGAACCTGGTGTTAAGATCCCGTTTCTTACTTTTCATTAAATCCTCAAGGCATCGCATGTTGAGCGGCGGTACTCAACGCCGCGATTTACCTTGATGCCAGAGCAATGGAATGAAGATATTAAATATTTCATTTCTTCGAGTGGGAATCGAACTCACAAACGTTTACAGTTTGTTCTCTTGTCCCACACTCTTTTTCATTATGTAGAATATTGTATAGAGATATTTATTTATTTCTATTATTATATTAAATTCTTCAATTAAGGAGATAAAAACACTATTTACTTTATAAACTAGGCAACAGGTTTCAACCAATAGGTACACTAGGCACCGATTTCCAATACAAGAATTATATAAACTAGATAAAAATTTGAAAGTCGCTAACAAAATAATTTATTATATCAATCAAGTTAATCACTCCTCGAGCACAGTCATTACAATTATATGAACTAAACTAGTGGACCCGAACGCGGCTACGCCCGCTTGAACTATACGAATATTTATTAAATATATTTATGAAATTATTTTCAGTTTTCAATAGAGAGATGCGTTTAGCAAGCTCATTTTGGGTGACGTTTTCTAACAATAAACTTTGCAAATCGTTGCTTAGCAACGACGGTTGTTATTAATATGGCGGAATAAATTTCATGTCACATTCTATCATATATATGTCTTCATCCTATGTTCATCCGGGTACCCTCAAGTATCTCTATATTAGTATTTTATCACAATTAAATTAGCGGTTTGGCCCTGATTGCGTAAAAGACAGACAGACAGACAGACAGAGTTACTTTCGAATTTATAATATAGGTATGAATATAATATAGTATTAATTGGAAGTGTGGCTGTGTATGTTAGATCCGCTATTACAACTTGGATGTATTAAAATAAAAATGTAATTAATTAAGTAATCGATGTTTTAGTTCTGTATTGAATCGTGGGCGAATGGAATCAACGGGTTGTGTACAGATATTGTGTCTCAAATATCTCATATATAAATATACAATTTTATTCTTCCCAGAGGGTATTGAGTTGCTTATTGTCCTACCACTACGGCGTCTCTACGTACATGTTTTGCCTTTATAAAGTAAGAATTGATGAATAACGAAATATGCCTACCACTCGAAGGCTGAAAAGTATCAGAGTTATATATATGGTAGTAAAATGTCTATATTATACTACCGAAAAAATAAATTTAAAATGTTTTTTGAATACAATTTGTTAATAAAATTATATTATTTTATGAGTCACGGTGTATGTACAATCATCAGCCACACCCACGTCGTCTGCTGACATCAACTTTTATAGTCAATGATTTTAATGAAAGGTTTGATTGGTCAAATGATTAAACATATTACATAAAACTGATTGAAAAATTGTAAAAATAATCGCAATATCTATACAAATATACAATGTAAAATGCAAAATTTAAAAAAAGTAGTCAAAATAAGTGTTAAATCTTAACTAGAATTAACTTAAATTTAATAAAAAATACAGGTGTGTTGTTTTCTTATTAAACTATAGAAAATTATGAGATGAAAGATATTTTTAGGGTTCCGTACTGGTTACGTGGTTTCTTGCTATAGTACGGAATCTTTCGTGAGCGACTCCTAGTCACACTTAGTCGGTTATTGACCAAAAAAAATAATCTGTAAATGCCGAACTAAAAAGCGACAACTAATATAAAAATAAGAACAAACATTTATAAATTAAATCATATTATAGTCCATTTAATATATCTAAAATCTAAGAATGCAAATCACAAAGCTTAAGATCACGGAAGTTGTAAAAGGTTTAAAACTAAAATAAACACTTGGTTTATCTCACGGCTCATCAGTGCCTTGGATATAATCTAATTGTCACTTCGATGCTCTAGATATCTGGGGAACGTGACGACTGTGTTAAACTACACACTTTTGACTCAACCATGACCGAGATCTTATCGATAAAATTGAATATTTTTTGTATAAATGTATATAGGAAATAAAATTTTATTACATTTAAAGTAACATGTATTTTACTTTTTTTCCATCTTCAAGCTGTATCTTGCTTTTAGCAGGACATAGGAAACCAAGTCTTGAGACACATCGGTCCTCACTTTTCTCCAAATTCTGGAGGCATTACGTGTTGAATGACGGATCTTATCGCCCAAATTTACCTCGACACCAAGGCGAAGAAATGAAAATATTAAATATTTTATTTCCCCAAGTGAGAATCGAATCCACTACCTACCTGAGATTACAGTATATGACTGTACCCCTATGCAATGACTGGTCTCATATACTGGTAATTTACTTTAAAAAAGTTTTTTAACAATAAATATCAATAAACAGTACCTACCTAACGACTTTCTTATAAGCACTGTTCCAAACAAAAATTAAACTTTATTTTATAAATAAATTATAAGCAAAAAATCATTTTTAGAAAAAGCTTTTATTTAAACGCTTTAAAAAGGAGAAAATAAAATTTGTCTTTTAAATTTTAACTATCAACTCATAACCTCATTGTACACAATTTATATGATCATAAAAGCTTGTCGCGCGATTTACTTGTGTAACTAAACTAGTACCAATTTAATTATGTAAAATCTGCTAAATTTAAATTTTTAAAGTTTCAATTTAATTAAATATTTATTAACGCGACAAGCTTTTATGATCATATAAATTGTGTACAATGAGGTTATGAGTTGATAGTTAAAATTTAAAAGACAAATTTTATTTTCTCCTTTTTAGAGCGTTTAAATAAAAGCTTTTTCTAAAAATGATTTTTTGCTTATAATTTATTTTTTACTTTTTAGTTACCACTGGCTAGGTTTCTCACACTAGATGTCACATTATTTTTCTAATTATTCTCGGCAAGCCCTTTCATTTGATACCCGTATTGCAGATGTGCATAAATAATAACTATTCCGCCATCTTAGATGTTCCGCCATATTGGATTTAGAAAAACGTCACATTTTTCGAGTTACTCTCAACGAGCCCTTTCAATAGATATCCATATTGTAGAAGTAGACTAAAAATAACTATTCGGCTATCTTGGATGGTCTGCCATATTGGATTTAGAATGACGTTACATTATTTTTCGAGTTGCTCTCAACGAGCCCTTTCATTTGATACCCATATTGTAGAAGTACATTAAAAATAACTATTCCGCCATCTTGCATGGTCCGCCATATTAGATTTAGAATGACGTCACATATTTTATCGTGCATTGTCATCCAAACTAAACGTGTATACAAAATTTCAGCTCAATCGGTTGAAGATATCTACTTCAAAATTGAGCTCCAAGATTTCACCCGAACCCACATACATACATTGCAAGTTAAATAAAATCTTTTAAAAAGAAGTGTAAGTGTAAATGAAGATTTATATAAAAATCCTTAATTTAAATGAAAGTTGAGGAAATTTATTAGTTTTAATCGATTTCTTCTTAAAAGCTCGTGACGTCACATGATATTGTTCAGGCTTCATGTTAAAATTAAGTATGCATGACGCATTAACGCGTCATCAACGAACGTCAGATATATGAGATTCGTTGAAAACTTCCAAAACGATATATTTTTTATAAGGTAGTCCAAGACTTGGGGAATACACAATGATTAATATAACACTATCATTATGGACTTCCATGTAAAACGAAGAAATGATAAAAAAACGAATATAATATTAATTACAAAGATTAAATTAAATTAGTTTCATTTGAAATGTGTAATAATCGCGAAAATTAAAAATCTTATACTATAATTTTCTTTCTTTCGCCCAGAAAAGACTTATTTATATTAGACAGACAACAAAACAAGACAAAATTATATACATAAATGTAGTAATACTTGGGAACGAAGTGTCTTAACACTAAGTTACCTCCGCCTATCCTGCTATGAATAGAATACAGCATAAAGCTTTTTTTTTTTGTAATAGATCCCTCAATTGACATCTAAAAAAAGTTGCACTTTTAATTTATCTTATATATATTTGCGAATTTCTTACAACTGAAGTCACGCTCAGTTACATATGCTATTTAGAACATGTAAATTTGGTTTTGATAATAATAACCTATGAATAGTCCAATTTATATAGAGAATATCTTTAAAGTCTTAAAATACGTGCATGTTATAACATGTCTCGCTGGCTACATCGTTTTTGAACAAAACATAGCTATTAGCTACAGCTGGCACTTTAGTACGTTTACAATGTATGTATTAACAAAAAAATATCTGTAGTATTCTTAATATTCTTGGTTAATTAATATAACCACTATAGAGAGTGGTTTAGTTTACTTTTAATAGTTGTAGGTTCAAAGCCCATTCACATAAATTATTATATTTATAACATACGCTTTTATCTAGGTAAAATAAGACATTGGGTTCCGCCATATGATGCAAAATATTTGTAAATGAGAAGATAATGGAATTGAAGAGACCTTAGGTAAATGCTTATACTGCAAAATTCGGAAGTTATTCACATTAAATAGAAAAACCGGTCAAGGGCCACCCGGACTCGTCCACCGACGGTTCCGTACCAATTTTAGCTCCTGAATATTTGACTTTAATAATTAGATATTGATTAATACATCCAGAAGACAACAAACGGAATTCTTATAGCCGTTTTCACAGAACCCTAAAAAAAACTAAATTAACATCACCAGCCTTTATCATCAACCCTTTATCACCAGCATAACAATTTAATAATTGATCGCAAAATATAAAATTAATTAATACGGCCCATACGCTGCCATAACATTGTATCCGACGCCTCACGGAGCTTCAATTTTTACTGACTGCGCCGAAGCTACTAATTTAAGGTTCTTGATTAATTGCAAATTAAACTGCCGGCCGCCGTGCTCGCTCCGATATGACTTTATTGAATTTTATGCTGCGTGATTTATGCGGGCTTCGAATATATATTATCGATATCGCATAAATATCGATTACCCATTCGATTTTGTGTAGGTTTGGTGGGTAGTGTAGGTATGGTGATTGGGGGGAGTTGGAGGTTATAAGTAAGTATACAATACTTAGTGAGTATTATATAAAAAAATCGCTACTCGAGGAAGTGAAATATTTATTTACGTTTATATTTCCATTTCTTCGCTGTGGTGTCGAGGCAAAGCGTGGCGTCCTCCTGAATTCGGCAGAACGTGGGGAACGGAGTGTCTTAACACTAGGTTCCCTCTGCCTACCCAGCTGTGTATGGGATACAGCGTGAAGCTGATTTTATTTAATTTAGAGTTTATTATAGATATTACAAAAAATATTTTTTTTTACTATTGTATATATTTTCTTATACAAATAACTCTTTATGTGTAATAATTGATTCTACAATTTGTTAAATTAAATTCTGATAATGTACGTAAAAATAAAAAATTCTAGTCTTTAAAATAGATCTTTATTTAAGATCTTAACTAAAGTTAAACAATATAAGATAATTATTTTTCATATATATACCTACTAATATAATAAAATATTTAAAAATAACTATAGGTGAGTACCTATATAATAAAATTGGTAACGCACGATCGTTTATTATATGAACAAATCTGTCATCGTAACTAATATCTAACATATTATTAGAGCAGCCTATAAATCAAGTACCACGTTACAAATCGAAAGCGACCAATAACCGGCGCTGGCCATTAAATCAAATGTAAACAATAAAAGACAAGCGAACTACGAGTACCTAAATACCACATATAAACTTAGATAGGTAGATAGCCTAAGAGAATCAACATTTTTGCTCTTACTATGCGATGCAATAATCATAATACAAGGAGATCAATTTTATTTATTTTTTTTTATGGAAGAAGGACAAGGCACACGAGCCTGATTGGCCTTGGCCTTGGCCTTGGGTCACCTGATGGTGATCACCGCCGCCCACGACCCCGTGCAACACCAGAGGAGCTACAGATGCGTTGCCGGCCTTTGAGGTGGAGATAGACACGCCTTTTGAAGGTATTAGTAGGAAGGCCATTCCATAGTTCGGTGACGCGTGGAAGGAATTTTCTAATTTTAATTATTCTCTTACTGTTATCATTTATTATTGTTGTCAAATGTCACTAAATGAAAGCCGTCGTAGCCGTCGTAGCAGTTTTTGGGTTTTGGGTTTTTCTAGCCTAATATGCTTACTTTATAGTTTACTTATAATATTGGAAGGTCTAAAAAAATTAAATAATTTTCGACGAGATAGCCGCCTAAGACTTTAACACGCCATGCCTTATTCATCGACGATTGGAAAACGGTGCGACATATCCTCTATATTCTCATATTGACTCATAAAATAAATTGTAAATGTATAGTAAAAACTATTTTTTCTTTAATAAGTGACTACCCTTGTTTTGATTTGTAGATATCTTACGATGTATAGGGGAGCACAGAGAGAGAGAAAGAGAGAACGAGATTTTCCATTTTACTTCTTAAAGTGTATAAAAATAGAGGTGCGGACGATGATATTGGAGTCTCTAGTATGAAATAAAACACAAGTGACTTTAATTTCAATATAATATACAACGGTGCTGATTGCTTCATTTAAATTAAACATTAACAACGCAAACGATGCGACGCTTCATATGAAACGTGAAAATTATTTCACTCTTATTATTAAATATTAATAGCAGTTAACATAATTCTTGAGCAAATACCTTATATTTTGAGTATATGTATAAGTTATATTCAATAACCATTAATCGAGACCGTCGTGGCGTAGTGGCAAAAGCGTGGCGCGACGGTTGTAGATTTGGTTTCTAGTTGAGTAAATGTGAATTATTTTTTAATTAATATTTTTATTTCATCGCTCTGGTAATAAGGGAAAGCGCGGCGTCGAAATCCGACACTCAACACTGATTGTCTTAACCGTAACGTCCGCCAACGTCAATAAGGTCCCTCTGCTGTCTCTCCTGTATGAGGAATACAGCTAGAAGCGAGAGAGAGAGAGAGAGAAATTGAATTAATAGATATTTTCCATACTTTTAACTAAGTGACATTAACGAGATTAATTCCATGATGATGCATTTAAACTGAATAAGAAATATGTTCTATAAATAATGCTCACTATAATTTAAATCTCCTACTGACTCCTCTACGTGCGATAAAATTGGAAAGAAATACCACCAAAATACTTGTCGTGAAAACATTAGATTCCATCTACCTACCCTGCTACATGCAGGATACAGCGTGAAGCTAAAAAAAATATTTTAAATGCTAAAGGTTTGTCGTTTCCATTAATCGATTGTTACTATAAATAGAAATATAATAATCAATATTAGAAATATACAATTATTAGAAACTTTTACTAACAGTTGCGTACTTTCCATATACTCGTATATCTATAATAATAGATACTATTTCTTTCACTTTTAGTGTCCTAGTGTTGTCTTAAGTCTTGACATTTTATTTTGACGCTGAAACAATTACAAGAGAATTGAGGGTTCGCCGTCTGTTTTCTTAGTATTTTTTATTTGTACAATATGTTTAATGTTATGTCAGCTTCTGGGCTGTCAGCAGGGTAGGCAGAGAGAACCTAGTGTTAAGACACTCCGTTCCTTATGGAATGTTGACTTACGGAATTCAACGCAACGTTTGATGTTCCTAATGTTTAGCTTAATGTTGATGAATGGATATCACCTATCATATCCATGATATATGTAGGTATATGTCTAGTAGTAGTATACATACCTGTCTAGTATAATATTTCTAGAAAAGAGAGAATTACAGTGACCAATCACTATCGAGCTGGTTTCTTTAGAGAAATCGGGCAGTTTACTTGCCTGTTATATTTAAAATTACTACGTTGCTTTTATTTATTTTTTTCAGCTTTATCCTGATTATTGCAGAATAGAGAGACATTTCACAGTTTCGAGATACTGTGCGTAGCTGAAATGGTTTTGTTTTGCCAGAGCGAGGAATTCACTTATATCATTTACCAGGAATTCATCATACCAAATATATGTACATTTTAGTCAAGTCCATAAGATATTGTTAATTTGCGAAGCTATCTTCGAAACAATTATGCCGTTAAGCTTTATGGGAGTGTCCATAAAAGGTCACTCGTTTCTTTTTAACCATCTATTTGTATCTCACATAAACATGTGTAAGTGTAAATTAATTATCTAGAAAAAGTTTTTTTTATATTTAAAACAAATGCCCATATAAGGACAAAGTGTAGGCAATGTACATTGCAATCGCACTTGCTGCAAAATAGGCTTCTGCTATATTAGTCACTTCGAGGTATATATATTTTTTTTATTAATTACGGACACGTGGTCAGTACTTTTTGTAATTTGTTACATATTTTTTTTATCAATATTATATCTAGAGATTTTCGGGAAATTGAATTAGAATTGTGGTGTTTTCATTTCTACTACCTGGTACCAAGGCAAAATTGTGCAGTGCCTTGAAAACTCAACGGAAATTGGAGAACGGAGTGTCTTGACAAAAACTAAAGAAAAAAAATAGCGAATAAAATAATAGCGTTCATAAAGTTTGATTTAACTAATATAATTTTTATTGCTTAGTAAAGTAATATCGATTAGAGAGTTTATAATGAAGACCTTAATTGGTGATTTTTATATTAGAGTAAATTATAGTTTGTTTCATTATAAGTACTGCGTACCGACGGAATATTTTCTTTTATGTATGTATGTGATAATTAAAAAAATTATATAGTATTTTTAAAGTATAAATAAATAATTAAAGTTAATCCTATATGAGAAAGACAAACAATTATTGTAATATATGTATTTTTAGTGATAACTATTATAGTAGATTTCCACAAATATAATTATTGATATATTAATTAAACCTATGAAATAATATTACTTAAACAAATATATCATATTATAATAAACATTTTATAACAATATATTTAAATATTATCTACAACGATCTCCAATATCCATACAAAGTAAAGACTTACACAAAATTACGGGCTATTTCATGAATGATCCGATTCGTTCGTAAAAATATAAAAGTGCATTGCCTTAACCCGCAGTACGAGTACGTACAATACACGCAATCTTTATTTTAATCTAGTAAACCTAAAAAAGCAATAACACGAGGGAACACCCTCGTCTTCATAAATCTCACCACGCAGCATCCTTGATGTAATCTAACCTCAATCACGTAGCAGCGGGCTTTTTAAAAAAAACAATAATCTACCATATATGGTGCTTATTCCTATAGAGGCAGAGACAGCGTGGACTCACCACCAAGAGTCGGTGATGGGCGCCAGCAGCAGTAAACACGCGGCGATGAGGACCGGCCGCATTGCTCCCGTGACATCACTGCCTACTATGTCCTAGCCGTGACATCTATCCATATATATTATATATCATATAATACAAAATGATAGCGAATCAAATTAGTATATGAGACATTTCGTTCGGAACGTATATCGATTCGTTATATCGATACGGCTGAGAAATTCGCGGCGTTACGTGCGTGGATCCCTGTCGGCGAGAGATCGCGGCGCGGACTGACGCTCACCTGTGGCCACCCCGGCGCAAGCGCAGCGCAAAACGTTTTTCGCGCTATTTTGGCTAATATTTAGCGGGCTAGGCTTCGCGTGATTAGAAATATAGAAGTGGGGATACGAACTCTGGCCGACCACACGCGGAGACGCGGCCATGCACTTATGCGATTATGAACGGGTTCTCCGTCTCGTTTTCGATATAATTTAATACGTGGTCAGCGTACGTGTTTTATTTGTACGACTGCGATACGAATGTAGAGCGTAATTATAACATTTAAATTTAAACAATTAATTTTGATACAATTTTCTAGTGAATTCGTTAAATCGAATGTAGTATTATAGCACATAATGACTGATGCTATAATTTCGCTCGTATCAACTGGTATTTGTAAATTTGATAGACATTGTAAACAAACGTACGTTTAATTGCCTCTACATTTTTGATCTAAACCAATACATACTAATACGAAGCAGATATTCGTCGATATCAGAGTGACGGACAGTGAGAGGCGTACACGGCAGGCGTACAGTACGTCTATTTATAGGTGCACGGACACCACGTGCGAAACTAATTGTGTTATACAAATAATCGGTAAACGTACACACCTGCCCGATACTAAAGGGCCTATTTGATAGTGTATCAGCTGAGACGAATTATTAATGAAAATCTATTAGGAAAATAATATGTAGTATGAAAAGCTTGAATTAATTCTATTGCGAAGGCTTACTAAAAAATAAATTTTACACATATGTACATATTTAAACGTAAAAAGTTTTATTTTTCTTCGTAGCTAAAGGGCTTATGCGTTTGGCTGTAAACACGACAGGTTGCAGGGTAACGTGGTTTTAAGCTCAGCCACTCAACATGAAAATTCGGTGCAAAGTGGGGAAAGAAAATGGTAATTGAAGCGTATTTATTATATGTAAAACGTGTATTATTCTTTCAATTTACCCACAGAAATCCAAAGGATTGAAGACCATTAGGAAACACCCTCCAGTACAATAGTTATGTTTAAAAATTTTGCCAAAAAATATCAACATATAGAGATGTTGAAGCCGCGTTTTCGGTGTCGGCTTCATATCCACACGGGTGTCATAGTACGCAATCGCCCGTAACTAACTCATATTAATTGATACATCAAGTGCAAACGTCAGTAGTGTTCTGTTCAGAAGAGATAGCGAATTTGACATAAGAAACCATACACTGAGATATTTTTTTTGTATAATTTTGGTTCAATACACAACAAGTATCCTTGCCTGAGCAGCACATATCAATTTACATTAAAATTTATATGAGATAATGTGTTAATTTATTTCGTAATATTATAAAGATGTAGTTTGTTTGGAAGAAATCGACAATCTCAGGAACTAAATGGAATCGAATAATCTTTTATGTATTGAATAGGTTATTTATCGAAGAATTCTATATTATGTAATATAATCACAGAAGCCAAATGACAGGAAAAAAGCTGTTTTTAATTAATATATTTTTTTAACTATTTACCAAATAACAAGAAACCAGAAAATTTTCAACTTAATCTCATATCATAAAACTTGAGCTACTGAAAAAGTCAAATATAAAAAACTACATAAAGCTCGTTGAACTGATAAATGCTTTTATTAGCCTATTAAAGTCAAAAGCACTCTTAATTGTAAACATGCTGTGTATTTTATTACCGCGGCACGCTTTCCTAACGTACGATAATATTTTAGTGAAAATCTGTACGTTTTATATAATCGTTTAAATGTAGGCAAAATAGAAGGATATACCAATGAATATTTTATTTTCAATATATCGATATCTCATTTACTAACCACGCGTCTTTGGAATAGAGCATCTTATCATTCCTAACGCAAATTTACAAAAATCATAATAAATTTTCAATACGTATAACAGAACCTATACATTACAGCTTTAGCATTAGCATTAATTTTTATGGTTATTTGTATAGTACTTAACAAAGACAGTGTTTTTTTATACAAAAAAAATCGTAAATTCTCTTCTCTATCATTCTAGAGTAAATGTGCTGAGAAGATCATTTAGCGGCGGCAAGGCATCAGGCAATCTGTTACGAAATACCACCTGTTTACAATTTTAGTTTCAAAAGAATATTTAGCGTAGACTTTGGGCAAGATCAAAGAGATCGCAGCTTATACAATTGTTTAAGAAGCATTCGACAAAGAATATTATTAAATATATCAAGTTTTAAAATTACTTTGATTTTCTGTTTGAATTACAGACGGATAATATGCAGCTGTTTCCGAAATACTTCATAAACGTTGCGAAAATGAATATAAAAAATATAATAGTGCTTTATTTCTACCAGACATTTTAGAAGTAAATGTTTTTGGGGAGATGTTAATTGTATCATAGTAAATTCATTGATAAGACTTACAATACGTCATGTAAATTGTGAATGCGAAGCCAGAAACTTAGGGAAATTGTTATAGAAATTAAAATATTTTTAAATCATTTTCGTTGTAAGGGAAAGTGCGGCGTTGAGTTTCGCAACTTAGGATAAGTTAACTTAACTTTTAAATATATTAAATTAATAAATTTAACACTCTACCTGCGATGTCAGTATATGTAAGAAGCGAACAACAGTGTGATCATTCGCAAAATGACCTCTACCTTCACCCAAGTACGTAAAACGGAAGACACGTGAAAATAAACATTATAGAAAATAAATAAAGTTTTTCAAACTTTGGATCACTATATTTACTTTAGTTCTTTTAGTATTCTTCCTAGAACTCTTAGGCAATGTCCGATCTGGGAAATGTAAAACAAAAAATCAATTCCCAATGGCATACACAGTTAAAGATCCAATACATAAAAAACACAAAAAAAACACAAAACAAACCTTGTATTAAGACACTCCGTTCTCTACTTTTCGCCGAATTCCGGAGACATTACGTGTTGAGTGACGAAACTAAACGCCGCGCTTTGCCTCGACACCGGAGCGAAGGAATGGAAATATACCTACATTTAAATAAATAATTGATCTCTTCAAATGTAGATAGAACCCACAACCAGTCGGCTTTAAGTCACACTTTGTGCCACTGCACCACGTACGTATATATACAAGACGTATTAAAAATAAACTTAAATATAGAGTAAAAGCAAAGCCTATTTTCTGTGCAGGTTGAAAAAAAGGCTAACCTCCTATGCACCGAAGCCGCGGCACTTGTCAAGCGAACTGAATACCCCACTTGGCCGGCTCTAGTATGCAAGGGGCCAACACTCGCGCGCAAACAAAACATCTGGAGAACGCACTCCAGTTAAAACGATTCCGATGTCGGGCTTAACGCTATACGTTTTTTGCTTCTCAAGCGTAAAACCAACTAATCCTATGATCGATATATTGGTGACCTCTTAGATGTCTTGTTGCATTAACGTTTATTGTTTCAGAGGTCGTGGGTTCGATTTGTGGGGCACTAGATTTTGCTTTCTTTAATTTAGACTGGTTTTTAGCTTTAAGCTCTATTGGACGTATTGCAGGGTAAACAGAGGAATAACTTAGTGTTAAAATACTCCGTTCCTCTCGCACCGCCCAATTTTCGAGACATTGCGTGTTGAGGGGCGGAAGTCAAAGCTGCGCTTTATGATGGTACCAAAACCAGAAAATGAATATAATCCATTCCTATTAATAGGAATCGAACCCATGACCGTCGCGTTTACACTCACACGCTATGCCGCTGCGCGAGACCTGCCTTTTACGGCAAATTAATTTTGATATTGCATTGAATTTTGTTAAAAATATCGTTATCTTAGGAATTCTATCGAAGACTGGATAAGCTAGTTTAATAAGATATTTAGTAAAAAATATCCATTAACACTGTATTTGCGATTTGTAATGTTGGTAATAATTTTTAAAAAAAAGTTTAATGAAACCTAATACGATATCATGAACATGATTACACATTTTAATTCTTTGCTAATAAAAACATAAATTTAAAACTCAAAATTATTCTATATAACTCATATATTAGCAGTGTCTTTAGATATAATATTAAAGTTCAAAATATAGATAAATATAATTCTAACACTATTAAAGAAATCGTATAATTATTTTAATGTTCTTTTTTTATAAAATAACACATAATTATATTATAATTGCTTTAGAAATTAGAATTAGTATCATATAAAAATTATACACGCGTTCCCAAAAAATGGGATCGTGGCAACTGTTCTATACAAGAATCTGATACCAATTAATAGAAGTACACTTAACAAGAAACTAAATATCTAACAAATCAATTTGAGCAATGCAAAGAATTCATTCACCTCTGGTGATGTGAATATTTCATGTCAATGTTCTCTATGATATCGAAATCGCTTGGAGGTCTTCGTTAGTGTTGTAATCAATTAAATGTATGAATGGAATGTTTTCCTTAAATTTTTAAAAATCTTATACAACATTTATATATAGATATTAAGTAAAGGAAATAACCATTTTAATAGATAATACAAGCTTTAATATTATAATTTAAATCTTATTACAAACTCAATCAACTCGACTCGACAGTCGATATGTTAATAAAACCTATACGTTTCTAACACACAAAAGCAACAATTCCTATACGACATAGATATATTAGATGTGTCTAACAAAATTACAGTATCGATAAACAAGTTAATATAATGGGCACATCACTGATGTTATCGCGTCATCGATTAAAACATTTTGATTAGCTTTCAACTTACAAGCAATGTCATAATCTGTAATCTGAACCAAACGTCTTAAACGCCATTATGGTTATTAGTTAATTCTGTCGTTTCGACTCGACGCGGGTTATAAAATTAAATTCCATGCATTAGGTGCTTAATATGGTACTAGATACAATGAGACATGATGCCACCCCAGTCAAGTGACTGTGCAGGAATGAATCGATAACGATCTCAGATCTTTATGTCGATATGTCTACGATAGCGGGCACTCGACATCCCTATTCAAACCGTGAGTTTGACGAAAAACTTAATGAATTGTGACTTATAATGACGAACAGAGAGTATTCACTGATAGTTTAATGGAGAATTTTAAGATAATATCAAAAATAAGCTGTTTCAATATCTTCCAATGTACGTAGATAATTTATCTTAACTGTATTATTATTAGTTTTGTCTGTACTTCTGAGTAGCGTACCGGCGAAATTCAAGCAACAATTATTTGAGACACTTTGAAGATCATCTTGGCGTAACGCCTCTCTATTGACGCGATAATCGTGGGTTCGATTACTGCTTGAATTATAAATATATTAAAACTAATTTTATATCCCCGCTTTGGTAAAGAAAATTCGGTGCTGAATACCGTCACTCAGCACACAATGACCGGAAAACGTGAGCAACGGAATATCTTGACACTATATGCACTGTGTAAAGATAAGAAACGACACTGCTATTGTCATAGATTAAAATTTTAAAATTATATTGAAATAATATAAAATTCTAAATTCTTTAACAAAAAAGATTTTCCAACAGTCTTATGAGAACTTATAAATTCATCACGAACTACTTTTTTTGCTTTTACCTCTCAGTAAACTAAAGATGGGCCGTTTAAGGAAGGCAAACATGATCGATGAATATAAATAGAGATTTATTTACATGATATGGCTTCTGGATTTTCAATTATTTAAATGTTATCTATGTTATATTATTATTTTAAACCAGTTTGTCTGTGATTGTAAACGCGTGAGGCTGTGGGTTCGATTTCCATTCAAGGAAATGAAATATTAAGCGATCCTTTCAGGATTTAGTATTTTTTTTTGTCAAAACAAAAATATACGATAACCCTAATATATTTATTCACTGCCAAGTCGACGAAGTCATGAACTGGAGCTAGTAGCTCGATTAAGTTGTTAATGCCTGAAGGCGTATGAACATACTCATACATGGTGATTGTAAGAAAAAGCGCGACGACGCTTCAGAATGACTTATTGCCTACACTCTGGTACAAAAAGCACAGGTTATAACTTTAAAGCTCATTTATATGCTCCTTATAAAAGTTATACGTGAAGAAATGACATAAAAATATATTGCTATTTTGGTTTACAAGTATATTTTAAAATATTGTAATGGTGCATTTATTGGTAAACAATGTTACCATTTATGAAGAAAAATGAATGTATAGCAATTGAGTTACTTGAGGCCTTCGTCAGTATGTGACTGTAAACTCGACGATTGTGGGTTCGATTATTACTCAGGGGAATGAAATTCCCGCGACGGAATGCCTCGAAAATTCAGTTTAAGTGGGAAACGAAAATTACCTAGTGGAGAATGGTTCTAATACTAAGTAACACTAGGTTCTCTGCGCCTAGATTGCCATGTGTGGATTACAGAGTGAAGATAAAAATAAAAACAATTGAGTTGGTAATTCGTTGTAATACTTCCATATAATTAATATTATACCTGTGTACCTAGTGTACGTATATTATAATGTTGATAGGTTATAATGTCCGCATATCCTGCTATATGCAGGATAGTGTGGAACTTAGAACATTTATCCAAATATCTAAAATAATGAAAATTTACATAATTTTTATTTAAAAACTGTTTAGGTATAATATTAATGACGACAAAATAAAGAAAGAAATTTCTCGCAACAAAAGCTCAAAAGTAGCGAACTAATATAAAAATTAAAAGTCAATTCGCGAAGTGAAATGCCAAATCAATTGTTTTCGATTTGTTTCAACGGATTGTGGAAATAATTAGTGCCCTTTGAAAAATGCTCATTTGCCACGGGTGATAAATATTTACGAGTTATTGTTCTTTGATGACGGGAACGTTGTGTGTGGACACGTTTGGAATGAGGTATAAGATTTTCTGATCAAATAAATAATGGGGAACGGAGTGTCTTAACACTAGTTCCCTCTGCTTACCTTGCTGTGTGCAGGATGCAGCGTGGAGCTGATGTTAAGAATTTTTAATTAAATAAATATATCCTTAGTTCTTATTTGCTAGTTTGGTCCTTTTAACAGCCGACGCAAAGTGTTATACGTTGGACGTCTGCCTATTTGTCTGTAGCACCGTATCTCCTGAATTGGTGAACAGATTCGAGGGCGGTTATTTTTAATCGAAAGTTTTATGAAATTTAATAATTTGCCTAATCTATAATTTGCTTATCCACATACAGCCAATATACATTCGGAACATATTAAAGCGCGGTCGCTAACGTTAACAGTAATTTCGTAATACCATAATATTTTATTAGCCCCCAGTTCACGGTGAAATGAGTTACTCAATTAGTTGCATAAAACAATAGCGTTGAACCGGGCTGATTGTGTGTCAAATGATACCGCTACTTATATGAAAACTGTACATATAATTGAATTACTAAAAGTTGAAAATTAAATATTATTATTTATTTAGAAAATGTATAAAAAATTGAACGTGGCTTTGAATTTGTACATCTTGGAAACCGTTCTAGCGCTCTAAGTACTAAACCATACGTTCTCATTAATCTACGTCTAAATTCTTCTACAATTGTTACATCTTATTCATGTTTTTAGCATCGCTGTAGGCAGATTACCCAAAAATAATTGCTTAGAATTATCGCTTGTAAAGAAAAATGCTATTTATTTAATATCAAATTCCGCTATGTTCAAATTTTTATTAGTTTTTATTTTTTTCTTTCCCAAGTGTAAAATACCTACGCTATATCTTGCATATCGCAGAGAAGAGACAGCGAATCTGGGAACCTAGTTTTAAAAAACTCCGTTTGAAATTCCGAAATACCGTTACCCACTTTCCGCCGAAATCTGGATTTACTGAATGTTGACTAAAGCTAAAAAGAAATGAAAAAAAATGTAAATCTTTTATTCCCTCGAATAAGAATCGAACACACAACAGTTGTACGTATTTGATTTCTCTGCCTTACTTCTTAAAATAGCGGAGAGATGAAAAACTAGTAAATTTTTTGAATCTCACGCATAATAATAATAATCATAATCATACAACGTAATAAAATGTGTCGCCACACTACCTATCATAATAAATTAACATAAACAAACATAATTTACATAAAATTTTATATATACTTTTCTAAAGTGACTCATTTGTGAATTTGTCTGGCTAATTTGTTAAGTTCCCATGTGATGTCGGAATGATCTGTGACATATTTGGCGCTTGTAACCGATTCGATTCTCATGTCGACCTACCGCGCTCACGCTTGAAATACGATTGGCATTTGGTTCACATTCATAATTAAATAAAGAAATTTGATTTAAATTAGCTATATAGCCAATATTAGTGGAGCTAGGTGTTGTTTTTAAATAAATTATAAGAAACAGTAGTTTATTTAAAAATATATATCATGCCGAAATTAATATTAAATATTGAAGTCGAAGTTGACCTACAATCCTGGAATTAGCTCGGTGCACTACTGACTGGTGCTCTATGTATTATACCACATACAACTGTGACGATTTTCCTAATTTCATACTAGTTCATAAAAAATACATACACAAACCTTTTCCATATAGATAAAAATATATATATTGTAGTCATAATTTAATTATAAGAGTCAGCGAGGTAGAAAATTCTACTTTAAGCTTTTCACATTTAAGTACTTCCACATGCATTGAATTGTGCTTAAAATAGGTCACTGAGTTAATCATATTAAATGCCTAACCTATTATAATACTAACTATTGCAAGCAAGTAGCGACATCTAGCGGACAATTACTTTTATTAGCTTTTGCAAAGCATATTTTATTTAAAATTAAGTAAAGAAAAGAAACAAGTTGCCTATAACATAAATTAAAACAATCGGAAAAATAGACTGTAAAAAAGGAAGTGCACTGCCCGGGAATCGAACCCGGGTCGCAAGAATGGGAATCTTGCATGATACCACTACACCAGCAGTGCTTGTCATTGGCGAGTTAAAATATTATACAGGCTATAAAGTCTTTTTTAGATAAATCGTAGTTTTATATCATCTAGCATTTATATTTTGTTATCACAAGCAGAGAATATTTAGTGTCTAGATATTCCATTTTTTGCCTTCAGCCCGAATGCAAGACATTTCGATGGGCGTAGCCCAATGCCGTTCTTTGTATAATGTATAGTCAGAATCGGAAAATAAAATAACGAAAAAATATGGACACCTATTAAGTAGATATTAGTATAGTAGTAAAACGAGAAGAAACAACTCCTTCAACAATACACTTTTGTGAACTACAAAAATCTAATATTCTTATAGCTTGTAATTTAAAAATAAATACAATAAATGAGTTTTTTAATAATCTTATCATGAATTGAACTTACTACTATTTTGACTTATTTCAATTTTGGTATAACAAATTATACTTAGTTACTTTATAATAACAGTGCTTGGTGAGAACACGAGCTTCCTAGAAGGCAACGTCCTTATAGGTCATTTATTAGGTTTTAGAATATCTTAATAATAGAGGAAAACAATTAATAATATGTTGAAATTATTAATAACTTTGCGGTTTTCAGATATTGGGAATATATATTTATATACACATAGCATATACAGTTTTGAAATAACAATTAATATCTGATGTAAAACATTTACATTTTATAGCAAGAGTATATACTTATGATGGTTTTATGCCGATTTAACTTAAATAATCTTATAAAGAAATCTAAACAACCTAAGTATTTTATTAAAAAAATAATTTACAATGTATTTTCTCTAATCAATTAAATTTTTCTGGGATAACCTTCGAAATTATAAAATTGTTCAAATTATACATAAATCATACAATGTTTATAGCACTAAATATTTTAGGTACCTACCTCAATATCCAAAGAAAAATTCCACCTACACCCCGATGGGCCGAAAGTATACCGGACGCTGGCACGTAAACACTGATCGGCGCGGGCGCAATAAAAATGCTGTAAAATTTTGATGTTTCTATTCAACATCACCCATACCTCTCGCACTCACAGGTTTCCACATATCTATCTCTCTCACCTGAGAATGGCTCAGATTATTATCAATGCACTTTACATAAAGCAGAAGTTCCGATCTGACATTTATGTGATTTTGAAAGTAAATCGTATAGCTTTAGTGCGCGATAAGTGGCAGAGAATGAGGTGTCAAGTAATAAAATTAATAAATGGTTCTAGATTTCATCGCTAGGACGATTTTTCTGAAGGCGATCTATGGTTTATTAAAATTTATATTTTTTGATAATCGCGACGCCTTAGAAGTTTTTATGGGCATCTTCGATCAGTTCGTATATGCAAAAAAAATCAATTAATTAAAAATGATTTCTAACCTCTAAAATCGCGTCTATCTCCACCTCAAAGGCCGTCAACGCACCACCTCCTCTGGTGTTGCACGGGGTCATGGGTGGCGGTGATCACCATCAGGTGACTCGAACGCTCGTTTGCTTTGTCCTTTTTCCATAAAAAAAAATCCTTTAAAATTAGTTTCTAATCTTGCGTACGATTTTTTTACTATATTTGAGCACAAACTACGCTCTGTACGTTACTTACTCTGTATAAATCAAATTATAAAGTTGTTTGTCTAAAACTTATCAAAAGAGATATAATATAAAAAATATATTTTTTACTACATATTCAAGAATTCCATACATAAAAAAATGAACTACATTCATCATAGAATAATCTGTTAATTGAAGACGGTATAAACCAACATTTGGATAAAATGGTGGATTCTTGGTAAGTAAGTGTTTACAATTCCTCTTGAATCATAAGCTTTGTGGTTTCTTAGAAGAGTACTTCCTAGTAAAGTATTACGAATAGAGTATAGAGCCAAAGGATACTAGTAAAATCTTCTAATTCAGTAAACTACCAGTATAATCGTAGTATGTAGGTACGTACCTATATGAATATCAGTTGAAAATCTAGAAACGTAAACTAAACAAATTTGCTAAGTTTACAAACTTTTTTCGTATATTTTATCCATTTACTGTCATATCCTCGTTCTGGTAACGAGGCAAAGCGCGGCGTTAAGTTCCGAAACTCAATTCGATCAAATATTTATGAGATACATGCTGAGTTTCTTCCGCTGGTTCTTCTTAGGTCTGAGGCACTAACTTTAGTGAACTGGTGGTAAATTATTTTAAGTTCAAATATGAAGCTTGTAACTTTTTATTTTGAATAAAACTATTTAAATTTGAATTTATACTAAATTTAATATTTTTTCCATAAAAACGTTTTAAAGTCTATATCACTTATACGGCTGCCGGCAGTCACCTAGCGATAAGTAAGTCCGTTTTCTAGAATTTTTCGAGACATTCCATCCTTCTTTTATCTTCTACTGTCAGGACGAAAACAAAACAATTTATTTCCTTAAATCGAACCTACGACAGTCGCGTTTACAATCTACTGTACCACGAGCGCCTCGATTGTTTTGTAAATTTTGGTCCAACACGCTCAGGAACACCGACCCCTTCACACGGTCCTAATGACCCGGAGATGTTATCATTACCAATTTCATCGGAATGCGAGCGAAGGAATCGATATAATTTCCCTCTTAATGGATCGCTAATAGCTTTAAACTGGTAACTAAAATGACGCTTGAACTTTTTGTGTAATTAATTTTTTTGCGAACATATAATCAAATAAAGTCTTCATTTAAATATTTTTCCATTTAAATGTTACCATATAATTATTTGTCGTGTAATTGCGTTATTTATGGAGATTTTTTCTCGTAAATACGCGATAAAATTTAGATATTATTTAAATACTGCTCGTGTTCGTTAATATGCATATATTACAAGTGCTTGTCGTTGAAATTACTTGAACTTTGCAATATTTTATCTATTAGTTTTATCTACTTATATATTTGAAATATGTAGATTGTAAAAATAACATGTTTTATAAAGTTGTTAGCTAACACCATTTATGTGCACGGAAGTTGTAAATGGAGAACATTTTAAAATATATTTATCGCACTTACATTATCATCAAAAGAGTTAGAAAACTATTTACTAATATTGTGCAATTTGCAGACCGAAGTAAAATGACGTTTAAAAATAAACCCTCACATATTTGTCTTTTAGGTAGACAACCTAGTAAGTATCTAGAAATATTCTTTTTCTCCAATACCCGTACAATTGATGGATGTCAGCACTGTTGATTTCAAGCTGAAACGTTGCAAATATAAAACTAAATTTGGCTAACGTTATTTCAATTTTATTCAATTTCCCAATGATACATCTACATTACGAAAGATTATAGGACTAAGCTCCACTTTCTCCAATTCAAGATTACATGTTGACAGATAAGATCTTCAACTATATAAATCATGGAAAATTTATGTTACATTTGTAAATATTACCAAAGAAGCATTATTAGAAGAATTGCTAGGCAAGCGTGCATCACCGTAGATCGCATCAACGCTCACCACACTTGATGCGGGCAAACGCAAGCCTATTCCATAGAAAAAAAAAGAAGAAAAATTAAGACTCCATAAGATACATAAATAAATATCAACCGAATTTAAAATCTACTTTTTAAAGTTGATTAAAAACAGCATATAATAATAATAAGCGTAAGCCCTCGCACTGAGCTTCAGTGTGAAAATGTATTAAATTAGTCATAGCTACGTTGATTAGTCATTTCAGGGGTTTTCAGACATGAATAATAAATTATGATGAATCACTTACAAAAAGTAAGTGAGGCTGCACAAAGTGACCTTAATGTCCTTTTTTGCTCTCACCTCCGTCAGAAATTTCCATGATTTAATATTAGACATACCTGAATTAATTATTTAAAAGTACTAGTTAGCTAGTTAGTTATATCTAAAAAATCCTATAGATTAAAACATTTTACATCCACATTTTAAACGAGTGCTTTTTTTTACAAACGCATAAAATAAGCAAAGGTCGATCGCTCTTTAATAATAAATTAGTAAAATATTTACATTCAAAAAAAACCTTTTTACCTGTTAAATTAATTATAATAACAGAACAAAATTAACACGACACCGAGTTGTTTTTAATTTAATACATCAATAAGCCACAACAAAAACTGGTGGTCCCAACAAAGGCACCTCGTGACTCAGCTGACTCCCAGCGTAATATAAAAATTAAATAGAATTAATTATATAAGCGCTAAGCAAAACCTTCAATTACCCCGTAATCTGTGATCTGGGGTGGATGAATAGCTACCTTGCCTCAGAACGACGGACGATTCTCACGAAAGATTGACATAATTATTAATAACGTACGTCTCGGAGGAGGGGCGATTGACACATTAATTTATGAAAAACCAGAACGGGTTAAAGTTGAATTAAACTAAAATGAACTTTAAAACTCAAGCTGGCTAAGCTGTAAAGCTTTTCTAAGCTTTAATATTATGTTTGTTTGAGTTCGATGGTATCAGTGGAACGGTCTGAGACCGTTCTCGTCATCATGAGACAAAGTGATTTTGACGCGTCATAATGTAATTATTTGCGTATCACTGCTTATATTTTTTGCTTGTTGATAAAAGCTGTAAGTGCAGCTTTGTGAACATCTTTTCTTTGCTTGTCAAGATGATGACATGGACTTATTTTGTATCATTGGAAACCACTTGTTGTATTTAACTTAATAAGCTATAATTTATTATATTGGATTTCTAATAAAAAGAAGCTCTTGGCGCTATTACGACGTATAAATAGTTAAGTTATAGTAAGTGGACGGAATTTAGCGTCAAGACACTCCGTTCTGCATTCTCTGACCAAATTTGAGAGACTGCGTGTTGAGTGGCACAATTCAAAGTCTGTTTCAAAGACGGCAGACTAGCATTTAGGTACAGATTATTCAATCATAACTGCGACACAATTCCAATTTAATACTTATTTTCGTAGTATAAGGTGCATTCGTAATATTAGATATGCATTACTGCAAGATTTTAATGTATAACCCAACCATATTACCCCGCATATAGCAAGGTAAGCATGGGGAATCTTTTAGACTTAAGATATTTCGTTCTCCATTTTTTACCAAATTATCGACATTGCGAGTTGAGTGATAAAACTCAAGGCCACGCTGTCTTGTCACTAGAGCGAAGAAATGAAAACAATACACCCTACTACTACTAACCTAACCCCCCCGAGTGTGAATCGAACCAACAATAGTGGATAAATAAAAATTGCAAATACCTACAAAGTAAAAAAAAAAGCAACTATAAAACTACAAGAGTCTAAAAATCAAATAACAATAAAAGCGATAGGCACACGGGGCGATTACCATATCGCCAGTATAAAGTACGAAGGGCTGGCCACGCCCTACCACGCCCAACGCCCACTCGATTGCCTAATTTCCCACTTTTTCAATATCAAATTCCTCCCGCGTAGTTTTTGGACCTCAATTCCTAAGGTCCAAGATCAGATCTCAGTCTACATGCCAATGCTACGAGAAGTCTTTAGATATTTTAAATAATATTCTTTTTTTATAATTGTGTAAAAATTTCAAGTGAAAATGCTATTATTGTGTACCTAAATATATTTGAAGAAATAAAAGAGCCTGAAACGTTGCAAATATAAAACTAAATTTGGCTAACGTTATTTCAATTTTATTCAATTTCCCAATGATACATCTACATTACGAAACATTATAGGACTAAGCTCCACTTTCTCCAATTCAAGATTACATGTTGACAGATAATATTTTGAACCAAATAAATCATGGAAAATTTATGTTATATTTATTTAATTTATATGAAGGCAGACGGAACCTGAGACCTAACATTAAAACATTTCCGCTCCCCCACGTTCCTCCGAATACTGGACGCATTGTACCTATATTGAATGGCGAAACTTTGTTGCCAGAACGGAAAAATTAAAAAAAAAATCGTTTCCCCGAACCCAAAACCGTCGCGTCTACAAAAATACACTGCCACTGCACCACGAGAGCCCCATACACATATGTGTATATGTATGTTCATATAACATATTAAACGTAAAGCTAATCAAACCTTCAATAGTTTCAAATCACTGAATACAATAAAGATAATTAAACAACAATCCAAATACTCGACAAGCGGATGTCTCACAGGTGGTCGCAATAATAAAATAATCACAAACATTGTTAATTATTAAAGTACTGCCTTCAAGACTTTCATGCCCATCATTTTGTTTCTCTCAGAGACAGATATTTATATAGGGTATACGTCTTAATTGTTTCATATAAACATACAAATTTTTCACGAGGCTCTCGCGGCGCAGGTGCATAAGGGTGTGACTGTAACGCGACGGTTGTGGGTGCGATTCCGAGGGAATTAATTATTATTTCGTAATACTTTATTTTCTTCGGCCTTGCACTAAGGCAAAAGTGTCGAGTTCGGCTCGAAAGATTTCACGGAAAGTAGGTTCCCTCTGCCTAACCTGCTGTATGTGAAATAAAGCGTTAAGTTGATTTAATTTTTTAAGAACTTCCATTTAGTGCACTCTGCATATGGGCCATATAATATTTAGAAATATATCACTAACAATATACGTAATTTTCTTTTCAATTTTAAAAGAACATCGGATTTAGTAAATTAAATACATTTATTACTTCACTGTCGTTTCCAAACATTTCATATTAAGCTGGCTTAATTCAGAGATATTACCCAGAACGGGAAAAGAAACAAAATTTCAATATGCACTATCTGCTTCATCTATACTATGACAACTGGAATGACTGCGCACCCAGTGGCGTACCCAGAACGACCTCCATCGCTCACCGAACGATCGAACTGACGAAATTAGATCGATTAACTCGATAAACCTATATCGTTGTATCGATACTATTAACTCGATAAACCTATGTCGATAAATCGATATCACTGACAAATTATACTGAGAGTCCTGTCTGCACTCGATTGATGTAGGTCCAGCTCGAAATATACGAGCTAGCTTAATGAAGCTTAATAGTGGAATGTTGGCAAATTGATAAATCATTTCGTCTTAAGCTTTGTAAGCTATCGATTTGTTTTATATTATTTTTATTATGGGCTGAGTTTATTTATTGACATTGTTTTTGCTTAATTTAACTTTATTGGGACATAAAAAAGCTTATTTTGATTCAATATGAGCTAGGGAAGCCAATGACAATAGAAATGAAAGTTGATAGTGAATGTGAGATTTTTTGGTTACTCTATTTTAGTTCCAAGGTAGGAACACTTTATTAAAATCTACATTCAGAACAATAGTAGAATGAAATTACTTAGATATTATGCTCTTACAGTTTCACGATTTTTCCCGCATAGCATGTCAGGCAGAGCGTTAGGATACTCTTATCCTCCTTGCGTGTTAAGTGACAGAACTTAATGCCCTAATTTTTCTACCAATGGGGGAAAAAAATGGCTAAAAGGGAAATGAACATAAACATTAATAGTAGAAATCGAATCCAGAACCATTATAATTACACCCAGACGCAGTTCCTCTACGCCACGACGGCCAGAGATAATATTGCAAAACATTTATATATTTTAGAATTTCATAATAATATCTAAAATTCTTATACAATTTTCTCGAAGCCAGTAATATAGGGTACGGTACTTAATTAAATATCTACGGAGCGCGCGGCACGCGGCGTGCTTCATACATCACTCAGCGACAACCCGACTGACTCGTGAAAGACCCGTCTGTAAGAATTTTATCTATTTAATTTACTTCTTTGATTACTGTGTGGATCTTAAAGTTTCTTTCTTTTATAACTTAAAGTTTAATAAATTATCTGTGTATAGAAGCCTACATGCGATTGTAAGCGCAATAGGTTGTGGACTAAAATACTACTAGAGATAAGTGAATATTTCAAATTTTCATTTCCTCGCTCTGGTAACGAGGTAACGCTCAACAATGGCTCCAGAATTCGGCAGAAAATGAGGAACGGAGTGTCTTAACACTAAAAACCCTCTGCATATCCTGTTATGAGGGGAAATACAGCGTGATACTAAAATAAAACAGTTTTAATAGATATCAAAAATATATATCGAATAGCCAAACAACACCGAGTAGTTTCGCTAGTTCTACACTTATATATTTAAGTCATTAAGACTGTAATTATAAGAACATACTAAATACATTCTTATCGTGAATTGCGATCGCAGACTTAAATATTTAAAAGGGCATATAAACATTAACTCAATTTGTTATTTATATTAAGCAATTGCCGATGGTATTGATTGATACGCACTTAGCGGGACAGATTTATGAGGTACCTACTATGGACCGCCTAGCTTATCTAAATCGGCTACTGACTTTAAATAGTAACCATAATATAATAAAAAACAAGACAAACTATTTACAGATATAGGTTTGAGCACATGGAGAAAATGATGAAGGATTCGAAAGAAGAAGTGATAAGGTTGTAAGGCATTGGAAGACGTCGATTGATCTTTGAGAACACTGTATGGATATTAAAGGAAGGGCACGGGATAAGCATGATAATCACCAAAGGGCAAGTATGGAAACGTCCTCTCTACCATCACCTCCTAATAAAATAGACAGAGGGTTCACCAGAAATCAATCCAGACCAATATAGTTGGTATAGAACCGAGAACCATCACAACGTTAAGAAAAGAAAAAGAAAGGAAAGAATATAGAGAGTATTCCCATATCCGCATTGCTTTACTACTAGCAAATCACTTACTTTTAATTTCAAATAATTGATAAAGAACTAAAAAATGATAAAAAACTAAAAGACTATTCGATGTTAATCTAGTGCATTATAATATCATTCTCTATGTTATAACAAATTAGCGATGCAGCATTCAATAAAAGTGCATAATGAAACTAGCTGGGCTTAGCCATGCTTCAATTATACAGCACGGTTGGAATGCTAATGGGAGGAAAACGATAAATGCAATGCTAGATTTAAAGAATATGCCACTATAGATGTGGTTTAAAGCGTTACTATATCATATATTTAATTTGTTTTAATTATACAAATTGATGACAATTTGACAAAGATATTTTTAATTATAATTGACTTAACAAAAAAAATTAAGATTATTGCAATAGCTATTAATGAGGTAATTCAATTTTGTAATTAAATTAGTACGAGAACTATTCACTACAATGTTGCATGTTATTTAACAAAATACATAAAAAACAGAATTTATGTTTCCCAAGTATCTAGAACTAATTGAAAGCAAGTTTTCTTGTTTCTAAAGCGAAATTATCTAACTTTAGTCTCTTTAAATATATAGATAGCAAACATAAAATTATTTAAAATATTCGCAGTCAAAATAAGGCTGGGATATTATTTCTAAAGAAGATATGCGGCGTTGAGTTCTGCTACTCAACACGACATCACAACATCCAGAATTCGGCTGAACGTGGGGAACGGAAATATTTTAATGGAAGGGAAGTGTTCAACACTAGCTTCCCAGGTTCCCTCTGCCTACTCTGCTATATGCAGGATAAATGCAGCGAGAAACTCGAAAAAGATACGTTATTGAGACGCACAATGCACACAAAACGCATCTGCACATGTAAATCTCACGAACGGCAGTTTATCAAGATGGGTAAATGCTTGCAATTAGCCCATGTGAAATGTCGCATACAGTTGCTAACGAGGTCCCGCCTCGTGTGCGTGAGTTGCTTGTCTACGTACACTGGACGTTTTAAACGACAATTTTTATATAATTTTAAGGCTTTCTTAGTGCGATGGTGGTGATGGTGGACTTAACTAAAGGTAAAAAAAATCTATTATTTAATTTAATCCAAATTATTTCTTTGTGTGTGTTAAGCATTAATGTGTTGAAATTTTATACAGAATACTTTAAAACAGTATTCTGATTTAATATTATTGTCTAAACAATCTCTACGTATAGTAAGATGAGTGGACAAGTATATATTTTGGTATATAATATAACTTGGTGTATAATATAATTTAAAAAAGATAAGAATGTAAAAAAATATGTTCGAATATAATATTTAAAGTCTTGTTTGCTTCACTTTATATGCAGTTATTTTCTTCTTTTTATGTATAATTACCACAGCTATAGTTAAAATTGCTAAATTAAAATATAATTATGTCAAGAAAATTAAATAAGCATTGTTAAAAAATCAATATTAACTGTAGAGTAAAGTGCATGCATGTACCGTAAAACGTTGTGTATTTAACTTAGCTTTTTTCAAATTCTTCATGTAGATAACATTATGTTTTATCAAATTAAAGAAGGTATAATACGCTACGTTACCGTGAGCTGTATATGTCTTTTTTTGATCCAGTTTGGCCATAAAAATTGATTATTTAAGATTCTAAATATAACAAAGACTTTTTGGCTCTCCGTTCTCTCTAGGAATAAAGTAAAGAAACACTAAAGGAAATATTATATAAACATTTTAATAAAATGTAAGTAGCATAAAATAAAACTGAATAATATATTACAAACATAATTATATTACATACAAATTACACGACAAATATAAATTCAATAATTTATACATTTTATTTATTAACAGCACCAGCGTTTATAACGCACAGTGTAAGTTCCCCCTACAAACGTATCGACCGTCGTCTGATTTATAGTCCCTTTATATAGCCCCTAAAGTTTTCTAATTGAGCCCGTGTGGATCGTCCCATTTCTGTGTAATTAGCGTAAGCTTATGAGAATTTGTTGATGGGCTATGTAATTTTAAAGTTTTAATATTAGTTATTTATGTTTTGAAAAGATATAAAGGTCCATTCAACGTAGATGGGTTTTATGAATTGATAATATTGTATGTTATAAATATTCGTTTCCACTGTAGGTACAAGGAATAATTTTTGGCAATAAGGCAAATAAGATTTGTATATGTATATTTCAGTTTTCTTAGTTGCTTAGCTTTGGATAATTAAATTTTATATATATTTTTAGCTTAACACTGTCTTTACGTGTGCGTGTTGACACTAGAGCGAAGAAATAAAAATGTTTCATATTTTATTTCCTAAAGTGGAAATCAAACCCACAATCTGTTGCGTTTACAGTCACACGTTTGTGCCCCTACGCCATGACTGGCCTAAAATTAACTTCATTATCTTTTAATTATTTCTATAATACCTACGCAATGTTTGGTGATAATATTCACAATTGAAAATGAGTGCAATAACATACAGTAGCTGTAAAAGTAAGCTGTGAAAGGCTTGACACTTTGGCTCTGCGTAGAGACGTCTCCTCGCTGTGCGTTCTCTATCGCATTTATCATGGTGAGTGTTCTGAGGAACTGTTTGACCTGTTACCTGCCGCCGAATTTTCTAACCGCACAGCACGTCACAAACTTAAATATCATCCACACCATCTGGATATGTGGCACTCCACTACTGTGCGGTTTCGTAGAAATTTCCTTCCACGCGCCACCGAACTGTGGAATGGCCTACCCGCGTCAGTGTTTCCAGGTCGGTACGATATGGGTGCCTTCAAGAAGCGCGTTTATTTCCACCTCAAAGGCCGGCAACGCACCTGTAGCACCTCTGGTGCTGCACGGGGTCGTGGGCGGCGGTGATCACTGCCAGGTGACCCGTACGCTCGTTTGCCTTGTCCTTTTTCCATAAAAAAAAAAAAAAAAAAATACAACACTCTACTAATAACATAAATGTGAAAGTTTACGAGGATGGATGTTTATTCTAATTTCACATAAAATCTACAAAACGAATTTAGATGAAACTTTACTGTAATATAGTTTATACATCAGAATAACATAATTTAGCCAATCTATGGTATGGTATAGCCATACCTAATATAACAATAACTACAAGCGGGCGAAGCCTCGTGTGGATTGCTATTATTATGTAATATGTAGTAGATACATACATTATACAATGTACCTCTTAACAATGTTACCAACATAAACCCACAAAGGTATATTTTAGAGGATTTCTCAAGCCTCAACACATTGTTTCCCATCAAGCGAAGCTGCAAAGGTTCGCGAGATAATTGATAATAACACAAAATGATGCGTGACAGTAGCTGCCAGCGGTATGATGCAAACTCTTGAACAATCGTGATATAAGTTTTTTAAACAATGTTACCATATTCAATAGAATAAGTAATAAAAAATCTATATAAGTTTGCGTAGGTACTTTTATTTGTATTTTTCAGCTGGCTCTTGTGTTGTGTGTCGTTGTAAATGTCTATTTCTTTATTTTAAATTTTATCAAAAGAACAAGTCGAAAGAGTTATGCTTATGTACCGTAGAGCCTGCCCGGTTAGAGACAACAATTTTTATTTCTATTAACATAAATTTATTTCTTAACCAAAAATTATTATTATTATTAATTGATTATAAAATTATAATATTTTGTGATTAAAAATATATAACTAAAATTAACAAAATAATGAATAGTCATCCATGCAAATAATATTTAAATTAACCAATTCAATTTGTCTACCCGAGACATCTCCACACTAATAAGGAAAATTTCTAAAGTGGCAACACAAAAGCAGCCTCCATAGCGGTCTCTGGGGGAAATTTATTTAAACACTAGTGTTTACGAGCTAATGACAGACAATGGGTATTCATTGCCGACAATCGACCGCATTAAATACCTACCCGGTACACGCTATGTGGAAACTAAGCTTTGGTAAGGCAAATACCTATGTGAAAATTTAATCTTTACTTATATAAAAATCAGTTTCACGCTGTATCCCGCACACAGCGGAGTAGGCAGAGGGAAACTAGTGTTAAGACACTCCGTTCCCCACTTCCCGCCGCACCAAATCTATATTGAATCGGTGGATCGCGAGACCGTTGTGACACAAAGGCCGTCCCGTCTGAAGATTGTGGGCTCGAAACTCACTTAGGATAATGATTATATTTAAATTATTTTGATTTTCTCGCTCTGGTAGTTAAATCGAGGCGTTGAGTACCGCTACTCAAGATGCATCTCAAAAATTGATCGAAAAATGAGGAATGGAGTGTCTAAAAAGTAGGTTCCTCCAATAACGTACTTACTATATAAGTGCGAGTAAAATCGTAAAGCTTAATGATAATAGATCCAAAATATCCATTTCAAATACACAATTTACTTAGAAGGTAGTTAAAACGGTTAGAAAGCTTACCGTAACAAACGACCCTGTTTATTATTTAATAGTTTGTATTGTTTACATTTTATTTATTATAAAACCCACATATTACCGTGTTAGAGTAACGGTATACATTACGCTATTAGCGTGCGGTGTTTCACGTAGTTATTTACTGTGTTACTTAAGGGAGAGTCTAGTAGAAAAAACTACAGATTTTTTTTCATTATTGGTATCTATTACTTAGATGCCACCTTTTCTTTCCTAACTTTGGTAAGGAGGCAAAGAACAGCCATTCCACCACCCATTCCGAATCTGGAGATTCAGTGGAAATTGGGCAACGTAAGTGACTTAACACAAGGCTTCCATGTTTCATCTACCTACTCTAAAATCCGTAAAATATCCAAAACAAAAAATTAATACCAAATATATCTAGTAAATTAGATTTCGATACATTTATTTTTTGTAACAACAAGTCCAAAATATACTTTCATTACACTAGAATATGTTGCATATTGAAACAACATAATTATCGTCAAAATCTAAAAAAAAACTGTAAACCCCAAAAGTTATAACGTCACCTTAAAAAAGGCTTTGAGATATTAATATTATCATTTATGATAACTCCCCGGCTTTATAACGCAGTAAATGTTCTCAATGGCCACCAGAGTTTTACAACTTTCAGCTAGTTCTATGGACGTTTTGTCACATCTAATGGACATGCTAAATAACAAGGAAAGATTGTTACGCCATTGTCCGTTCTAACGTATTATCAGCTTTAGAGGTAGTAAAGTAATATAACATATAGCTGTATATTTATAGGTAGAGGTACTTAAGTCAATAATACCTCAGCTTCACGTTGTATCCCGCAGATAGCAGGGTAGGCAGAGAGAATCGTTCTCCACTTGTCACCGATTTTTTCGAGGCATTGCGTGATGAATGGCAGAATTTTGCTTTAGCGAAGAAATGCTAACGAGTGGGGATCGAACCCATAACCGTCGTGTCAGTCAGTCACACCCTTTTGCTCGTGCTACGACGGCCTCGACAAAGTGGGTATATAAACAATAATATATCGACTCCATAATTATCGACAATAAAATGGACAACACTATGACTTTTTATAAATTCCAATAAATAACCTCAAAATAAGACATAAAATCCAAATTTCCACAAATATACAATAAAATTAATATACAATATATGTATTGATAAAACGATACACAAACATGCATGTATCGAGATAAAAATTAATTCGAGTTAAGCGAATCCCGCAAATAAAAGCAATTTCAGTGCACAGCACTTGAGTGGTGCGTGGCAGATCAAAGGAACCATTACCATACCACCCTGACCGCGCATAAACAGATATAACAAAGGCAATCATTTCTTACGTAATTATGTTTTGTGGGGTTATATATATTTTTTTATCTGTTTTTATTTATGTTAATTTAGTTTTTTATTAATTTATGTAAATTTATTTTTATATTTACTTACATTTATTGTATAATAACTAAAAAAACATTGTCTAATTGCATTAATTTCTTACATTTATTATAGATAATTAATGATTTTAATTTTATTAAAATTTATTGAAATTAAATAAAATTAATCTATTGATGGTGAGACAGTTGAATGCAAACACGGTGGTTGTATGTTCTAAACCCACTAGGAGGTAGAATTAAATTATTTTCATTTCCCCACACTAAAAGGCAAAGCGCATCGTTGAGTTCTGCCACTCAACATGCAATGACGACGTCTCTCTCTATACATCTCTTTGGCTGAAAGTGAGGAACGGAGTGTCTTTACCCTAGGTTCCCTCTGCTCTACCTCTACCCTATTATCATATAAGATCATCCAACTTACAAGCTGATTATCAATTTTCATGCGAATTCATTCGATTTTTTAAGTTATAAACGCCGTAATGAATGTCAAATTATATTATACTAAATATAACAGAGGGTGACTGACCGATCTGTCAACGCACAAGCTCAAGTACCTATTAGAGGGACTGGATTTAATTTGATATTCGATTACAAATAAGGCCACTTATTAAGTAATATATTTTTTAAATTATGTTATAATTTTCGGTTGTTATTAGATTTTAGATTAAATCAATATTTATATTTTTATTCTGTAAGTATATATTTTTAATGGATACTATATATAATTTGTCAGTAAGAAATAATTTACGAGTCAAATTTTTATATAAAAATTCGAACTTGCACTTACTTGCTCGCTGACTTTACGTATATTTAATAATCATTGCACAAAAAAACATTTTTCTTTAATAAAAAGTATTTATAAATATTTATTTATTTGATTTTTCTACAGAAATAATATTTTTTAAACAACATTTTTGGACTAAAAGCATACAATTATCCCGCATTTTTAAACTTAATAAAATTAAATAAAAGTATTTTTTCTTTTCAATTCATATTGAGTTGTAAGCCATTACACGTTACATGTTAATTATATCGTATCCATACCCCACGTATAAATGTTTTCGGTTAGTACAACTTTTATGATGCTACGTTTTAGAGACGTGCTATTAAGTTTTTTTTATTTTATCGATAAGTCGTTGATATTTTTTATAATTTTGAAAATAAATAAATTTAGTTTTATTATATATAATTTCATATATGTATATGAATTCGTCTCTTTTTATAAATAAACAAATTAGTTTAATTTTAAAACTCTAGGTAACTTCTCAAAACTAAATAATATTACATAACTATAAAGAAAATATAAAAAATAATACTTAAAATAAAATTAAGTATTTTTTTTCCTTTCTTTAAATTTTTAAAAAATAAATACTTAGTCGAAAACATCACTATTATTTACATATTATTGAATACACACGCGACTGTCACCCTAATGAGGGGCTCACCCTTCGGTCACTTTCAATAGACACAACCCTCTCGATCATTCAACGATTTATCTTGAACCGAACTGGGTATTTTGTCAATTTGCCCCCTACAATGATTAATTGAAAAAAGAAAATGTTTTATTTAAAAATATGAAGTGCTGTCAGACGGTCAGTCAAGTTGATATTAGTCGAGTGTTTCGATTGGATACTTCAATCATTTTTTTTTAATATTTTATATATAAAATGTATTTATTATACATAAATTATAGCAATTTCAAGTTCTAAGAACACTTAATTGTATTTACAAATCATATTTATCGTATAGCTGTCTAAAGTCTAATAATACCTACAAACACAAATTAAATGTAACGATATCCGCTTCACAAGCTGAGATACAATCAAATGAATTTCGTAACAAAACAATTTAAAAACCAATAGCAACGGGACCTCGTTTCCCATGGTCGGGAATAAAACGCGTGGGGCGGTATTTTATATAGGCAGGGACTGGGTCCACGGAGCCACTGTCAAACGAGCTCGCTCTGAGAACACACGGCCGCCTAATCTTTTATTATTTCGTTATAGTTTTCTGCCGAAATATCGTATAATAATTGCATAAACAAGGATAATGAGAGGAGGAGGAGCCGGCGGACGCACGCCCCTATAGCTTTTTTCTCGGCGTCTGGGCGGCGCGAAGAACACGCCTCGGGTCCCACGCGCTTGTACGCGTCCGCGCTATAGACGCTATAGACGTAAACAAACGCAGCAAACCATATACGGAAAAACTAGTGACATTATAGAAAAAATAATTTAACTATATACCGTCGTCGTAGCTCGTAGCGACCGTCAAACTGTTGATGCTTATATCGCTCCCACTTATGTACATATTTAAAAGTAAATAAAAAAAACAGCAGTTTTGAGAGTTCGGCAACCGGTTTCCGAAGTTAAGTGACCAGATGATTTTTTTGTGCAACCCGTTTCCTGTTTTGGAGTGAAAATTTCACGAGAAATCTCGAGTGATCATCATAATGAACCCTAAAACAGAGGATGTAGTGTTACCAACATGAAAAAGCTGAGAGTTCCTGCGGATGAGAGGCCCAGAATGCCTGACAAGTATCCGGCGGCAATATATCTAGTGCTGATAATATTATTCAAAATGGCAAGGTAAGTTTTTTCTACATGCAAATGTAACAATAGGTTGTGAATGGCGATAATAATGACGATCATTGTTAGAATACAACATTAAATCTTAACTCACAGTAATTAAGTTGACAATTGGTGTTCTTAAACAGTAACGGGTTCGAATAAACAGGGGCGTTGCAAAACAAACTAAAACCTCACGACACTTATCATGCAAATCGTCTAAGTAGGCAGCTTCTAGAGCTATAATGGCAGTATAATCATAATATATGGTAATATATGTAAATTTAAAACGTGACAATCATATGTCACGATCCAAAGGCACAGATTAACAGTATGCAAATACGTGTTTCCGCTAAGCGTGTTAGGTATAATTGCCAGCGTGTTTGAAGTGATTGATTCAAGTGATGGCCTCCTACAGTGAAGTCAGGTTTCCTTTACGGCAGATTACATTTGGTGCGAATATGAATCTAGTTTATATGTTACTCTTTCAACATCTACACGTTTGTGACTAAAAAAGGTGTTGTTTTGAAAATGAAATTAACTAATCTTGTTCTTATATGTACAATGTACATATGTATATGATTATTTGTTTTTATAAGCATGATTAATGGTTACTGACAGATGACAAATACGAATTTGCTAACGAACATTTATTAAAGATAATTATTAATGAATATATTATAATCTTTTTAATATGATTTGTATTTAGAGAATTTATTTTTTTATAGACACTATGCTTAACTAAAAAAATCCAGTAATCATTTTTGAAAAAAATACTCAAATATTTAGAATATAAGTATATGAGTATGTTTAAACTCTATCCTCTTTATATAGAGTAAATAAACATTTTTTAAATTAAATTACAGCTATTACTGTATATCATCATCCTGCATGTATTATTTCAACATCGTCTCTACATAATTAAATTTAATTAAAAAATATAATTAAATAATATTTTTTACGTCGCTCCCCGAACTAACAACACATTATATTAAATGCAATTACAATATTTTTTATCAAAAACAAACAATTGCTAAGGTCGGTTTTATTTCTTCTCTTAGAAAACTAAGCATAACCCTCCATGAAAGAAAAAATAACAATTCCTACAACCTATGCGAACCTCTTTCCAAAATATTATCTTAAAAAAATATTTCCAAAAAATATACATTTAAATTTGAATTAAGTTTAAATTTGATTGAAATAACTAATGAAACTCAAACATGTTTAATATTGCGTACAATAACCTTATTTAACTTAACAAATAAATAATCGTTTAAAAACCGTTTAATCTTAATCTAATCAATGACTCGCCTTAACCTATTAGTCTTAAGAAAAAACGTATCTAAATAAAAGAAAAAGCGTAAATTACTAAGACGATACTGTCAATATAGAAAATAAGAGTTTTATCGATGAAATTAATTGCATATATTCTTAGAGCTTAAAGCTATATACAGATAGTGTTCGTTGAAAGTTTATAAACAGAGCAAATAGATATTAAGCAAGAGTACACATTGTTGGTACACGGAATTTCAATCAGACTGTGCAACGGGAAAACGGATGAGCGTAAGACGATTCTTAGGTATACCATTAAATCGTTTAGGCTATTAGATTTAAAGTTGATTTTCCTGCATCAATATACCAACGGAATCTCCATACACCCGCGGGTTAGGAGAGAAAAGTATTTGCAGAATTGTCGGCACGCAGCGAGAGGCAAGGCAAGTAGCTGTAATTTGTATTGAAATAACCTTTCTGAATGAGTATCGTAGCATTTCATCAGCCAGGCACCGACATCAGATTTATTATTTTTTACTGGCGAACTCTTAAAGCACGAAATTATTGTTTTTATCTCGTCTGGAGGTATTTTCGAAGCAATTATATTAAGTTCAGGCAGGAGTTTTAATTGGACCAGGGTTTAACGACTTGTTGGAAAAAGCTGTTGGTCGCTACTGAGAAAAACTTGGAATACAACAACATTCAGAAATCACTATAAACAAGAGAAAGCAATTTACCTTATTAACATCACACTTTCAATCTAATTGTTATTGCGGCCTTTTGTTTATTTATTTATATTTTACAGATTATTTATTAAATATGAGTAAAATCTTAATATGGAGAGGCTCTATAGGATTCAACATATATATAAATGTAGATATTTTAACTTTTAATTCCATGAAAATATGCAAATAAGCTTAATTTGGCAACTATTATTATCTGCATAGCTTACAAAGCTGTCATTAACACACATTATTAGCTCTTAATGAGAAATTATTTCATTAAGTCATAATCAAGACCCCAATAATCTATAATTATATAAATTATTATAAAGCAATAACCGGCGGGTGTTGAATCATTAAAATAATGATATTGCAATGCAAAAATGATACGACAATGATAGTAATGAGTGAGCGTCATTAACATCATTAGACGTCGGTTATTCGTCCAAGCCTTTAATGACACCGGCATACCCTAGGCGTGGGAAGGCGAGATAAGTTACACAGTTATGTAAAGAAGGAAAACACTATTTGACTTTTGTTGTTAAAGTTTTTAGTATTCCGTACTGTAGAAAAATATTTTCTTTCTGACCTAAAACATAAGAAATGTCATAAATTTTTTTACTGTTTTATTTATGCTATATTATATTATTAGTTAGTTCTATTATCTATATTATATTATTATTAGTTAATACTTATTTGTAGATTCGTTTGCATAGTCTACTAAACGTAAAATACCGTGTTTGCTTTGCTAAAGGAGAATTCTTCGGGCTGTAAGTTTTCCATCGAGCACTCAGTATTTGGAAGTGTGTTATATCTTAGTATCACTTACAATAAATATTTATATGTAATATGATCGATGATATGATTAACCAAATATAGATCTGTGGAAAATTCACAAGGGCGATTAAAATGCTATTAGTACGTACAGTTGGTATTTATTGAATTTTATATTTTGAGAACATCATCAGGTGTGTTTTGATGTGACCCAGCAAAGACAATATCTCATCATCATAGAAGATAATCATTTATTTAATTTTAATTTCACTTAAATAATGAGCTTTTATTTCAAAATATATTTTTCCTGCCTATCGCCATTAACATTTAAAATCAACTATATTTTTATATCACATTGTATATTCAAATAAATCTTATAGTGTTTTATTTTTACAAAAACAAGTAAAGTGCTTTTTTAAACAATATTTTTATTTTAATTTGTTAAAAACAAAGAAAAATAATAACCTAAAAATTATATAAAACTATAAATTCCACTTTTTTATATACTCATTAGATGTCAAAACTGTAATATTTTAACCTTAAAAACAAAAAATATAACTACGGATCCCATCACTCGTCGCGCCTATTGGCTTGACCGTCACTCTCGTACAATTAACTGATAACAGATGGAGTATGTTCGTGGAAGTTAAATAGTACACACCTTAAACAAAATACAAACTAAACTTACAAACTAAAGCTCTTTTAAGCAGAATATGAAATGGAGAAACAAATATTGCTCATAGTGAGCTTTCTCTATGTATGTTAAATTTTTAAAATATCATTTGGTTATATATTTAAAATGATTGCACGCTTTATCCCTCATATAGAAGAGCCGGCCAAGGGAACGACGTGTTAAAATAATCTATTATGCACTTCCTTTAACATATTATATTCTTAATTTGCAATAGGTATAATAATTTAAGAAAAATGTAGACAGACAGACAATCTGCTCTCCATTTTCTAGCTTAGTTCAAATATTGCGTACCTACTGTGATTGTGAGACTAATCTTCATGCTTTGTCTTGCCAGAGATCATTAATGAGAATAAATTTTTACACCGAGCGGGAATCGAACGCACACATATCACATTTTCAGCCAAACATTACCGCAGTTCATAACGATTGTCTTAATATAAATAATTATTAAGCTTTACATAAAATATCCTATCATATAATCTAAGTACGTACTAACTAAGTACTCCAAATCATAGGCTGTAGACAACGTTTTAAAACAAAATATTTTATAACTACCATCATTTTACGACTGCGGCTGAGTTTACATCTCAGTAGAAGAAAAAAATCCGAAGTGTCCAATCACGTAGTCTTATGCTGTCATCAAGATCAACGTTCGTCCGTATAATGGAAACGTGACATATTTTAAGAAAAATATAAAACTTCTACATTATAATGCAAAGGAATTCGTTACAAAGTGTGTCATTATAGCAAATTACATTCGGTAAATCGGGGTAATTCGGTAAGTCGGGGGCTATGACGACGGTTAGTATTTTTTATCGGATTTTAAAGAGTATATAGGGAAAATCGATTAAATTATTATTGCAAAAGTTTACTATAATATATATACCGATCCAATTTTTATTCTGAAAAAAGATACAACTAATATTATTGTAAACAAATATTTAGAAAAATATTGTCACATTCATGAGCCTTATGAGCATTTTCAGAAAATATAAGAAATAAATATTATATTCTTTAAATCAGGAAATGATCCAAATTATTTATTCATTGTCATATTTTAGATAATTAAGATCTTTGCCTTTTTCTTTACTAATGATACAACCCAACCAAATTCGATAGACAAATTGAGTTATTATTCATTACAACCAGCTATGACGGGACTATTTTAATCAAACTATGGTATTTCAGAAAAAATCCATGGAGCATTCCCCCCGAGTGAGCATCCACCATACAAAATATTAATTAAAATCCCCTAAATATTTCCAACGCGGAATACTTTAAAAATATTTGTTTAAAGTTGGGAGCGAATACAAATTGTTTCATTATTAAAGTATTTTGGGCCTGTACGATAGTATCTGGTCGTAATAAATTAATTATAACGACGTTTGTAAGCCCTTTGCTAACGATCAATATGGCCGTATCGCTATATACGAGTACGTAATATTTAGATATATTTTTAATACTAAGTCAATTGTAAACTTTCTAAATATTTGTTTGTAAGGGGTTCAATCGTGATTCAAGGAATTATTTAAAAACATATAAAATATTACCTTACTCTGGCTTCTTTATATCTTTTTATACTGTAATTCTCTTCCATGTTCGTTTTATTAGTATTGTGAAAAGGCAATATTGACTAAATTAATTTGGGATATTGTTAATTAAAATAAATTTCAACAATTCTAATTTATAATTTACTATTGACTTGTATACACATAGGAATATATTTAAACAAAATCAAGAATAATACATACTTTTCCATAAATATTTTTTTACTATAACAATTAATTTCAAATCTAACTAACTACCCAATTATTGGTTTATGTTCGATATATTTCACTAATCTATATATATAAAAGGACTTGTCCTCACTGACTGAGGTAAGACGCACGCCCAGCCGTTACCGCTGTGCGTAGAAACGTGAAATTTGGACAGATGTTTACTTTCGTATTCTGGACATTCACTAAGAAGGGATTTTGAAAAATTTTAACCCTAAAGGGGTGAAACAGGGGTTGAAAGTTTGTATGGAAAAAAATTTAAATCGGCACCAATTCTTATGAAATTTGAAATTTGGATTTTTAAAAGTATTTAATTGAATACGTGTTTTCTAGAAATCTCCTCTAAGGGTGCAAATAAGGGATTGAAAGTTTGTATGGACAAATTCTTAAATCGCCACCGATTTATATAAAATTTGATATTTAGACTTTTAATAATATTTAATTAAACATGAGTTTCATGGTTTTCTAAATTATACATCCTAAGGGTGTAAATAAGGGGTTGAAAGTTTGTATGGAAAAATCTTTAAATCGCCACCTATTTTTATAAAATAAGAAATTTAGACTCTTAAAAATATTTTATTGAACAGATGTTTCGTGGTTTATTAGCAAATAAGCAAGCGAAGCTGCGCGCGTCCGCTAGTATTATATATAATTTGAAAAGAAGTATATTTGTTATTCTTAAAATATTACAGTTTTGTTTTTAAATTTCAGTTCAAGAGACAACATTCTACCTCATCAGTTCAAGCTAAGCTCAGGCCTCACGTGCAGGATGGTCGGTGGCCTGACCAGAGAACAAAGGTCTGTCTGTCACAGTTCACCGGATACTGCGGCCATTGCTTTCGAGGGTCTGCAAATGGCAGTCAGGGAGTGTCAGCATCAGTTCAGGTGGCACAGGTGGAACTGCTCCAGCTTGATGACGAAAAGCACTAATCCTCACGCAAGCGGAATTATGAAGAGAGGTAAGAATAATAAATGAGTAATTTTGTTTTATTGGTATTTATCTTCTGTATGTTCTTAAAGCTGTAAGCTATTCGGTAGATTGTGTGTATTAATAATTTGCTTTTTAAAACAATTAAATATAAATATATATTGAAGTGTTAAAAAATAATTTACATTAAATTTTACTTACAAACATAAAAATTTGACAACATACACAAAAACATAAAGAAGACATAAATTAAAAAAATAATGAATAAGCGACAAACTTTGTAAAGAATAATTAAAACAAACGTTACTGGGAGGCTGAGATAATTCTCAAGAGGGTCGAATGTTTAATTACTTTGCGTAATAAAACCTTCAAAACAGCAATAAAAATACATATTTATTTACGAAGCTTTGTCGCAAATGGACCGCCAATGACTTTGTAGGCCACACTGCCATGTAGGTGGCAGCAATCACCAGCAACGCCGAACCAGTCTGTGTAATTCCATGAGAATTTTATTAAAATAAACGCAACTAAAGTCTCAAACCAATCGCGATCGGCCATTACAATCCGAATTTATTACGAAGAAAAATTATACACGCATATTAAGACCCACCGGACGGACGAGCCGACCGCATTGTGCCCGCGGTACTTACCGCTCGTAAGTCTTTATGTCTATATCACCAAGTGTAAAAGGCTTTGTCGATCTCATTTTTTCCACAAGCATCGCACACGTTGACGCGGAAATTTACGAGCATGAGAGATGGGAGATGGGACAACAAATAATAAGACAGGCCTTGGTGGCCAGGTGTGCCCGCTCCCGCGCCCCGCGATTTCACGCTCCGTGTGGGTCCCGGCGAGCTCATCTGTACCCCGCCATCTTCAATTATTAATGTTTAAACTCTAGAACTAACTAGGTTTATGGGTAGGTCGATATAATAGAAAGACTTATTAATCATAGTATTTTCAATAATTCTCAGAATATATTTTTTTAACTCTACGCTATATCCTACTTATAGCAGTAGCTAGTGTTAAGACACTGCTCCCATTATGACACCTACTTTCTCCATTTTCCGCCGCATTTTGGTAGCATTGCGTTTGTAGTGGCAGAACTCAACGCCACCAAAACAAGAAAATTATAATTTAATTTTATAATAAATTAATATTATAATTTAATATCCTGAAGTAGAAATCGAACCTTCAACTGTCGCGCTTACAGTCACACATTTATGCCCAGCGCCACGATTGGTCTCACCTAAAAACATTTTTTAATTATTATATACATACCTATCCTTAAGAAGTAAATGTAGAATTAACCATAAGTATGTTAGTTGATCCTATTATTTATCAACCATTATTAGCATGCATCCGTAACGACACCTTCCGGCCTTTTAACTACAGAATTGAGAAAACCGTCAAATTGAAAAATTGTGAAAAAATACCGTAACTAAACACTTAAACATATTTCTTAACTTGCCCATTGTTAGAGCCCGATTGAAACGTTGTCGGGTAAACGATACCAAAAAAAACCTAAGAACAAATCAAGAGATGCTTTTAAATAGGATAATGGCATCGATGATAGACGAAGAAAGATAATAATGAATTCGAACCTTCGGATTTTTTCAGGTGATCGCGTAGATAAACCGATAAAAGAACTGGACTTTGGTATTCTGTATAGATCTCTACATTCTCTTGTATAAATATAATACTACAATATATACATTTGCTGCAAGTCGTAGCTTAGGGACACAAGCGTGTGACTGTAAGCGCGACTGGTTGTGTATTCGCTTCCCAGTTGACGAAATGAAATATTTAACATTCTCATTTCTTCGATCTGGTGTCGGGGTAAAGCGCTGCGTTGAGTTCCTCCACATATAAAAGTTAGGAGCGGCGGGTAACACTAGGCTCCCTCTGCATAGGTACCCTGCAACATGCGGGATACAGCGTGAAGCTGGAAAAAAAACCCATTTCACATCCTTTGTCCTCTAATGAGGTAATTGTTGGAAAACGAACACAACTCTACAGGTTGATAGTGGCTGATGGGAGCTGGAGATTAGCGCATGTCTCACACCACAGCTCTAACGTCGGCATGAGTGAATGGCGGCCCGGGTGGCAAGTTGGCGCTCGAGCGTCGATACAAATCTGACGGCGAGCGCACGTGACCCGAATACGGGACGCGGACGTGTCATAAAAAAGTGACACTTATTGGCGTTTTATATCAACCACGTGTCAACAGGTGACGGAGTGGCGACGGCCAAGTATGATTATGATGCTGCAAAAACGAGATGCGTTTTTATGAGACTTCTTATCTGACGGTGAGCCGTGGGAACTTTGTGAGATGCTCTGATGCTCTGATGTCTTCATTATAAACGTGTGAATATTTTTCGTTTTTGTTCCTTTTCTTTTTACTTGCTGAGTAAGCCATACCGTGCCAATTTTAATTATCAGGTAAAATCCTATTAAATAATAATCAACTGAAGCCTAAAATAATAGTTTTTGAAGTGAAAACGTGAAGAGGACGTGTCAAAATGCCTGTCCCAAATAGCCGTCCTTCTAATGGCCGTGATAACATCTCTCGGTGCGTTACCGAGTCGTGCTCCTGGAGATGAAGATGGCTGTCAACTGTGAGAAAAAAACACAAAAGCTCCATAAAAATATGAAATTGTTAAGGATACTCCATGTTAGGACGTGACGTGGAGAATTTTTTTAATCGCTTTGTTCGCTTCGGGATTACACGAACGCCTTTAAAAGTTAATTAAGTCGAGCGATGATACTACAAAATTGTTACTAAATGTGTTCATAGATCTCTTTCGCATTGATTTGAATCCATATAATCGATTATACCAACAAATTCTTATATTCTTATGTTGTCAATAAATCTTTATGTTCCAATCCACTATGCCTTGTTTCTTACATGGTTGTTATTGGTTGTTGTTATCACGTCTGTAGAATATTTTTTTTCTAATCGTCGCTGCCAAAAGATCATTAGAAAAACAGCCTTCACATTGTTCCGAATGTAGCAGGGTAGGCGCAGAGGAACCATAGTGTTAAGACACTCCGTTCCATATTGTCCGCCGAATTTCGAGACATATGTGTTGAGTGACAATTCCACGCCACACTTTTGACTTAAGCGAAGTGAAGCGAAGCGAAGCGAAGTTTGACCAGAGCGAAGGAATTAAAATATTAAAAATAATATTTCATTCCCCCAAATGGGACTCGAGCCCCTCACCGTTGCGTTGAAGTCACGCGCTTGTGCCACAACGGCCTATAAATATCTGTTTTTACTAAGAATATATTTAAATTTTATTTATTTTTTATTTCGACTTCAAAGTAGCCTAGTATTTAATTTGAATATGTTACACATTGCTTGCAACCGTGGTCGGGCGTCGTTTCGGTGATTAGCGATTCGCAACACCCAAACACCTCACAAGCCTTAATTGACTCCGACCTTTTCGTAACTTAAATCTTAATTAATGGAGGCATATAATATGAAAAATTTTAAATTTCTACAATAATAATAACTTATGTCATGATAAATCCAATTTGTTTATGAAATAAAACAATAAGACATCGTTTTAAATTTATAACATTTAAGGTAAGTAGCTGTAGCTAAGTAGCTGTAGTAAATATATACAATTCAGGTTCAATTCAAGCACCCGTTCATTTGAGGATCAGCGTGGAAGTAAGTAAGCCATTTCTTAAAATCCCCCAGGGTATATGGCCATACACAGTCTGCACTTCGAAATAAGGATAGCAAATCTGAATTAATTCATTAATTTTTGGCACCAGATTTATAGCCCATCAAGCTCGAAGCGCGAATCGTTACAAAAAACAATTTTACAATAACTAAATACGGTATCATAAATTACTGATACAAGCATACGTGCGCGACGGCGCAGCAGCTCATCCCAAAAACTATGTTAAACAAGAAGGAAAAAGTCGACCACCACCGGGCCTATCGGAAAAACCTATCAATATGTGCATTCTATTATATGAACGTCCACGATTTTAAAAGAACAGCCGAGGACCAGAACAAAACGGTCAATATGATAATTAAAATTTGTATTTACTTGCTGTATAAGTTTTTTTTTGCTGTCCGGCGCCGAGTTGCCTTATATGGATTGAATGGTGATTTGCCAATTTAATCCGCGATTCGAGGAATCAAGGTGGCGCTGCTCACGACATTACCTCGCTGCTCACCTGTTCCAGTGATGGACAGTCCTGCTTTTTCATTTCCTCGGTACGTACACGAACCACATACACGCACAGTACACGCTGTATAACACCTAAACATTATGTTAAAAGCGTTATTTATTCGCCCAAAATTATACGAGAAGGTTATTTTACTTGCAGAATTTGGGAGTCGTAAATCCAGATGGTTTTTTCTCTGGTAAACTTTAACCATGCTCTACTCCAGCCCCGGGATCCGTTCGTTTAATTTTTAGAATACAATGATTTTAGAAGGGTCATATTTTAGCAATTATAACAACATCAAAGTGTAATTCGTACATATTTAATTGGAAAAGCATCATCGAAGCCCATGATGGCCAACTTAAGTTTCTAATAGTAAAGACAAGAAGTAAGAACAGACTACTTCTTGTTTGTTATATACATTGATCAGCCTACAACATATCTGAAGGATAGAATCAAGAAAAGTGACGGACAGACATACATTTCGATCTTGATGAATTTTCATTATATATAAACAATTGCATTTCATGCATTATGGAAACAAACAGAATAAAAACAACTGAGGCTCAAGTGTAAGGGAAGAATTTAAAATCTGTCACCCGTTCGAAATTCAGGGCATTCGCTTAAAAAGTAAATGAATAAATCGCATCCATTAGAGACAATATAAAGCGGAGCTGGATGATGTTTCGAATGTACGAGTTGAGATGCTTTACGTTATCTCGAGATCTCTCGATATAAATTAAATGTTAATAATAATCGATGTTTTTAAATTAAGTTTTGTTTTTTTTTATTGGTTTATTCTGTAATTTTGAATCATCATTTATATTTTTTATGAAAGTAATGTCAGAAATATATTAAAATAAATACAAAATGGTTCAAAATAAATAAAAGTCTATAGTATATCTTAGAAATTAGTAAACTTAGAACAGTTAACCTCTACACCTTCATTAATTATAGATAAAATTTCATATACCTACTATTACAATCCAGTAAAGTTGCTGATTAATTGATGTATTGAATATTTAGTAGTTTATCCTCTAGTCATGACTAGTGCCGCCACAGACGACGTCAAATTTGCACTTAAATGCATTTTTAATTTATGACTACAACATCTATTTGCCAGCTTTAAAACAGTAGAAGTAAACATTTTTAGTAATTAGAATGTGAGCTACGAATATTTATATCTAATATCTATTTAACATTCAGGCTTTGTCTGCAAAAATGTTTTAATAGTGTAAACTACATAGCAATTATGGGAATTTTCATTGTAATACAAGACATATTCGTGCCGTGCAATTGGACTTGGATAGCTAGGTATGAGCGACTAATCATGCAGTACTGCTCCTTAAGGTCAGCTTAAATTTTAAAATTTCTTTCTATTATAGCTATTTGGATGATAAAAAATATCTATTTATATATAGACATGGATTTTTTTTGTGCAATTCGGATTTATGACTCTGTTGTCGGTCTTGCTAGTCAGAACTATTATGAAATACATGTAAAAGAGTATTTATTATAAAATGTTTAATTATATTACGGTTTATAGATCAAACATATAAAAACCATAAACATATTTTCCTACCTTCTGTTAATAAGCCGTTTTCACAGTTAAGTTTTTACCACAGATAAAATATACGGCAGCATATATCGATCCCAACTCGATACTTATAACTCGGAATCATCAAAATCGATCAACAGAGCGTGCTATAAATCGTTACATATCTGTTCTATCGCGTCTCCACGCATCGACAAATATAAATTTGTCACCGGTCACTGGAAAAAGCTGGTCAAGTTTATAAATAAACAATAATACAACCCTATTTGGTTTGTACACCGTAACATTCGAATGTCGATTTCGATGATAGCGCAGCCCATTTATACGATACGATCTATCAAAATCAAAATCATCTTCACGCTGTATCCCGCACACAGCAGAGTAAGCAGAGGGAATCTAGTGTTAAGACACTCCGTTCCCCATTTTCTGCCGAATTCTGGAGGCATTGCGTGTTGAGTGGCAGAACTCAACGCCGCGCTTTGAATCGACATCAGAGCGAAGAAATGGAAATATAAATGTAAATAAATATTTCATTTCCTCGAGTGGGGATCGAACCCACAGCCGTCGCGTTACAGTCACACCCTTGGCCCCTACAATGTGTCAAATAATCTTTATTTCTTTTTACATTTATGTATTTAGATAAAAAAGTGAGAGCTGTTTTCTTCTCATATGAAAATAAATAGCGGACTTATGTCGAACGTATCCCCAGTTTCTCTACATTCTATGTAAAATTGTGAAGTAGTCAGTATATTTACCTAGTACTTACTCTGTGTTGTATTTTCAGTCTAAATAATAGTCAGAAGCTGTAGGTGCGTTGTCAAATCGGGTCTTGGAAATACCCATGATCCTCTGAGTGGGACTTTAACCTACAACTAAGCTTATAGGTACATATTTAACGTAGGAGATATCCTCTCAATTATCTTTTTATTATTATATAAAATAAATAAAAACTGTATGCATTTTTATAATTAATATATGATTTACTTTTAATAAAAAAAAGTGTGTTTTAAGTATAGCTAAATATAAATATCTATTAAACAAACAAATGGAATTATACCTAAGATGTTACAATAAAAATAAAAATCAAACGACGAAAGTAAGATGTAAAGGGGCTTTCCATCATAAGATTGTATTAATTCATCTGACCAACGATCAACTCACTGAGATAATCGCTGATTTATAATGATTATCATATTATTATACGTGATTCATCCTAAACCACGGCTGCCCGCTTTTTGTGCAATTTGACGACCTAGAACCGACGCGGATATATATTTGACTTTTATAAATTTTCATGCTTACCCCATCATCATCATCATCATCATCAGCCTGTCCTAGTCCGCTGCTGGACATAGGCCTCTCCCATGGCACGCCACTGAGCTCGATCTTCAGCTCTTCGCATCCAGCCGCTTACCCCATAGTATGCGATAAAAAGCTCAGAATAAAAAAATATATATTATATGTTAACTCAAACGTAGTATTTTGTGGATTCTGCAGAAAGTGCAGTGACAGTGCAATTTTGGATATTTCGTCTCTTTCAGCTGTATACATTGCTGGTTGAGAGACGCAGCCTGAGCGCTTTGCATTTGTACATATTAGAAGCGATTATAATAAATATATCCCTGAAATGTCGCCTTCATTTAGTAGCATAACAAATATTTATGGCGTCGTTAGTGAATTACTTTATAATTTATAATAATTCACCTTCACGCTGTATAGTCGTCGTAGCAGGGTAGTCAGAGGGAACCTATAATTATTTCATAATACAAATATATATTTTTAAGTTACCAAAACATATTATTTCATAATAGTAAACGTTTTCTTAACAAATATACTTTAAGTAGAGTTAAAAGCTAAAAATAAAATAGTAATTATTTCAATAAGCCTTATCTCCTTCTCAATTAGGCTCTGCACCCACTAATCTCTACAGATAACGCAGCAATATTAACCACTTGCCATAATCGATTCTTATTCGATTCGTCGAGTTAAAAGATAGTGTTGGGAGTGTATCGTGAGAAATGCGTTTAATTTATTGTATACTAATGGCCCGCCACGGCTTCGCACTAGATAGGTAAAGCTTACAGCAGAACGGAATTTAAAAATTCCTTACCATTTTTTATAGAGACCATAGCGGCGATAGAGAAACCTAACATGTTTTAAATAAAATACATTTATGCCACTCTTATATAATGAAAATTACTATAGGTAATAAAATAGATTAGGGATTTGAATCCAAAATAGATAATTAATATATACACAAACGTAGATAAAAGGGTAAATTAGAGTATTATTTTACTAAAATCGATTTTTAACTGTTAAATAATTTCTCATAACAAGTTGATGCGTTACATGTAATACGATAATATATTATCCATTGTTAAAATACAAGAATATAATGTAAACACAAATAAAAACGAATATTTCACCATAATCCATTTAAATACACATTAAAATAGTAACAACTCAGAGTTCCAACATTCAACACACAATCTAAATGCCAACATATAATTAAAGATGAGTGTACCTACTCCTACAGTATATCGAGACATTAATTAATCTTCCTATAGGTGGCTGCGTAATTACAACCCAATAATTGCCTATTGAAGGTATAGCTTTTAAAATCGCATCGATGCCATTGATTCTCTACATTCTCTACATACAAAGAAATAGCAAACGTAGCGAGTTATTAACGAGTTTAAAACGTATACAATTAGCCATCGTCGTCCTTTGGAATCGAATGCAAATTGTTATCTTTATGGGTAAAAGATTACATTGTACGAGAGCAATACTTTATCTTAGTATCTCCAATTCTATTTAATTTATTGCAATAAAATAGATAAATGGGTATCGCGACGTCCGCGTTCCGGGACGGGGCAGGGCGGTGAACGCGAAAGCCGTAGTTGATATTATAACAGATGCATTACGCAGATAACTCACTAGCCATCGGCCATTGCTTTTTCGTATTTATTAATTTTATTTATATTATGTACATGTTTATAGTTTATTAGAATTACATAATATGTTTTATCTAACTAGCGCTAGATTTGTTGTTTCGTCGAATGTATACATATACTTTATTAGGTGCAGTACATTTCCGTACTGCACCTAATAAAGTATATTTCTACTTATTATTTTAATTTTATTAATAAAAATATTTTGTTTTGATAATGCATTATAAGGAATTACTTACTTTTGCATATTTGAGTAAGTTCAAATGGTGGCGGAATTTAACTTAAACTAATATTATTTTTCTCACAGCATATGAACGTATTTCATCCGTTCCCGTCCCGTCGCACCGTTTCTCTAGACTGGCTTATATCGTGATAATTTTTGGACATTTTTTTTATATTTTGCATAACCTATGAATATTCCATTGACAAACACGCAACATATCAACTAGATCAATAAATATCCCATCCAGAACCAAATTACCATGGTTTAATGAAAATTGAATACTTAGATACTGAAATTACATAATTATAATAACTGTTTTCATATTCATTTCACAGGTTTTCGGGAATCAGCATTCCTATACGCACTATCAGCAGCTGGTGTAGCCCACGCCGTAGCCCGCGCTTGCGCCCAAGGTCGCATCCTCTCCTGCGGCTGCGACCCCCTCGGGTACCGAGCCTCACACGACAAAGGGCGGGCCAGGGCGAACAAGTGGGAATGGAGTGGATGCTCCCACAACTTAGCTTATGGCATAGACTTCTCTAAGAAGTTTTTGGACGTCCGAGAGCAAGTTAACGATTTGCAGTCGAAGATAAATGTTCATAACAATGTTGCTGGGAGATCGGTATGTTTTAATTTTACTGTATTTTACTCTTTATTCTTCTAGTTCTTTTTTTAGTTTCTTTGGTTTGTTTATATTTAATCAATATAATGTACCTAAAATTTTGTAGGTACTTAACATTTTTATTCTATAAGCTTTAGCAAAGGTTAATTCTTCCTTCTCCGTTTCCCGCCCACCCACTCAAATAATACATTGCGTACTGGTAAAATCAAAACCTAATATTTTGACCTTAGAAAAAAAAATAATAGAAGTATAAATCCACACAGTTGAAATTAAACTCGTAAGAAATCAAACATTTTTCAATTGCGCTATGAGCACTTATAAAGTAAATTTATTTAAGTATGGTTATTATTTCTGTGCGTGTACTTGTAGCTATTAATTAGGATAATTGTCCTTACGTCTCAAGCTTCGTCTTTGATATCATATTCACCCTTTCGATGATCAAACTAACGATATTCAACGGTACGTCTAATAAAGAAATTGAAGAGCCATCTATCTCAAGAGATGTCATTTGACTCTTTGTTGGTCCCATTGTTTCTACAAAAGATTTAGTTAATTTATTGCCTTCTGATCTATATCAAAGAATATAATATTTGTTGCTTATAAAATGTAAATATAATATTAATTAGCATATTGTGAAGCAGTCTGATTGTAATAGCAACAGTAATGAGTTCGATTCCACTCAGAGGTATGAATTATTATTATTTCCCCTTTCGTAATAAGATAAAGCAAGATGTTAAGTTTTACTAATAAATACACAATATCTCGACAATTGGGTGGGCATGTGGCATGGGTAACGGAGCGTCGGCTACCCTGCTATATGAGGGGGGGGACAGTGTCAAGCTAAAAAAATATTAAAAAGAATAAGTGGTTTTAGGTTCATATTCAAGCTGAACAAAAATTCAGTATAAGCTGATAATAATTAGAAATAATGTTTTATCTTATCATTTTAAGCTCAAAACATTCCTTTTCCATTTCTTTGCTCTGGTGTCAGGGAAAACGCGGCGTTGAGTTCTGCTACTGAACAACAGCAGAAAGGGAACGGAGTGTCTTAACACTAGTTTCCATCTACCAACCCTGTTGTATGTGGAAAAGCTGACTTAATTTTTAATTTTAATCTCAAAACCATGTTATAAAAATTAGTAGCCAACCAACTCCAAAATCCAAATTCACCTACATAAATAATTTAATGATTACATACATAAATCATACATATCCCATATGCCATACACCAGTAAAGGTGTCTTAAACACCCTGGGGGGAGGTAGAAATGACTTACAATACATTCAGTTTAGGATGAACGGTAAATGGGCGTGGCGTTGTAATGACCTCAGTGGGTGGTCCGATGCATCGCTATAGTTATATCATAATATAAACAGAAAATAACTTTAGATTTCGTAACGTGACTGGCTTTTGTTAAAATTAACGTTTTTTTACCTTTTTTTTAATAATTAATATGTTATATCATTGTTTCGCTTCATGGTGGTTGCTACTTTCTTTTTTGTTACGGATTTGAGTTTTTCTATTAGACGAATTATTAAATTAAAATACGTAACTTTAATAAGAAAATAAGATATCTATATTTCTCTCGAATGATTTCTTATTTGGGAAGGGAGCATGAAGTAGTGGAAACAGAGAAATAAATCGAGAAATTTGTTAAATACACTGTAACTTCTAAAAAGATATACTAGATAAAGTTAACTTCTTTGTCCACGTAAAAGTATAATAAACATTAAGTAACATACGGAATATATAAAGAAAGAAAATATAAAAAGGGAGGGTCCTTCCCTTGCGGGATGATGAGATGAGATGGGTATTATTGAGATAAGTCTTAGAAATTTAAGTAACTTTCCAGTTCGCTCTAAACAGTTCGCTCGTTTAACTTACTTCATTTGAACTTTCACATTCAGTTCGAAAATCCTTTTAATCCTAACATTATATACAGAACCTTTAAAAATAAACGCTTTGGCATACTTTAAATTTATCGACGCAGAAATATTCACAACACAAGTAGAACAAAACAAATCGTTTTATGGACAATTAAATTAATCTGCAATAAATATAGATATGGAGGAGCTACAGATCGCCATATTATGACAGCAGCGATGCCGTCACATAAATATGTCATACACTGATTTGTTATTGTCAGCTTACTAATATAACGGTGGGTCATCGGGAACAGTATCAGGCAGCTAAGCCAAAATACTTGCTCCAGCCTAACGGATTACTTCTAATAATTTAATAGGTATTCTTATAATAAACATGTCGTTGCAACAAGTTGACAAGCAAATGCTGCTTTTAGAACCCGACTCAAGCGACTTTCAACCTAAGCTCTAAGCTTTAAAGACCTCCTTACGCTCACACGACGATATTAATATAACAACAAGCTTTGTACGTCTGTCCGTAACAAAATCTGACATTAAACCCGCATACCACGTATTCGGATTTACCAATGAATACAATATCATTTATATTAGAGGAGGTTTTTTATAATACAAACACGACTAGTACAAATTGTTTGATTTGTATTTCGTTTATAGTGGTTAATTATATAGTACGGTCGGGTGCCTAATTTATATTGACGTTTGCCCACCGGCGATTAGTGACATTTATAACTCTGTAATTAGGCTGTTTCTACACTGTAGTTTGATTTAGATAATAACACCTGCTAAATATGGCTTAAGAACAGTATAATATTAATTAATAATACATTTAAAATATGAATTTATTTAATATTAAAGGTGTAAATAAGTATTATTATTATTTTTATTTTCCGAAATCGGTATTGCTTGCTGAATGGCGGAACTCAGCCCCGCGCCTAGTCACATTACCAGAGGAAATGAAAATATTAAGTATTTCATTTCCTCGACTGGCAATCAAACCACCACCACCAGTAGGTACCACCATGACCTCTTATTTCTCAACCTATAAACACTAACGTTAATACACTAATTTATTAGATTATACACTTTTTATTATCTATAATGTATAAATTAATTTATTACTGTTCTATTTTATATTTAAAACAGTAATTTATTAGATAAATATTATATAACAACATATTTAAAGATTAATAAAAGACATCTATTAATAATAGGTATATTATTTTACTACTTCCATCGTATTTCACTTCTAAGTCTAATGCGTATTTTATTTTGACGTTTTACGAGCATCTTGTAATCGGTATGAAGTCAAGACAAAATAGTCCAAAATTAATGATTGCTTACAATGTTGCCTTAACACGTTTATATTACGTTCTAATACTTAAGAATGCTTAAGAATTATTAATTATATATATCTTCATATTTGAGGCCAGTCGTGAAGCAGGGGCACCAAGTGTGGCTGTAAAATCGACTGGCTGTGGGTTCGATCCCCACTCAAGAAACTGAAATATTTATACATAAAATTCATTTGTATTTGGAGTTTCTCTTTTTTTTCATACCTAAGTGATACTTTTATCAATTTTTTTTACGTTTCACCTTTGTTGTATCATCGATGTAAATTTATTTTCAATAAAACAAAAAAGAAAACAATCTTAAGAAAAATTAGGAAAATCTAAACAACCACTTTTTTTAGCGTACACCTATTATACAATTTAAGTCTTATATGGTTACTCCTGGTTAACTAACTTAAGAAAATATCTAACTAATGGCCTACAAACGTCTAATGCTGAAGACTTTTTGTAGTAAATTCTTATCAAATTTAATGCGATTCAATCTAAATATCTATAATAAATTAATATATATAAAAAAGAATTAAAATACATTCATATTACATTTCCTCATAACCTATCCCATATGACCGAACTCCAAGCATATTCCAATATATAATATATATGAGAACATAAGCTAGCTCAGCTACCAGCAATATTGCGCAATAATCATTATAAAATCATTACATAGAGATGCTCTATCAATCTAAGGTCGGTATCTTGGCCGGTGGTCCAGAACCCCACTTGAGTATTGTTCCACCGGCGTGCTGGCTGCGGCTCGTAATTAACAGCCTCCCAGTGAGATTTGTTAGACACGCTCGCTTATAATAACCCTCGATGATATTTTTATTAATGTCAAAATAAAATCCACCGAAATTACAATGTTCTGTAACAATGGTTGGTTTTTAGTGTGGCGGATTGGGATTGGGTTGATTTTTTTATTATTTTAATTTCGTTTTTATGTTTGTTGAATTTTTGTATAAATATAACATGTAAGTAAAAGCTTAAGAATATCTAAATATTATTTTTAAATTAAGTAATTTCACAAGCACTTTTGAATCATTAAGTTTAAATAAGTAAAAATTACAGCCCCATTAATTATTTATGGATAATTTTCACTAATAAAAGAAATACTAAATCGGTTTGTATCATCAAGCCTTATAACAAACTGTAAATCATAAATTATTATTCAACTGGTAGCTCATAGATATACATAGGTATATACCGCCACAATGTTTCAGCTTCAGCATCAGCGAGTCATAGAGTCTTTAATTAAATTAGAATCGTCAACTTCATTAATTATAAATCTCCTATAATTTGGATTATACAAACCAAAAATATCATTCTAAGTTATTATCTATATTCATATTTTAAAAATACAAATATGTTACTATATATATTAAAATAAGAGAGCAACAGTGTGATAGGCGGCAAAGAACCCTTCAGCGGGTCTATAAAAAACCTCAACCCACGCAAGAAATTAGGTATCACATTAGAGAGCAAAGGTGATAATTATATTACAAAAAACAACCGATGTGTTCATATTTATGTTATGTAAAAAGTTAACCCATTGCGTATTGGTTTCTTATATTCCTTTTTTTATTCCTTTTAAATATATATGTTTAGCTTCATGCTATATCCTGTATATAGCAAGGGAGAACTAGAGACATTAAGTAAAAATTTACTCTCAAATGGATATTTAGAAGTGAGAACATTGAGTTTGAATAAAGAAGAACGTGCTCAGGTGGCTTAGGCACGGCGAGAGAATGAGTAATGAAAGAATGGCAAAAATTATTTATGAATGAAAATTAGAGGTGTTCCGGCGTGAGACCTCAATTAACCTTCGAAAACACAGTACTGATGAAACTGGAGGAAGATCACGTAGAAAGCATGAACACCCCCAAAAGGGCACGTATAAGGGCATATGATGGCAGTAGAGACGCGAAAGAGGTATGCAGAGACCAAACACGTCCTGTTCTGAAAATAAAGATACCCTTATAATTTTGTTAAATATGTATGAACCTACACTCATCACGTAATTTAAAACAATCGTCTACAACAACACAAAATCTTTCTTCCGTAAATATTATAAATTAAGCCCTTAATTAAAACAATATATTCATTTCTAGTTTATTATCTGTAGTCATTCGTTCGTAACATAATTGGCCTCGAAACAAATTTTCTACGACTTCGGTAATGCGATATAGGTGACAATTACATGCCTCAAACCGTTAGCGTGACAATGCACGTTCACGTAACGACTGACACGCTGTAATAAATGGATCTTATGTAGGAGTAAGTAAGTTGTTCCTATTTAGATAATATAATAAGTCTACCTTAGTATGTTTCTTCTGCACGTACGCGTATCCTCAACCGTTTTTTTTTTTGAAGTTTTTTTTAAATTTCGTTACTGAATGCCATGAAAGAGAAGATGTCGCGCAGTGGCACAACTGACTGACTGTAAGAATGATGGCTGTGGGTTCAATTTCTGCTTGAGGAAATGAATAACGAGCCTAATGTGAGACATTCCGTTGTCTTAAGAGCGTAGGCATGACATTTAGAAAGAAATATGATTATTGATTCTTTTCTATTATTATTATATTCGATATTTTTTTTTATTCATTACATGTTAAGATGAAAATCCACAATGCAAGATTGCTCTCTATAAAAAAAACTATATTAAACTAAAAACATTTCACCGAGAGGATATCCTATCTACAGACAACACCAATCCTGTTGACAGTACATGTTTTTTTTTATATATTCTGGTCAATATCGTCATATCTAATGACTCTTTAACTTTAAAAAGTTTTATCAAATAAAAAAATATAAAACCGCGGTCATTCATAAAATTGTACTCAAAAAAATATATTATAAAATTACAATTTATGTACTCCGTGTGCGGTTTTACCGATAGCTAGGTAATATAATTCGTTCGGATTAGCTACGGCCCTCTTAAACCTATTAGCGTTAGTCACTCGTTAATCGTCCAGCAGTTTAGCTTGTGATTCACATATTAGGTACTACACTTTTAAAATATATTATTTTTCAAAATGATATAGGAAAAGATGTCTTCACAATATTTGAAAGATAAATCAGTTCCACGCTGTATCCTGCACACAGCAGTATAGGCAGAGGGAACCTAGCTCTAAGACACACCGTTCCCCATTTTCAGTAGTGGAAGTCAAGGCCGCGCTTTGCTTCGAAACCAGAGCGAAGAAATAAAAAAATATAATCTAAATAAATATTTAATTTGCTCGAGTGGGGATCGGGGTCATACACCTGTAACTCTGCGCTAGGGCTGGAGAGGAATCAAATAAATAAGAGAAGATATTAAATACATTATCGCTAATTTCTTCACGTGAATTTGAACATAGAATACCTATTTATTTTCTATCAATCGATATTTTCATGACTTTCAATGACCTAATAGTAGGTTTCTTTTCAGTTTCACATACCTACCTTTAGCAGGGCAGGTGAAACCTAGTGGTAAGACACTCCGTTTCACTTTATACGCTAAATCTCGGGACATTCTATATTAAGTGGCCGAATTGGGTTTTGCCGCGCTTTATCTTTATCACACATTTATTCACGCTCATGACATAAATATATTAATAATTTATAATAATTATTTTCCCTCTCTCTCGGGGGAGTACCCCGAGAGAGAATCAAAGCCCCGGCCGTCGCGTACATCGTCGTTTACAGTTATAAACTGTTCCGCTGCACCATAACGTCCCCACGTACTTTAACATATAAATATGCAAAATAAATCTCACAAATCCATATATTGAACAAAAAAAATCTCATAATCCATTAAGATATCACAAATAACACTTTCATAGCAAAACTTCACACCTATGTAACTATAAAATGGGTTTAAGGATATAAATAATGAGAAATTTATGATAATGCTAACCTCCAGACAAAGTCACCTCTGCCATGTTATTTATAAACTCACATCAAACAAAATTACATACTAGAAATCGTTTTAATTAGGGCTATTGTATTTAATGATAGGTTGGCTTCAACCATTATTTGTGTTGTTTTTGCTACTGCTGTGAAAATGAATATTTTTTAATGACTCGCGTCTCTTCTTCACTAATGAACGTTCTCTACAATTGCTGGTGAGTGTTTGTGGTTATTAGCACGTAATTTCTTAAACATACTATATTGACATTTTAATAAATGATTTTCATTTTTCACTCTGGCATCAAGGGTCACCAGGTTCCCTCTGCCTACCCTGCTGTGTGTGGGATGCAGCGTGAAGTTGACTTTTGAATTTTTTTTCAATATAAAAATCATTTATAAGTAGTTACATTCAGTACCTAGTAAATATTTATATGAAATAATTTATCGCATCATCGAACTTAAAACGAAGTGTCTGAGAACAGAAGTCTAAGTGGCCGACTTGAGGAGTCGATGATGAAAATAAGCACTTATATTGAAGTGTGATTCATAATTAATAATATAATAAACATATATATATATTGTTACAGTTTATAGATGTAAATTCCTTAAAAGGTAAATAACATTTAAATTTTAGTTAAGAATATATTGGCGGTTAATAAAGAAGAAAGTAAGTTCCAGATTAATTTTCTTTTCTATCTGGCGATAGAATTTTTTAAAGAAATTGAGATGCTGAGCAATAACGTTTAAATTCTGTACATAATTTTGAAAGTGCTTGTGACGCGTCTTCTACGCTCAGGACAGTAGAAGACATACATTTTACATCCTACTGCTAATAGTAGTATTTAAATATATTATTACGTGTAAATAAAGAATGATAATTATAGGCAAATTAATGATTTTATTGTTTAAGCCTAAAGGTCTTCGATGCGTTGTTTGTACGTCACAGACGCAATTCATATTCTGTCTTATAAATAAACATCTAAAATGTTACCTAAATTTGTTTAAATACATCATTAAAAGTGATATTTCCGGTAAGAATGAAACGAATAAACATTAATAAGTATAAAAACTATTATTACATACATTATCTTTGATAGTCAAACTCAAAAAAAAGCACACATACAATTACACAACAAATGAATAACAAAATATCAACAGATCCCGACAGTTATACTGGAATTTTGGTTCCGATTTGAAATTAAATTGTAATAGATAGCGCCAGTATTAAGCTATCGAGGGTCCGACCGCAGCTCCGGGGCCCATATTAGTCCGCCGTATTTCACGAAGCGCCCGTCGAGGTGAGAACATAATAAGCGGTTGGGGCCATTTTTAATATTCCGGCTTCATTACGACGTATTACAAACGTCTTGGGTGGCGAATTCTATCGCGGACGCTCTTAATACCAGGTTATTAGGGCCCCCAGGATCGACAGGCGGTCCACACTGGGACCAATTTATTTGAATTTTTACTCCAACTCAATTTGGGAAATTGTTTCGCCGGCGGCGCTCGCGAAATTAAGACGTCAGGGTGATTGCGGCGAGGCGTTTAATTATTTAAATGTTATGAACTAGTGGGTGGCTTAATCGCGGGATGGCGGCACGCAAGGCAATGACGTGTGCGGGTCGGATTTATCATTTTGTACGCCTTTTTCGCTTTTTCGCCTTTTTCGCTCGATTTTTGGGGTTGGTATGTTAATATAGTATTAGATATTGAAAGGCGCAAATATAGGTCTTTTTTGTTTTTTGAATAAAAATATTAAAATATTTTTATTTGATTGACCAAAAAACGAATGTGGTTTATCTCAATTAAATTAGGTTTTAATAAATTTTGGTTTATTCGACATTACATTTTTGTGGGTTCAATCCCCACTCAGACAAATCAATTACTATTAAGCAATTAATTGCAAAAGCCGGCCGTTGAGCCACTCAGCACGCAATGCCTCAAAAAAACGAACGGAGTGTCTTAACACTAGGTTTCCTCTGCCTATTCTGCTGTACGCCGAATACAGCTTAAAGCTGATTTGATTTTTTTATATTTTTTTTTTTTAGATTCTCTCGTCACACATGGAGGTCCGATGCAAATGTCACGGCTTGTCAGGCAGCTGTCAACTGCGAACGTGCTGGCGAGCCACACCCGACTTCAGAGTCGTTGCTTCTAGTATTAAACGACAATACCGCAAGGTAATTGTTTTTGTATTTATTCGATTATTATTTTTTTTAAATATTACTTGTGTATAATTAGCATAGGTTCCGTCAAATATCTCGTATTTCTCATATAACACAATATGGAGAAAAAATAGATTCAGTATATAATAGATGCCTGATAAAGATCAAAGAAACAAAAATATTTAAAATGTAAAGATTCTCTTCTTTAAAAATTCTCCATTGTCCTACGATAGTGCCCTAGGCGTAGCTTGATTAGTTAAGCGCGTAGGCGTAGCGTACTAATAATTCATCAATTTTCAACAATTTTCTAAATATTTTTTTCCAATATTGAATCGGACACTTGTGATGTAGGCACTCATAGTAGCACAAGAGGAGTTAAACAACGACCCATCCGTTTTACGAGGTCGACCACGGGGCAGGAGGAGGAGCCGCGCTCGACCAGCCCCAAAATCTAGCCTTCTCTTTTTTGAAAGGTGAGTATTGTTTTTTAAAAAATATTAAAATATTCTATTATACTTATTAAATATTTCGTTCAAAAAATATTAGTTCTTTAACATTTAATTGAATTATTATTGTATGAGGTATTTGAATTTTTCGGGTACCTAATCTACCTAAATTTATGTAAAGTTTTATGTATTGTTCTATTACCAGATCACCAAGTTTTTGCGAAGTTGACCCTAAAATGGACTCCGCGGGTACAACGGGCCGCGTGTGTCGTATCGGAAGGACTTCTCGTACTGGATCCTGTGACCTTCTTTGTTGCGGACGAGGTCACGCCCTCATCAGAAAGTCCAGTATTAAGCCTTGCAATTGCACCTTTCATTGGTGCTGTAGAGTGGATTGTCAGAAATGTCAAGATGATAAATGGGTTGCCATTTGCAAATAATGAGTAGTTATTGCATGTCTTTTGCTATCAAATACTATAATTTATTATCAAAAGAGTTAGTGTATACATGTTTTAGAAAGTAACATATTTAAAATTACAAGCGTATAAATATTTTTTCCTGAATTCACATCAATTTTTATTGCAAAAAAGTATTTTAGCAGTATTTTATTTTATTTTAACCACTACAAGTCTGTTATACAATGTGTGTTAGAACTTTTATTATAGATAATTAATTAATCCTGCAATCTTCTGACCAAACTTGCCAAAAGACAGACTTATAGTAGCGGCCATATTAGCGAATTATATATTAACCGGTATTTTGTACTTAGTAGATATGTAGTCTGTAGTTGTATATTTATTTATCAGACAGCATAAAAAGACAATGTATTCAATTTTTTAACTATATAGTTGAATAATATAAAGTATTACAACAAATTTCGTATCATTCTCAGATTCTGAATCTATTAAGATTTATTAATAATATTAGTCCCAATGGATGACAGCTCTTGGATCTTTACTTGACACTAGTAATAATTGTAAGTCAACAAAAAAAAATAGAACTGGTAATATAGTTTCAGAAAGATTAAAAAAAACATAATTTATATCAACTCAGTAATAGTTCAGTTTTAATAGTAATTGTAATATTGTAGTTTAAAAAAATCCACATATAAATAATAAATATATTATTATTATATAAAAAGTAGATAGATGTAAGCCTGAAGTATTACTATTCTAAAGTAAATGTTACGATTATAGATTAACATAGATATATCATAAATATAAACCTTATAGTTTTATTAATAATATAATATAAGTAAGAACTGTCAGTATTATAATATTTTTATATTAGAAAAGTTATCATTTATAAATTTTTTACAAAAATTCTGACTGAATACGTATTGAAATAGAAATATGAATTTTAAATAGTATACTAATTATTGATTATTATTATTGTGTTAGCCTAAGCTATATATGTAAATTTAAAAAATCTTACGCTTAAAAATATTATATGATAATCGAAATATCGGCTATGTCAAGATAACCACATAATTTACCCTAAGGTACTTTTTTCGTAACTTACACCGGAAAAGCTCAAAAATTCTGACTACTTAGGTGGCTACATGACTTCTAAATTACCGACTTTTTTCATTGATAAATAATCATAGAATGTAAAAAATATAAATGAACTCATTTTCATTATTTTTTTGTTTAGCCATCGCTATCTTATAATATATATATATATATACTAGATGTATAGATGATTGAAAATATTCTGTAGCATTTGTCTTTAGCTAATATTCAACATTCCTAACATTGTAAATATAACACTATCATTAATTATCATCACCTTTTGAATAAACCACATTCCCATTTAAGTGATATTATTATTTATTTAGTATTTATTAATGACAGTATTGTAACATTTTTATAGATATATTAAAACAATCAGAAATAAGTTATGTTTTATTTTACAACACGTAGTTACTCTTGTAAAAATCACATTATTATCCTTTTCGTTAGAAGCGAACTATGTAAAAATAAACATTTAAAATTCACAAAAAAAAAGTAAAAAAATGCACAACATTTGCTTTTATTTTTTTACTTTTGCCTCGGTAAATGCAATAATTACATGAATTATTTAACATTAATGCTAATTAAAACGGTAGCTAATTACATTTTAATTAATCCCGCAGCGGATAAGAAGCCATATTAGGTAAATAAAACTTTTTCCCCGATGTACCTACGTAATACAGAGAGCGTGGTTTATTTTGTTATGTAACACGTGACCAACTCTGCTGTATTTATCGTTTAATTTACTAAAGCTTACAGTATACGTAAAGCTAAAAAAGCTTTAGCCTGCACTTAACAGGACAGGCAAAAAAAACCTGGGAACGTAGTGTTGAGACGCTTCCTTTTCCCACTTTCAGTCGAATCCTGGAGGCATTGCGTGTTGAGTGGCGGAACTAGCGGAGACAATAAAAATATTAAATACTTCTTTCCCCCGAATGTAATGTAACTGTAAACAAGACAGGTCGTGGGTTTGATTCCCACTCGGGGAAATGAAATATTTGAGCGAGTCAGTTTCCCTTTGCCTACTCTTCTATGTGCGGCGAGAAATAGCCGTCTTTATATAAATGTTTCATTATTTTAGCTTTGCTATTAACGGGTTAAATATTTTACCCCGCCTTTATTATTACCCTATTATTTGTCTTACCCCCGCCGCGATGACACGTAAATCACTGACTAGATAAATTTAATATTGTATAAATCTGCGAAATACTATATAATTATAATTTATTAGCAGCATCGCGTTAGCGTTTATTCTAGGTACTTAAAGATAGGTAAATCAAATATCGCTTGTACTTAATTAATAATATATTAAACACCTTACCTACCACCCTACTTACTTATTATTTTCCTAAATTACAATTTCATATTTTTTACGTCAAAGTTTTCAATCGATAACAAATTCGTCACTTTCAAAAAAACATACTTAAACTCAATAGACAGACAAACAAACACATAGCTATAAATATACAAAAAATTATCTCCAAATCGAGTGAAGGTATTTTTAACAATACAGACAGACAGATTGGGCCTCCAGTGTAACATTATTGACAGGTTCACGGTACACAAGACATCTCGAGTGGCAAACTCTCTGCATTGTGTTGAAGCCCTCTCAGTCCTTTCATGCTTGATGGAGTGTTTTCCTATGACCGATCGATTTTAAGATTAAGAAGGATCACTTGTCAATAGCGCTAAGTATCAATAACTGTTATTTGTAGAACAGGAAACCGATTGTTACAACTACTGGGTATTTTTAAATCCAATGAAAGATGTTTTTATCTCTAAATCCCATTAATAGGTAGCCCTTTCCGTTTTTACATAACTGAGATGTGAAGTTTGTATTATATATTTGCATACAATGTACCTAGTATGCGCTGTATTATAAGATACAATATATACTAGTGAACTAAATATACTTAGCCAATTATTATAGTTTAAATATAATAGAGATTATAATATCATATAACATTATAAATGTAAATTTTTCACGCAAAAACTACTAAAAGTTTCACGCAAAAACTACTAAACGGGTTCAGATGAAACTTTGCAGTAATATAGCTTATTTTTAGATTTTTTATAATTTGACTATAATATAACAGTAAGTTTTAGTGGGCAAAGCCGTATGTAGGCCGCTTGTTAAAACTTAATTCTTTACATAAATTTATTTAAATTATTATAAAGAAAATACCAGATAGTTACTTTAGTAATGATATATTGAAGTCTTATCATTATTTAACGCCTTTTGTACATATTTAAAATATCAGAAGCTTGCTTATCCAGTTAATAATAAAAACATAAAACACTGTCAGAGTAAATCAGTAGTCTCATTCTAACTCTATTATAAAAGATTACTGCGGATTTCATTCCCGAAGCCTCTACACTTGTTAGGTATCACGGCTGCTAGGCCTTAGTTCACCCCGTGTTGACTTGCTGTCCAGACGTACGGTGAGACTAAATAAAATAGTTTCTTATATAACATATTCTATAGTTCATAAATCACAATTTTATGATTTGTGCAATTTTTTGATATTTTTTGCAATTATATTTGTGTTTAGTTAAATGTAATTAAATTTTTATCCTTTCAAGTTTTATATACGAATGACTCGGAAGTAAAATGAAGGACGGCCTCAACATACCGTCCTTGCCAAGTCCCCAGGACCGGTACAGCTTAGAAAAGAAACTCGGTACAGGCGTCTTCGGGGAAGTTCATAGAGCCAAAGACAATCAAGCCGCCGGCAAAGCAGTTGCCATTAAAATACTAATACACACTGAAGAGAGCGACCCGCATATTCAAGATGAATACAAGATTTTAAGAGACTTTACTAAACATCCTAATGTCGTCGATTTTTACGGAGTTTTTTGTGACAAATCCGAATATGTTAAGAAAATCTGGTTTGTCGTGGAGGTTTGTTCATATAATTCACTAGTGAAACTGCATTTAGAAATACAACACAAAGAACTGAATCATCAGCTACAACGATTCTCTATTTTCCAGTTATGCGAGTACGGATCTGTCATCGACATTGTCAGGAAACTTAAAGCGGCCGATAAAAAAATGTCCGAGGAACACATCGCTTACATCCTCAAATATACGATCAAGGTAAGCCCATATTCGACTGACTATAAACATGTCGTTCATCACATTCGAGTCAAGATGGCTGTTTATAAAACAAAGGGCCTGCCATTCCAACTTTCAACGGCTGAATCAATCGGTGGGTACTTTGAATGCAAACTCAATTGTTCTCAGAGCTGCGTCCGGGCGATTCCTTCCCTTGGCTTGACGTGGAATAAAATATAGCCGGGCGAATGTCCACGTACGTTGAAATACTATCTAGGGCCATTACTTAAAATGCACGCCGCTTTATTTGATGGGATTCGCGACGGAACAGTGGAACTTGTCGATGTGGATGTCGTTGCGCGCCAGACACGCGGTGATGGCCCCCCATCGCGGAGCATCGCTCAATTATCGTAAATAATGCTGGCACACACAAGATATACGGTGCTCGGTCGCGGTAGCCGGTGATCCCTTGCTCTGGTCTCCATCAACACAGAATCCCCCTTACACTTATAGCTTTAGAGCCCCAAATGCTAAACACAAATCAATATTTAAAGCTCGACGGAATCTAGATGGGATTAAATGTATATTATCTTTATGCAAGCCACTTGCCTTACAATACCAATGTCTCCTCTTTGTGGATATATTTTACTTGCATATCTAACGATACGGTTTCTTCTAAGGCTGTGTCGTGAACGACAATGCTATATTTCAGTAATGGACCAATAATAAATAATAACTATTATTAAACTGTCATTGAAGACTACTATAGTTTTTAATAGATCAAGTAGGTACTTACGATTTTTCATATATGAAAATGAACAACTAAATACAAAATTCCATGTAAATAATTATAATTAATTAACTTTCATAATATCGATGTGATAAATTAAAGGTGTTGTAAAATAAGATGTGATTTCTTATAATTAAATTACTTCTTGCCACCCCTGTTCGGCCCATTGTAGTGAATGCATTAACCAAATGATATATAGGTACAGTGGAGCGCAGACAAGCTGCCACAGGAGAGACCTGATGCGTATGCAAATAGCTCCCAATGAATCTCAGGGGCGTGGACCACTTGATTGACACTGACATCAATATCAGCTCGTCGTATTGAGCTCTTTCTTTAGGGCGGTCCCTGAATCAATCCTTGTCAAATTTTATGTGTTAAGTTTCTTTGATTGAAACAATCTTTCGTCTGAATTGATGAAGAAAATATTTAATGGCCATTTTTTTGGGATTGAAATTTTTTAGGGTTCCGTACCGTGAAAAGAAAAACCGGAACGCTTATGTATATTATCAAGCTAAAATTAATGTTAAATATTCAGTTCTACGGACTCTCCGAGCACAGATAAAATATAGCTTGTAAGTCAACGCAGTCAAAAGATGTGAACATTTCTCCAATATATTTACTTGTATGGGATATCGAACCTTGAGAAATATGTGAGAAATACTTGTAGAGTACTTCCAGTGGACCTACAGTTATAAAATTTGCTTCCTTCAAATGCGTATTGTTCAATGCGTATTGTAGAAAGCGGAGTGTCTTAACACTAGGCTCCCTCTGCTTATCCTGCAACGGGATACAAGATGAAGATGAAAAATAAATTAAAAAGTAATATAAAATGGGTGCATATACCCGCAATTTAAGTTTGTTAACTTTTATAAGTTGTACTTTTAATTTTTGGAAGCCTCGGTGGGTGAGTCCGACTCTCACTTAACCAGTTCTTTTTAAGTTATTATGTAACATTATTCGGTTGTTTAAATAAAGACATATAAAAAAAATATTATCATTTCAGGGTCTTGTATATCTACATGATAACGGCATTATTCATCGGAATTTACAATGTAGCAATATTCTCATAAAAAAAGATGGTGAAGTGAAAATCACAGATTTTGGTTTATCCTGTAAATTGAACTCACCAGAAGATATAACCAAAGTAAGTATGGGGTCACCGAGTTGGATGGCACCCGAGGTTGTCACGATTGGTGAAGAAGGCTACGGGAACAGGGCTGATGTATGGGCACTTGGTATTAGCACCATAGAAATGGTGGATGGAATTGCTCCTTTCGAAAATATGCACCCAACAAGGGCTTTGTTTCAAATAGAAAGAAATCCTCCACCGTCAGTAGCTAAGCCATCAATGTCATCTAATGAAATAAACGATTTCATAACAGAGTAAGTATAAATTCTGCTTTACTTAATATTTATGTAAAATGTATTTTTTTAATAACTTGTTTATACTTTATAGGTGCTTAGAAAAAAATCCTGAGCATCGACCATTTATGATGGAACTTGAAGAACATCCTTTCATCCAATCTGTGCCTGAAAATGATTTTCATGTAAGCTTTAATAATTATTATTTCTATTTTATTCTATGGATTACTAAATAATTTGTTTCTCTTAACAGCTGTCGACTGAAATTAAAATGCTCGCCGCAGACCTTATTGAAAAAGAGACACCGTTTAAATCTACAGACAGATTAATTAAAAATGGGCTTTTGATAACCGAGGGCAGCCGAGAGCCAGAAACAATGCAAGTTGAAGACCTCGCTGCCTTGGATTGTTTAACAGAGGACAATCTATTATGTGAACTGCAAATTAAATACCAAAAGGGCATATTTATGTCTTTTATTGGCGATGTTCTTTTGATACTAAATCCTAATACTCACGAGGACCTTTATAACGAAGAAGTAATGAATTAATTAAACTCCTTAATTTTAAAAAATACAATACTTTTACTAAATATTTTTTTGTTTAAATTGTTTTATTTTTCAGTATCATAAAAAATACGAATGTAAATCACGATCCGACAACGAGCCTCATATATTCGCTGTGGCAGACGGTGCATATCAAGATGCGTTGCATCATAATGAGCCACAGTATATCCTTTTTTCTGGTGAAAGCAAATCGGGAAAATCCACGAATATGATTCACGCACTCTCCCATCTGACTCATTTAGGTTCTATGAAAAATAACACCGGCGAAAGAGTATTAAAAGCTGCAAACGTCATTCAGGCCTGTATAAGCGCAGCGACGCCCATGAGTACAGATTCTACACGAGGTATATTACAAGTACAAGTGACATACGGAACGTCTGGAAAATTGAGTGGAGCTATATTTTGGCTGTATCAACTTGAAAAATGGCGTGTTTCCTCTACTGACATGTAATAAAATAGTATTTTATTGCAATTTGTAAACATTTTAAATAAAATTTTGTTTTATGGTTTGGTTTCACGCTGTATCCCACACACAGCAGGGTAGATAGAAGGAACCTAGAGGAAAATGGGGAAACAAGTGTCTTACACTTGTTTCCCCATTTCCCGCCGAATTCTGGAGGCATTGCATGTTGAGAGAGTGTCTCTACACTAGAGCAAAGAAATGAAAATTTTCAATATTTAATTTGTTCAAGTGCGAATCGAACCCACAAGCTGGCCTGGACTCGAACTCTGTAACCGGATTAATTGCGTTTATCATATTGTGCATTTTTGAAAATGTGTGATCGTCGTCTATTGGATCACCACGGACTACTGCAGTGTTCAAAATGTCGGGTTTACAAAAATATATTAAACTCAAATAAAGGCCATTTATCCATTAATTAATTTGATTTTTTATTAAAATAAAAAGATACGTACTATAAATAGCTGTATGTATATATTTCATTCATTTCTATGTGCATTTTAGGACTCATGCCAATTTTCATCTACTTTATTATTTCTATGATGCTATGGAAGCACAGAACAGACTGGATGAATTTTCCTTAGAACCAAACAGAAAACATAGATATTTGAGAATTTTAGAAGAGCCAACAAGAGGTGCAGCAAGAGGAGTACGGGAATCACCCCAAGAAAATGCAAATCGTTATAAGGAATTTGTAGAAAATTTAAAAATTCTCGACTGGGAAGAAGAAGATATAAAATTTTTAGAAACTCTATTGGCCTCAATACTAATTTTGGGAAATGTAAGATTCAGAGATGGTAAGAACGGTTCAGCTGAAATTGAAAATGTTGATGATGCAAAAAAAATATCAAAGCTTTTGTCACTTGAAGAAGTAAAATTTCTTTGGGCCCTTCTCAATTATTGCCTTATCGAAAACGGATCTGCTGTGAAAAGAAAGCATGCTACAGACGAAGCTAGAGACGCGAGGGACACACTAGCGAGCGCACTTTATAAGCGATTAATTGATTGGTTGATTAATCTTATAAACGGCAAATTATCGTTTATGCGTTCAGTTTTGTAAGTATAATAAAAAATATATAGGTATTTTTGTAATTTAGAACAGTAAATATTTATTTTTTCATCGTTTTTTTAAGCGGCGATAAGTTCTCCGTGAGTCTGATAGATATGTTTGGTTTTGAATGTTACCACCGAAATCGATTGGAGCAATTAATTGTTAATACGACAAATGAGCAAATTCAATTTTTGTATAATCAAAGAATGTTTGCCTGGGAAATGCAAGAAGCTGCCGAGGAGGAAATACCTTTTACAGCATTTCGGTTTTATGACAATAAAAATTCTGTCGACCAATTGATGGGAAAACCAATGGGCATATTTTATATATTAGATGATGCCAGTCGTACTGGCAGTGGACAAGATTTTATTATGAGTATGATAAGTTTATAATAAATCATAATTTGTTTGACATAAACTTTGTAAGTACTATCTATAAAATAAGGCTTTTCTTATTTGTATTAGGTACTATCAAAACAAAATGCAAGGGCCCTTACGTGAAAGTATCTGGTGGACATGAATTTAGCGTAGCGCATTACACTGGAAAAGTAAACTATGATGCACGTGAAATGGCGGACAAAAATAAAGACTTTCTTCCGCCAGAAATGATTGAAACTATGAGAGCCTCAACCAATCTCAATTTACAGCAACTATTCAAAAACAAATTAACAAAAACTGGTAATTTAACAGCTGCCTCGAATCAAAGTCCAGCCGCTTCAGGAGGACGATCAAAGCCCGAAAAAGAAATGGAAAATTTGAAAGCAAGAGTAAGAATATTATCACATTTTTAATATTATCACATATTTTTTAATTTCCTTAAAAATATTATATTCTAACAAATAATATTTTGGCAGAAATTTAACACATTTTCGAAAGGTCAATTTTCACAAGTACGACGAATGAGAACGGCGTCCGCTACATACAGATCTACCAGTTTGGAATTACTGAAGCAACTATCCATTGGGCCTGGTAGTGGCGGCACACACTATGTAAGATGCATTAGGACTGACCTGAATGACAGTCCACGTGGCTTTCAAAATGAAGTTATTAGACAACAACTCAGGGCATTGGCAGTCTTAGATACGGCCAAAGCTCGTCAGAACGGATTTTCTTGCAGAGTACCATTTGCGGAGTTTATTCGCAGGTCAATAAAATTAAGTAAAAATAATGACATTTCACATGTGTACGAATTATAAACTACTGTTAATGTTTTAATTCTTATACAGGTATCGCTTTTTGGCATTTGACTTTGACGAAACTGTAGATGAAACGGCGGATAACTGCAGATTATTATTAATTCGCCTGAAAATGGAAGGCTGGGAGTTGGGTAAAACTAAAGTATTTTTGAAATATTATAATGAGGAGTTTTTGTCACGGTAACTATTGCATGTAGAATCGTTTTCAGTTGGTTTTCTTTTTAACCTTATATGATTAATTTTAATGTGAAATAATGCTCAGGTTATATGAAATACAAGTTAAGAAGATTATCAAAGTACAGAGCATGATGAGACTTTTCTTAGCAAAAAGGAACGCCGTGAAAAATAAATCTAAGAACTTGCATAGTAAGTATTGAAAATAAAATACTTTTCAGAACAGAATTTGACTACTATTTTAATATGTTTATATTTTAGTTCAAGAGTTGAAAAAACAGAAATCGTTAAACGTATCGGAAGAAGAGGCTGCTGTCTTGATACAAAAGGGTATGTTGTTTTTTTTTATTAATATGTTACATACAATTAAAATAAATTTTGTGTAAGTAGACTTAAAATTTTCTGCTTCACGCTGTATTCTGCATATGTGTGGGTAGGCAGAGGTAACCTAGTGTTAAAACATTCCGTTCCCCAATGTCAGCCGAATTTTTGAGTCGAACTGGTACTAGAACGAAGAAATAAAAAGATTTAATTAAAATCCCTCTAGTGGGAATCGAACTTGCAACAGTCGCGTTCTTACAATTCGCTCTTACAATGTTGTAACTATATATTTTACAGCATATAGGGGGCACATAGTGCGGAAGGCATATAAACCTATACTGAACAAATCTACTGGCGAGATTGATGAAGAAACTGCTTCTTTTCTGAAGCGATTTGCCATGAAATGGAAGAGTCGATCGATATTCCAAGTACTTCTACAATATAGAGCCATGCGCTACCAAGACTTGGTACATTTTTCACAACAGGTATAAGCTTTATATATTTTCATCGTTTCTTGTTTTGTGTGCTCAATAGAGTACTTAATCATAATAATGAGAATTATACTGTCTACTATACTTATAAACAACATTATATTTCACATCAACATTTATAAGCAACTTAGATAATTATATTTTATGAATTCCTTATAGGTTCACATATATAACCAAGCTGTTGTAGAAGCTCTTCTTAATACTAGCACTTCGATTGGTCTAGAAAGGGTAGACCCTCACGCTAAAGAAAAGACTTTCTTGGGAGCAGCGCCCGCGACTGTTTGGAAACTACCATTCCGCGTAGACCAAATACAATTTTTGGACACAACTCATATGTGTGACCCCTCTGTTAAGAGCACGTAAGTATTTATTCTGGACATTGGGTTATATGCAAATGTTACATAAATTTTGGAAAGAAAATAATTATATAAATATAGATACTATGAACAATAAAATGAATTTAAAACTATTTAAGCTTTACTTTTTAATAGCATGAGTTTCTTACATGATTTATATTTTGAAATTAGACGGTTGCTGAATATATTTATACAACTAGCATATAATTTCATGTCCATAAGCACTAATCATACAATTTGCACAAATTAACACAATCATGTGTGACCTGCACCGTTCCTTTGTAAAAATTACTATCTACAATCTCTTCGAAATTATCAGAATTTATTGCAAAATCATAATTGGTTTTTTATTATAGGGATACATTTGCAAGTCCATATGATTCTGACAACGAACAATGGGATGAACCTTTGAAACGTCGTTGCAGTGCAGTTCAAACGGATCCTTTCAAAGCATCTACGAGCACCCAAACGCTCATTACGGTGCCGTTCTGCCGAGATCCAACACAACCCGTGCCAATTCTACCCCCCGACGAACCTGACATTTATTCCAATTCGCGGGAGACTTACAGCAAGCCCGTTATATACAAGAAACCACCAAGTCTCTCTCCTACAAGTTTTTACCACCCCCCAGCCCCATGGTCTGGTGGAGATGACACTGATGTCTTGGAAAATAGCGCAGGTCGTAGAGGTGGGTATACGCGTAACTTTACCGTGGATAAAAGCGATTTGCCAAATCCCATAAGTGAGCTTCAGGCCATGGGCAGATCCTCGAGGGATCCGAGACATGAAGATGACGATGATGATCCACCATTTAACTTTCAGGCAATGTTGAAAAAGACGCCGAAGAATAGAGCGTCCATGAAACGACAAGGTGAAGCGTGTGAACCGTACGATAACAGATCTAGAAACTCCAGTTCCCGTCATATAAGCCCTGGATATGGAGCTCCAGTATCCAGAAAGCATATTATTTCTCCTAGTGAAGCCTCTTCTATGGTTACTTCACCCACTCATTCAATTGCATCAAGTAAAATGCCGCCGAGATACGATTTCGACAGGTCTCCTAAAGATTTCGACGAGGACAGATTTGAAAAGCGCTCTCCAACTACTCGTTATAAAGATAATAAAGACGAAACTGAAACCATTGAGATAGCACCAGGAATCACTGTAGAGGGCTCGGTGGCAGATTTATAAATAAAATAAAAATTGTTTTGAAAAAATATATTTAATCTCCACTTTGTTTGAAGCTTACACCTAAAATGGCATTACTTAATATTTTTGAATCTGCTATTAAAGCCATGTATTACTTGTTTAGTACTACTTATCGTTTTATGCTTAAGAAAAATATTCTACTCAATAGAGTTTAGTATATTAAATACAATTTTAGAAACCTTAAAGCGAATCATCGTGGTATCATAATTTTTTTTCTTAATTTCACTCAATACGAATTGTAGAAAAATATGTCATTTTAAAACTAACAAAGAGTACCTTATTCGAAATTGCTTTGGTAACTTATTATTTACTTATAACCTAAAGTCAGTATTATTATAAGTTAAACGTTATTTGAATTAGGCGAGTGGTCCACTTAAACCGGCTATTGTCTGAATTAACATTCAATTATATGCATACCTTAAAATAAAATATTTAAAATATAAATTATTCGAAAATGTTAGAGAAGTAGACTTGTTATCACATTATGTAATCCATACTATAATAAAGATATTGACTCTGAGGCGTTTTTATTATTTTTATTATATTCTTTTTCTAAATAGGTAAAAAAATAATCCAATTAAAAATAAGTTGCCAAAAATTATACCATATATTGTATATTGTATTATCTATATCCTTTTTTTAAATATATGACTGACTGATATGTTTATCATAAGAAATTTTAATTTGCGACCCATATTTATATTTTCCATATTTAATGACTATTCTGACATAATTTTTATGTTTCTATAAACATTTCACTTACAATTAAAGATAGAAAATTTAAAAATATATCCAATCAATATAATAATCTTTACAATTTTCCAAGTTATAAAAATACAAGTTTTCTTTTAAGTAGTTTAGATTAAAAGACTTTCTTTATAAGCAATGATCACATAATTATAGTATAAACCTTGAGTAATATTGCTTAAAAATATTTTCTTCATTATATCACTCGATTTCATATAAAATGACTTCCAAACACATACAAGTTCAAGCACAATAATTTTAACTTTTGCGAGTTTTAGGCCTATTTTACCAATTAATTACTAAAAATCACATCTTACAGTTATTGCCAAAAATTTAATTGACTTAAAACTACACACTTCAATCATATAAAAATAATTTCTTATATAAAATTTCATTTTGAAACCTTGAGTTGAGAGCCAGGTTGTCAGGTATACAGTTGACTTAAGATACAATTTTAGTGTCTGTGTATACAACTTTTATATAAAAAAGAAATGAAGTTAAAAAAGAATTTCCTTGCTATAGTAACATGACAAAAAGTGGCGTTGAGTCCCGACCCTCACCACGCAATGTCTGTCAAAAATTTCATGTTAGTTAATGTTAACCATGTTTTTTTTTGTTTATAATAATTATGCAAAAAGTGACTTACAATTTTGAAACAATATAAATGAGTATTTTATGAAAAGTAAATAAAGTATTAAATATTAGATTAATAATAAGTAAATTGTTTATTCTGTGTAATTAATTGACATATCTAGTTTAATTTGGAGAATTGATGTATTGCATTTTATATTTCCATATTTTTTTCAAACTTAAATACAGCATTAATATTTTAGTACAAGTGTGGACAGTTTTTATTAACATATCTTTTGTCGCTACAACAAAATGTTCCTAACTACTATGGCCCTAACTCTTAAAACATCTCTTCTGAAGTCATGTCAAGTTTGTATTTGACTACTGGTGAAAAACTTTCAAATAAGACTAGCAAAAATGGCTTTTATTAGAGAATGTTATTATTTTATTCATTTTCCATTTATCATTAATGAAAATTATTATATTACAAAAGCTTTATTTCTAAGACCAATTAATCATGCTAAAATAAAATCCTACACAAACTTACATTTCTTACTTATTGAACTAAACCATTTGACTTATTAAATTGAGATCATTACATTATGAAATATAACTAAAATTGTAACCAATTTCACTTAAATTATACTGACCATTTTGTTACTCAATGCCACAATATAATGTTAAATAAAAAAATATATATATTATAGTTAAATATATTATTAATTTAATATAAGGGGACGACATCCATAAATTACGTAACACAGCTTCTTCAAATGTGAAAAGCTGTGACAAAGATGGTGAGTGGGATAGAAAACTTATGGATGGCCTTTTACGATTGCAAAATTTATAAAATTTTTGCTAAGAATGGCCGGATATGAACTTGTTTGACGGAAACGTAATGTTTAAAGAAAAAAACAAACTTGAAATAACAATGGTTATGTCAACCATGTAAAGAAAAAGATGTAAATATTTCATTAATAGAATCTATATATCAGAGGTACATCCTCTTCAGAAATTAATAATATACAGACTGGGAGGTCTAAACGGAGCTGTTCATATATAGTGTAAGTGTAACATGTCTATTTTATGTATTTAATTCTTAATATTTAATTCTTGCAAAGAGTTGATACTATCAAACAACATCAAATTTCAAGGATAGAAAATTAATATGAACATGCAGTAAAACAAAAATGAATTGTGACTAAAACATTATTCTATATAATATATACCTCAAACGACATATCAGATGAAAGTAAAAATTACAAAAATGCAATGTCGTCTTAAAAGAATTGATATACCTATGTTGCAATTTTTTTATATAATTTCTAGCAATAAAATATATTTTTGAAAAGCCCAAATTGAGCCTTGCGAACTGTTCGTATGTAGAAAATAGAAAAAAATAAAATAAATCATTAATCAACATATTAAGATCATTAAAATAAGTTCATTGATTGTACTTACAAATACTTTCTATACTGTTTAGTAAATATGAAGAAATATATAGATTATACATAGATTATATAACAATATTAAAAAAAAAACAAATATCTATATTGCACAATAGATATTTTTAAAACTTATTTTTATATTAAAATGTAGGTATATATTTTTATATGGAACTTTTTAAAAAATCACTTTGTATAATAATATTTGACAAAAACGGGACCAGAACATAACATTAAGAATTATATATTTTTTTATAGTGCAAAAATAAGTGAATATATTTATTCAATCCATATAAAATAGTAACTTTTCTGAATATAGCATATAAATTTTATCCAAAATATGGTTTTAATACAGATAATATATGTTTATATAAGGTTATAATTTATAAATATTAAATAATGTAAATGAATGATTATTACTTTGAGGACCTTGTTCCAATAAGCTCTACTTAGTTAGTCAAAACCCTGTCCAGTTAAAAGGATTTTTAAAAAAATATTAATAATTAAGTAACTGAGCTGTTTATATGCTTTCGAATTGTAAATAAGATATTAATGGTATAGTATGAGGACTAATATCAATTTACCATTATGATATTCTTGTTCATCAATTACTCATGTACATATAAACATATAGTTTCGTATCTTACATATACATATGTATGGATTGTGAATTTGGCTTTGATTTCATACAAATCACCTGTAAATAAATCCAGGCACAAATACTACATTGGTTTCGGTTTACAGATACAAAAATATTCCATATTATCTGTTACTTTTGGATAATTTCAGATCTGGTGTTAGATTGCTATGGAATTTTTATTTTAAAGAACCCTTTATAGTCTGTTCTACGTATTCACGACATGGCCATGGCTTGGCCTGGCAAAATCAAAAATTTGTCATAAAAAATTTCATCTCTCTCTCACCGGTATCCGAAAATATCCAAAACTGTAATATCAGATTTGGTTTGTTACAATTAGTTTCGTTTATTGTTACGCTCTACAACGTCGTTAATAAATTCATCAAAAAATATAAATTAAGTATTTTTCTCAGCAGCAGTGTTGCCGTTATCAGAAATACCAACCTGGCCTAACAGTTGAGCTACACTTGGTTCATTAAGTGTTAGTACTGCATGAGCTTCCACCATAACTACAAGGGAGTTCCTCGCCTCTTCATGAGGAACCCCATGAGCCCTAGTTGCATGTGAATACCATGCTCCTGTCGATGGTAGCACTGATACACACCATTTACATGACAGTCTGAAAATAAATGATTTTTATTTTCAATTATATGCTTATGTTTTCGTCTAGACACTGGCTTTTTAGTTCAATGTAGTAGAAATATATGTGAGGTTGTCAAAGTGCAGGGGCAGAAGGGTGTGACTGTAACACGACGGTTGTTGCCTTGTGGGTTTGATTCCCATTCAGAGCAATAAATTACTATTTATTAATATTTTCATTTCTTCGCTTTGGTAAAAGGTATAAGAAAATATAAAACAGTGACTGTATTGGACCTCAACAGAAAAGCAACCATTATAATTATAATATACTTTTTTGTATGAGATAGATATGAATTTTTTTTATTTGAATTTATATTACCTGTTAGTTGTATGCCTTGATTTAACATGCCGCCTCCTGTAACCCCAACTATTGTAGACTCTTGGACAAAATGGACATGGAAACGAAGGATTTGCATAACATGTACTGTTTTTATCTGAAATATAACAATAATTAAAATATTTAATTAATTTTATTTATTAAAAGTATTTGTTAATACAAGATTGCTAATTTAAATCTAAATATTGCATTAAGCAGCAAGATAAAGTTATTTAGAGTGCTGCTTTGAGTTTAAGCTAAAAGTATAAAATTACTAGCGGACGCGCGCAGCTTCGCTTGCGTATTTAGGGGTGAATTCTAATAACCCGTGAAACATGTGTTCGATAAAATATTTTTAAGAGTCTAAATTTCAAATTTTATAAAAATTGGTTGCGATTTAAAGATTTTTCCATACAAACTTTCAACCCTTTATTCGCACCCTTAGAGGGAGAATTCTAGAAAACGATGAAACACGTGTTCAATTAAGTACTTTTAAAAATCTAAATTTCAAATTTTATAAAAATCGGTGCCGATTTAATTTTTTTTCCATACACACTTTGAACCCCTATTTTACCCTTTTAGGGTTAAAATTTTTCAAAATCCCTTCTTAGTGGATGTCCAGATTATGAAAGTAAACATCTGTCCAAATTTCATGTTTCTACCGTCAGTGGTTACGGCTGTGCGTGTGTCTTACCTCAGTCAGTGTCACACAAGTCCTTTTATATGTATAGATAACTATGCTATTTAATTAAATTATAATTATGCTCTTTGTGACAAGCAAACAAATTGTTACTTCTTACCCAAATCTTTAAAATCAAATTCATCATATCTAATATATAAATTTGCTTATAATTTATCGTTATTTCTACAAACAAAGCATACCTTTAACAATTTGAGCTTCACGAGAAATGAAGTTCATATTTTCATTTGCAATACTCAATGACTCAACTATGGTCCCACTTTGCAACACTGTTTCAACTTCCTTATCAATTTCTATCTCTTTATCGTCATCTTGATCTACATTTTTATCATTTATCACACTCAAGCATGGCTGCGTACTGCTTACTTCATTTATCCATTTTTTCATAGAATTATCATTATTTGCACTTAAGGACTTATTTGAATTGCTTTCGGGACTGACTAGACATTTTTTTTCTGTTGCATTATCTAGGACTGCAATGTCTGTGTCATTTGTGTTATCCCCTGAATAGTCTGTGAGGGGTGAATCAATTGGCTCTACTTTGGGTACAATGTTCTGAAATTATAAGAAAATTTTGTTTTACATAAAAACATTTTAATTAAATAAAAATAAAGTGTTTATAGTTTAAAAAAACAAATTAACGTAACCAAATACATTCTATGGCATGTAGCAAAAAATCATCAGCTGAATAAAAAAAATCTTCCCAGCAGCCATTCCCACTAAACACCATGATATATTAAAGTTAATTACTTACAATATTTTTAGACACATCTGAATTGGATACAGCAACAGCAGTATCTGTTTTAGTTGTACTCAAACTAGGTTTTTTATTACATTTATTTTCATCATGGTCACTTTTCTTACGTTTCTTGGGAATAGTTTGTGTTGATGTGGCTGTCTTCTAGAATGTAAAAATTTAAAGGCATGAAAAATTAATTATATGTTGGTTCACAAAAAACATACGAGACATGTATCGTTCTCTAACCTCATCATCTCGCGTAGCATCATTTCCGGTAGATAAGCCACAAATTCGTAAGGATTCAGCAGTCTTTAAAAGCACAGGTAAAAATTCTTCAGTTACATTCACTTCACCATTATACATGAACCGTAGAAGAGTTCTTAAAGAATCCGTATTGATGTCATGGAGCACTATAATTGGATCCTTGTGGGGGTTTTGCTGCGAAAAAATGTGTGGGCGTTATGTTAAAATTTACAGCCTTCAAAGGTAATTACTTGATTATTAAGATGTACATAATATTTCACCTGGAATATCGATCTAAACACGGAACTATTAGCAGAAAGAATGATTTTATGCGCTTTAAAGCTATGCCCTTCTGAGACAAGTGTGACATCTGATAAACCTTCGTCTTTAAACAATTCCTTAACGTTGCATAAAATATTATTCTGATACCCATTCCACTTTAAACTGATTTCTTGATTTGCCATTATGTGTCTTCATAAAGAAAGTTTGTTTACAAAAGAATAAAACGTAAAAACAAACAAATTAAAATGCTAGCAATCGCAACGACAGACAACAACTGCAATGTTGTCAGCACAAAATATATACCCACTTGCCATTTTTTTTGTTTGCCATAATCTTCTTATAAGCAACAAATTATTTAAAAATAAAGATCAATTAGATACTGATATCTACTGTAGCAATTTATATAAAGTATAGAACAAAATTAAGATTTTTATAACTAAATCAAATAATTATGTTATAATTATTTGTAATTTTAAATAATTATTTATATTATTTGTAATTTTTTAGCGCTTGGTTCCAATATTTTTTTTTAATTGATCGATATTTGATGTCATTGTTGAAAATTTCGATTTATAGCTAAATGTGATCATTCTATGAAAATCATTTCACATAAAAAAGCAGCAAGCATAATTGTGACATTTTTGAAATTTTAGATGAATGTTATTAAAATAGCAACATTAATGATTAAAATAAATAGCGGGAAATTTAATATTTACTGTCAGATTTTTAAGCGAAGAACTTTATTTTAATTTAAATAACCTAACGTAAGTTAAAATCAAAAGGACCGAATAAGTGAAATAATGGAATTGCCGCAGCCGTTGTAAACGATAAGTAAATTGTAATCCTTGTTATTTAATTACGTATATAACATTTCGTAACTACTAACTTCACATGGGTAGTCGACAATAGATTTCTTAAAATAAAATTAAATAATACCTACTTGATATAAAACTATAACTTAATTTTTTTTTACTTATACAGCTTATACTATAATGAGTTGAAAAATAAATATTGTTAACATTTTAGTATTTCTAACAAAATCTCAAATTCTGAAAGATAATGCCAGTTTTATCAAACCTTGAATGGGTATACTTGTTACGAAATTATTATATTGTAATAAGAGGATTATATGTGATTAATTCTTGACCCTTTTATGATAAAAATTCGGTTAGGTTAGTTGCTATTGAAATTGTTGTGTTAAAATTATATTCATTAGAATATTTCATACTCTTTCACCTAACTTTTAAAAATATATCTCTTGTCTCCATAGGACCATTACATTGTTTTTTGAAGTTAAAAATTAATGTTAATTTAATCAATTCGGCATTGTGAAGTAGATATAATGTAAAGTTGATTATGGGTAGATATATAATTGTTTTTATTAATCTTCGAAAAATGTCAAGTTTCAATTAAAATAAACCAACAAACTTGCAATCGATTATTTTAATAATGCTCAGTTATCAATCGATAACCCTGTGAAAACTTGGGTCTGTTTAGTTAGATATTAGCGTTAGACATCATTACAGCGTTATTAAACGCGTAACAACAATAACATTTTTAGGAATATGATAAAATTTTGCCTAACTTTGTTTTTCTTAGAATTTTATATATTGGATTTAACAAAATGTGTTGAAGTGTCCCAAATCAATAGTCCAGATAATAATTTACAAGAAGATGCTACTATAGATGTTGTACGTACCAAATAGTCAGTATTATACTAAGTAATTAAAAGAATAGTAAAGGAATTAAAATATTTACAGTTTACATTAATAAAAAAATACGGATATCCGTGTGAAATACATCGCGTTTACACTGAAGACAAATATGTATTGGAAATGCATAGAATCCCACATGGCAAATACGATACGGCAAAAGTAAATAGACCTGTGGTTTTCTTACAACATGGCCTCCTTTCCTCTTCAGCTGAATGGGTTATTATGATGCCGGGAAAGGGACTTGGTAAGGAATCTTCTTATTTCTTTAAAAAAAAATACTTTACGGTTTATATAAACGGCTAGGCTGAGAGGTTCTTTTAGTCCAAACATCGAGTAGCTTTTTTCTTATAGGTGCGTAGGTATCTCCGTAGGTAGATATGACGATATTTTAAACACCCATAATACAGGGCTATTTCTAGTGCACTACCTCTTGAAGTCATATACTAGTAGGTGCACTACTAGGTGCACTAAATACAGTGCACCTAGTAGTGTAAATGCATATAGGGATAATGTAAGGGGAATGCCGTATTTGTAGTGACCTAGACCTAGCACTAGAAGTAGTGTAATCACTGCCTAACATCATCTTTCATTGACATAAAGCATGTTTCTTGTGACTGCCAAGTCGTAATAAATACTATGCGGGTAGTAGGTAATTAGGGATTCTAAATCCCGACGAATGGCATTGAATTACAAAGCATAAGTATTGTTTGTTTGTATCGACATTACCAATTAATTATATATTGAGCTCAATTGACAAGCTATTAAGCTATAGTAATAATAGGTAATTAAATAATTGTTATTTGAAATTCAAGTAGCTATTTCAATGTCATAGCATAAAATATTTATGATGGTTGTTCCTCTATATATGATTAAATTTGTTCGTCTTTAAAATATTTTCAAAATCATAAAAAAAATTAAAATGATTTTGAAATCATCAAAATCATAAAAATCTTCAGTCTAAATCATAAAAATATTTAATTATCGCGTATCAAACGTGTAAATGTAAGTTTGTAACACACTAGTACATAACGCTAATGTTCGGGAATGTTTAACTTTAAGCGATGACTATGGTTTTGATTCCCATACAGGAGAATAATTTATATTTCAAATATATATATAAATACATTTCTTCAAACTGGTATAAGAAAACTAGACGTTGGGTTCCCCTGTTTACGCTCTGGCAATATAAGTGGCTAACATAGAATAGTGCCATACCTAATACAAGGGACTGCTTACCATGCTAAATATGGGAATTGCGTGAAGATAAAACAATTATAATTGTACGTATGGTCAACTAGTCATGGCTGCCCTGGATTTAGCTGTAGATGGCTGTGCAGGTTTAATTTTCGGATTTTTCTTACTTTCGATTATTTTCTCCCCCGCTTAACAATGGGCAAAACTTCAGAAAGCTTTCCTTCATTGTTCCTTAATGTAAATAAGCCAATTTAAGTTTTGTATGTATCTATTCAGACAGACGAACAGTGAATTCAAAAATAGTGACTCATCTCTCTACCATACCATACCATAATATAAAAATATTTTAGAACAAAAGAAAAATATTCTTCCACAGCTTACCTCCTAGCCGACGCCGGCTACGATGTATGGATGGGGAACGCTAGGGGAAACACTTACTCTCGTAAACACTTAAACATAAATCCATCTTCGTCCGCCTTTTGGAAGTTTAGTTGGCATGAAATCGGCTATTACGATATACCAGCGATGATAGATTATGTTTTGATGGAGACTTCTGTCACTAAATTGCAATATGCCGCATTTTCTCAAGGAACTACAGCATTTTTCGTAATGACGTCTACGAGACCCGAGTATAATGATAAAGTGTCCGCCATGCAGGCTTTAGCGCCTGTCGCTTATGTTGGGAACATTAAAAGTCCTTTGGTTATGGCGTTGGCGCCGTTTACCAATTCTTTGGAGGTATGTTAGTTTGTTTTTTTATTTAGCGTACCTAATTAGGTTCAAAAATAATTTAATTGAGAAAATAATTCAATGAGGTCAGTCGTGGTGCAGGCAGCGTGCGACTGTAAACGAGACAGGTAGTGGGTTCGATTCCGACTCTAGGAAACGACATATTTCTTATTTTCGTTATGATGACAAAGCACGGCAAGTAAACAGCAAATGGAACGGAAATCAACTGTATAATTGTATACATCATTATTACTATTAAATTGCATCACATTTCACATAATACTGCTATGTAAAATAATTATAATTAATTTTAAGATAACTTTTTGTTTCTTTTTATAAAACTCATTTAGACAACATTAATTTAATTTTAGAGTACATATAGTAAATTTTGTAAAATAAAAAAAATATGGAGAAAATGTTAAATGTCTGTACAGTATTATTTTACCCATCCATTATCATTTAAAAAAAATAATATCATCAATTCAATCTAAAATCTTAAAGAAACATATGCCTACAAATAGGTAGCTAAAAGTGCTAATCCTCTATAAGTGTTTAAATTTTATTATATGTAGGTTATCTCAAGTAGTCGAATAAATATACGATAATCCAGATATTCCATTGTTTTGATTCCAATATACCTAAACACTTAATTCTGAATGTTATGTTAGGATGTTTTTATTAGGGATTACAGTCACAGTCTTGTGCCCCTACGGCGACGGCTACCAACGCAAGTAATAACTTAACTTAATAGTAAGAACTTTACTTTTGAAAAAAGATATATATATATATATATATATATATATATATATATATAAGATTATATGAATACAATAACAATAAATTTCCTATACAATTATTTCAGCGAATACTTAAATTATTGGGACAAAATGAATTTATGGCAAGTGGTTTTATAAACGAACTTGCGGGAGAAGTGGTTTGCCGTGAAGAGGCCGTAACGCAAGTTCTATGTACTAACATACTGTTTTTGCTGTGCGGTTACAATGATGCTCAGTTAAATAAAGTAGGTTATTTTCTATATTTTACCTTATTTTATTGACATTAAATATAAAATTTTGATTTGAATCGCTAGAAAAAGATTAAAGTTAATGCTGGTATAATGGAGTCATAACATTAGCATATCCCTGTTCCAGACAATGCTCCCGGTGATATTCGGTCACACGCCCGCCGGCGCGTCCACCCGCCAGCTCATACACTTCGGACAGTTATATAAATCGAAGAAATTCGCCAACTTCGATCACGGCTGGCTCACCAATAAACGTATTTACGGCACATTCACCCCACCTAGTTACAATTTGAGTGCAATAACTACCCCAATTTTTCTTCACTACGGGGACAATGACTGGTTATCGACGCCTACGGATGTCGACAAGTTGTTTTCGGAAGTAAAGTCAATTGTAGGTAAGTATAGAGTGGACATGCCTAAGTTTAATCATTTGGACTTCATATTCGGTATAGACGCTAATAAATTGCTGTATCAACGCGCTATGAAAATTATGTGTCGTTTCGTGTAAATCAAACATTGGTAATTATAAAAAATGTATATTTTTTATTGTTTTTTTTTTCGTTTGTCATAATACATCCGTTGTTGACCTCTGGAAGGAAGTAAATTTTGCATTAATTATTTTGTGCACTTTGCAACATGTGAATATTCTTATAACAAAATAAATAAATATAATAAAATAGTAAACGGGGCAATTTTGAACATTGAACATAAAGGGGAAGAGAATATTGTAAAGTAAAAAAGGATTTTATATAAGCAACAGAAGCCAAACATTTGATTTATGTGTCTGTATGTTCGTTGTTCGCGTTTCATGCAATAGCTGGTGGAAGGAAATTGTTATATATTTTTGTATTATATAAGTAGCTTTAATTATTCAGAATTTCATTTACCTTAGCAAAAGTTGGTTAACATGATTTTACATAAAAAAACGAAGGTCTCATATGGTACCTAGCCTACTCTAGCATGTCAGCTAAACCTAAAGAGATATGAATATAACGCCTTAGGAAAACCATGTACATACATATATATAATAGGTGGTAAATGTAAGCAGCATAGCAAACGCAAACGAAATAGCGGGCGGTGTCTAGTATGTTAGTAAAAATTTAATTTGAAATTAACAAAAGTTTTTCTTATATTTAATATCTACTTACGAACATAGAATCCGATATAGTCGAATGAGACGATTTGGTTGTATGTGGCATTTCGTGACAAGATGCATTGACGTTTATATTTTTTCTAAACAATTTCCTTTTACTCGCATAATTTAATTCTTTTTCTACTATTTGCTTAAAAGTATCTTGTACTAAAAGATTATATGAATATTATATAATAATATTTTAGTTCAACTTATAAGCGCTAAAATGGATAATTGAAAAAGAAAAAATTGGGCAGAATAAACAGAAAAACCTATAAATCTGCCCTACTACTTCCACCTAAAAGAATTGAGTACCTACCGGATATCAAAATGGAAGTTCAAACTTCGTTTAATAAATTCAACAACATTAACAACATAAAAAATCAGATAATTAAGCTGGAACCCATGATTGATATACATTCCAGAGCAATAATAACTAAATCAATAATTTTATAGTTTTTTTAGCTTCACTGTATATCCCACACATAACAGAGGGAATCTGACAATCTACTTTATTATTTAATTATTGGTATTTATAACTTAACATGTTTTTTTTAAATGGACTTTACCTTTATTCAACACCTTTATAGGATCTTCATTTTTCTTGCAAGAACTACTAGATATGGTATTATTTTCTTTAGTAGTATTTGTTTTATGTAATACTTGTAACATGGACACGTGTTTAAAGTTCTAAAAAACAACAATCAAATTAAATGGATAGGAATTTCAAAAACTTATAAATACAGCTAAATATTTCTGAATAGAAAAACTGTGAGTTGAACTCGCCCACTGTGGCGGGTCAACGGGAAATACAAATTTAGTTAAGTTTTCAATTATTTATATACACTCATTTTTATCATATCATTTATATTATAAGTTTGTAATAATATTTATATTATATTTATTGTCTGACATTAATTTCGGCATGATATCTCCACGCGATCTTTAGAAGATAAAATATGATCTTCGCCGGTGGACAAAAGGTTCCGAACCCGCTATAAGAGAGTCACTTACCATATTTTTACAATTTTTCAAAGTAATAATCATTTCTGATTCAATGTCTTGGACAATATTATCATTTTCGCAACAAGCTTCGAAAGGCGTCGGTGCAGGAACTTTATTGCTCTCATAAATATTTAATGGTCTATAAGTTAGATTTTTTGAAATAGTCTCCAATTCAAGTTTTAGAGACAGATTTTCCCGTTTCAGTATCCTTAATTCTTCATTTTGTTGTTTGTATCGTTGTTGGAAATATTCTATTTTTTTATTGCGGTATATACTTTCCTGAGATGCACAAGTATTACAGTTGGTATTGACGGTTTTAATTATGGTTGATGTTTCTTGACTTATTTTTCTTACTGATTTCGTTGTTAATTTGTGAGAAGAAGATTTACATAAAGAAATATCTATTTCGGTTCCAACATCTTTACGACAAGTGAAATTGTTACTTGAATGACTTTTCTTTATTTTGTAATACCAAGACGGATTTGATACTTGGTCATTCAAAAGTGGCGATAAACTTTTAACAATAAGTGCTTTTTCAATTATTTCATTTTGCCAAATTTGCGCAACAGTTTTTATACTGTCGTTACTGCTGCATGGTCTAAATTCGGCTTTTGTGTTATCCATTCTAAATATTTTTTCCAATATTATCTTCCAAAACATCTTAATCGCCTTTAAAGCTTCCAAACATTGATCGCAAGGCCAATGTGTAGTTTCTAGTTCTTCCTGATAAAAATAACTTAAGTAGCTTAGCACCTGATAGGTAAGTATTTATAGAAGATTTAGAAGAATATATCAAAATAAAGAACATACTAACTTCAACAAAATATTTATCGAATACTTGTTCATTTCTCAAACACTCCTTCATTGCGTGACACGAATGACAGATACTATCCAGCACCACTTTGGATTTACATTCTGGATGACATCGTGGTGCTACCTATTGTCACAATTACATTTTTTAGAGATTTCTACACTATTTTGAAATTTTACCAAAATATATTTTTTTAGAAAACATAGAAATTCGAATGTGGATGGGATGGGATTTGAAGCCGTGCCTCTTGGAAACCGTCCAATTTCCCTGACCACTGAGCTAAACGTAGAAATTATTATATGTTTGTTACAACTTATTTATGGTATTAGCAATTGTAATTGTAAATCCCTCTACGTTTAAATTTTTAGATGTTTTCAAAAAAAAAGTAATTTTAGTTTCTTAATGTTAAATAATATTTTTAAAATGTTAAAAATATTCCAAACTTTAACCTTAGTACGTCGTCTCCAAGTCATAGCTCTGAGCAAATTTGTCACAGCAGAGACAGGAACGATACAAACTGGCATGTCACTTTTCATCCAATCTCTAAGATAGCAGTTTCGAACACTAATATCATGACTCCAAGCTCTTACATCTACACATGATTCAAAAGATTTAATTTTACCCTCGCTGCGACCTAACAGCTTAAGATTCTTTTGATTTGTATGGAACATTGAATTTTCTTTGTACTTTTTAACTTGATATTTGTGTTAATCATATTGAAACTAACATTTAATTTGTAAATACATTGTTTGTCAAAAACTAAAACCTAATTGACAATTAATTTTGTATAGATGTAAAAAAATATTATACAACCTATTGTAAGGTTTACTTTCCATTAATATAGCAATTTCTTAGCACATAAAAACTATGAATGCAAATTTTCAAAATTGACATTCTACTAAAGTCATATTTCAGACTCGATTTCGTGACAAACATTTTATATATTGATTTTATTATATACATTTAAAGTATCGCAATACAAAATAAATCTAGTCTATCATTATGAATATGGATGGCAGTGAAAAGTAGGATCGTAAGTATTTATTAATGTCTAGTAAAATTCAAAAAGCAACATTGAAATAACGATTTGGCTATGTCATTTATAACTAAAAGGGAACGTGTATTTAACGAATATGACTTATTCGACTTACCTGCACGGAATGAGGGTAAGTTGAAGGCGTACGCGTCTTGCACCGACGCGAGGGCGTGGTCACACTTCTGTACTGACAAAACTGAACACCTAGTGGAAGTGATTAAAAGGAACAATGAAACTGTTCGACCCAAGTATGTGCCAACCGAAGTAATTGTAAGCACTCTAATGATATCCAAGAATGCTGAAATAGCGCGTCTGAAGCGAAAAATAGAGGAGTTTGAACAAATGATAGCTTCGTATGATCAATTGGAACTAACATGTGAACAGAAATGTGAAATTGCTAATGCGGTAAGAATAAGATTTATTATTATTTATGCAATCAATTATATATTTTGAACTATTTATAATTAAGTGGCAAAGAATAGGGAAAGATAGGGAAATTGAATCTGTAGCCTCAGTCTTGGACATTATATTTAAATCAACATATTTGTTTAACCATTTAGGCTATATTATGTTTCAGCATGCAGCCATAAAAGCTGCGAACAAGGAGCTTGATGACATGGTTAGTACTTATAATGTGGAATATCCAACAATAATATTATATTCATAAATTTATCTTCACACTAAAATGTTAATTCTTATTACAGTGCTTGGATTTAGATCTTTCTGGATTCACTGAGGTAAGTCCGAAACAATAATTGCAAGAAATTAATAATTTGGATAATTGATTTAAGTATATATTTACTTAACGTATCTTTTTTTTTTCAGGGCATAGATTCAGAAACATTTGAGGTATGGCGAAATAGAAAACGTAAAGTATATTTTTTATATAGTAATATCATTAGTAGAAAGTTTTCAAACATGTTTTTAATACAGTGATATAAACTGTAACCTATTTCTGAAAAGATTAAAGATGATTATTAGATGTCAGACGAAGGCTTTAAATAAATTTTATAAACATTTAATTATTTCAACTATTTTATTTGCAGACCGGTAAATCGAGAGGTGATGAGGTATATTGACATTCTATATTTCATATTATTTGCTACTTGAAGTATTTTATTTTATTTTTCATATTTAATTTTTCAGATCAGATTTCTGGAAGAGGTAATTTAATTTTTTGTTTATATACGTATTTTATCACATATGCCAGACGCTTGCCATCTGCACTATTATATCATATAATAAAAAAAGATAACCAATAAGATAAGGCATTATATTAAGTAATTCCAGATGATCTACTATAAAACTGAACTTACAAATACATATAAATAGGAAATCAAAATTACAAAAACATTAAAAAATCGCATCAGCAAATAGATATTTAGCACTCGAGAACATGAAACATTTCACATTTTTATTTCTGAAAATATTGATTCAATACCATCTAGTTTTAAAAAAATACTATCGTAAAGTTTCTATATAGGCGTCAAAAATGTTTTTTGACAAAACTTGCACATTTTTTAAATGCTTAATTTTTTTTGTTTATTTTTTTCTTATGTCTTCCATGAACGGACAGCATTGAGCCATTTTAATTATAAATATAGATTTATTATGTATTTTTTTGCTGATGCTTTTCTTTGCTGTGACATTTACTGACTGACAAATGGCAAACTGCGAGTTGTTAGTATACACATTTGTGTTTGTAAGTTCAGTTTACGATTATATAGTCTCTACTTTATACGTATAATACATAAACTTAGCGATATAAATTAATTTAATAAATAAGACATATTAATTGATCAAATTATAAAATTTCAGGTCGAAAAATCTCGAGGAGATGAGGTAAATTAAGTATTCATTGACGTTATACCTACTAAATTAAGATAATTGTAATTATTGTAAGCATTTAATAGAATAATATTAGATAAGTCTTTAAAAATATCTATTTATTTATACATATAATATAAATAGGTATAATTTATATTTTAAAATATATTTCAGTGGGATGTCCAGAGGGAATCGACTCCACGGACGGAAACCAAAAGCATTCAATTCGGAGAGTCATGCACGTGTGATGCAAGCACATGTATGATATAATTTATAAAAATAATATTTAAGAATATAATTGATTTTACAGTAAAATATATGATTTTTATAAAAATATAACATAGTTTAAGGTAAAGATGGACTTTTACGAGATGATAGTTACTGATGAATTGACGCAGGTTCTTAATTCTGATATTGCAATTTCGTAACAAATTCTTTCAATATACATATGTCTACATATTATCCGACTGACAGTACTGACCTATACATATGATTTTTTTTTAGCTTTATCTGTATGTCGGTAAGGTATTAAGATAAGGTATAAATAAAACTTATAATTTTCTTCGTAGCTATATACGATACGAGGATTGATGAGTTGCAAGGAACAATAATCCGTAAAGACGCCAAATTGAATGCAATGCAAAATACTATAGCGGTTAGTATTTAGCTCAAAAAAACTTTTTTTTGTAATATATACTATAATAAATAATTAAATAAATAAGAAATAATTTTGCTGTAACATTTTTAGGTCATGGAAAATGATGTATGTGAACCGTATTGCCTATATGCACATATTTATACAGCATTAGCAAAAATATTTAATACTTTGTGTCAGAATGCAAAATATAAAGAATATTTAAACTTATTGGTTTGTTATTGTTCATTTAATTATGCTTATATTTCAATAAGAACAATTATATTTTTGTAAATCGTATTTTTTATGCAGACTGCAGGGAAAGATACTAGGATGATTGACATCAAAGGAAAGATACTTTTTAAATTGAAAGTTTTAGAAAAATTTAGTCTCGCCTTAATCGCTCCGTGTTCGCAAAATTATAATTCAAATGACTGCTCTTGCTACCATGCTGAAATTTTAACGCACGTTGAGGCAAAATTTGCTCTAACGTCTGCAGAAAATATAAACGCTAATTTAGACAGTAAAAGAGCGCACCTCATTGCTGATATAATGCAAAATGATGATTTAAAAGAAATTTTAGATAAAGAAGACTCCTCCGTTAAGCTGGACGATAATCATATAGATGAATGCTATGTAATAGATAATTATAATACAGATCAAGAAAATCTTAAACGCTTAAAGAACTTACAAGCCAATTATGACGACTTACTTACTTTTTATGAAAATTTAAAGCATGAAAAAGATTTTCTGAATATACGTTGTCAGAAGTATGCTGAACTGGAAAATGAATGTGAGTGTCTCCAAAATAAATTAAAGGAATATAATGAACTATGGAAAGAGAAAGAATATTATCGTCATCGTTCGGAAGATCTGGATAAGCTTAAAGAAAAATTTTTAATATTAGCTGATGAAGCATCCAGTATAGAAACAAAACTAATGGCTGAACAAGAAATCAATAATATGAAATCTAAGACTATAGATGAATTAAGAAATGAAAACATTAAGTTAGATAATAAACTAACTGAGGTATCCTTGGTGTGTGAAAAGCAGAAAAATTCTTTAATATGTAAATTAAAAGAATATGAATGTAAATTGATGTGTCAGGAGGAACAGATAAGAAGCTTGTCAACGCAAGTTGATACTCTCTTGGAGAAAGATGCTAACAAAGTCAGATACTGATATGATTTAATATTAAAATTATGAAATTTTTTTTTTTTCAATGTTATTCATTTTTTTGATAGATATCAACAAAGGAGGATGAAACAAGATATTTAGAAGTTATTGACGAAATAGAAACACAAAAAGAGCAATTAAAAAATTTAAAGGACGCTCTATGTTGTAATGAGGAAGAAAAGTTATACTACAAAGAAGAGCTTCAAAAACAACTTGAAGTAATCAATCAATTGAAATTTGATATTGAGGATTGGAAAAGTAAGAAAATATTTAGATGGTATTTACCAACTTTGACTACTACTGGTTAATTGTTCATTATTTCTAGGTAAATATGAAAATATTTTACAAAGTAATAATTACTTAGAATCATGTTTAGAAGAATGTCATGAAGAAATAAACAACATTCAAAAAAGTCGTAAGTCATTAAGTATAGAGTTAGAAAATAAAGTGAATGCAATAGGAAATTTAAATGGGATTTTACACAATAAATCTCAGGAAATAAATGACCTCATGGAAGAGCTTGATCGAAAAAATAATGAAAATATGTATTTACGAGAGCAAGTAAAAAATGTTCATGATAATTTTGACCAAAAATTACAAATACTGGAAAATGAACGAGAAACAATCGTTAGTTCAATTCATTCGCTTAAACGAGATAGTTTAGGAATATTACCAAGTGTCAGCAGCTATGAAAACATAAATAATGTTAACACTGAAAAATATATATCAATTGAAAATAAAAATGATTCTAACAATTCTGATCTCTTAACAGAGATTAAATTGATACGCGATATTAACGCGGAAAATATAAATATATTACGTCAGGAAAATGAAGACTTGAAGAAATCATTAGATATAGCTACAAAACAAAGCGAAATATTAAAAGCGAAAACTTTAGAAGAAGAACATTTGCTGGAAAAGTTTGAGCAGCTTTCGCAATCCCATGAAAGTATAATAGAGGAAAAAATTATACTTCAACATGATTTATTAAACAAAACAAATGAAGCCAATAAGTTGTTAAATGCTTTAGAGTTGACTAGTAAAAAGAGTGAACATTTAATAAATCATCTAAATGAATCAGAACATTTAAAAATAGAATATTTGAAACTTAATAAATCTTATCAAAAAATTATTTCGGAGAGAGATGATTTGGAAAAGAAAAGCTTACTTCTAGAAAATGTATCTGGAGAACTACAGCAATGCCACACAAAAATAAATGAACAAAATCAACGTCTACTATTAAAAGCGCAGGAGGTGAATGATTTAGAAACTAGGTTATTAGACTTGAACAAAAGTTATGATCGATTACAAAAAGAAAAAGAGTTTTTGCAGAAAGAATTTAATGAGAGATCAGTAGAATTAAGCAAAATCAATAAACATTTAGAAAGTAAAATAGCAGAAAATCAAATTTTAATTCATGATTTTAATATGTTAAAAGATCAAAAAAAATCTGTTGCAAATGATTTCATAGTGCTTAAATCAGAAAACTTAAACTTACAAGTTAATTTGAACAATGCAAAGAAAGAAAATCTAGAGCTGTTAGACCGGATGAAATATTATAAAAACTTGGAAAAAAATCACAATGACTTGGAAATCGCTCACAGTAAAATGAATTTTGAAAAAGAAAATTTAGAAAAGGAAATAAACTTAAAATTAGAAGAAATCAAAAAGTTAGAAGAAAATATTATACATTTGAACAAAGAAAATAGAGACCTTCATTTACATAACGATAATATAGAAGAATCTCTTATACGGGCGCGCAGTGAGGTAATGATCATAATAATAACATTAACATAGAGAAATTTATAAATAGTTTGAAGTCAACCATTTTAATTATGTTTCAGAAAACAAAATCAGATTCACTTTCTGTTTCGTACGCTAATATCACGGCAGAAATTGATATTTTGAAGTCAGAAAAACTATCTAGCAATAAAAAGATTAACGAACTACAAGATAAATTGGATGAATCGGTAAAAAAGTATAAAGTTACAATATGTGTATTTAATATAAATATTGAATTGTTATATTTTTTTTTTTTTTAGGAATATGATATTGTCAATCTTAATGAAGAAATAATAGCAAAAGACAAGAAAATAGCCAGTTTAGAAAATCACATTAATAGTCTAGAAGATGAAATAAGGAGACTTCAAAGTAGTTTAGAAAAAGTTGTAGAATCTGGAGAAGAAATAAAAAAGCTCAGCTTTGAAAAACTAAGCCAAGCTCAAAAAAGTCTGGAAGCTCATCGTAAGCTAATCGTTTTATTTTCAAAACATTTTCCAAACTAGTCACAGTTAAAACAAATTAAAAATATTTACTTAGTCACACAAAAGCAACTTATTCTACCGAAGGAAATAACCCAATCTTAACATCCATTTGATGTTGTAGTGTAGTCCAGGCCTCAACGGTATTCGAATGCTATTATCGTAACTTAACTTAGCTCCACGCTGTATCCCTAGTGGGGTAGTCAAAGTAAACGGAGCGCCAAATGCTACATACCTCTTTCGCTTCGTCCACTGATATCAACCTCTTCATACACCCCCGAGAGTCCTCATGTTTTTTACGTGACCTTCCTCCAGTATCTTTGCTACTGTATTTTCTACTTGATCGTTCGACGTGCCCATATCAGCTGAGCACGTTCTTCTTCATTCTTACCGTGACATCCTCGCTAGTACCTGCCATTCTGAGTATCTCTTCATTGTGGATTCGATCACCTAAGCTGACTCCGCATATCTTACGAAAGGATTGCATCTCCACAGCAAATAATACAAAGAGCTGAACTAGATCATCAGCAGGAAATTTACGTTCAAGTCACCTACTTTCACTCCCATATCAGTTTGCTTCACTTCTTGGAGAATTTTTTTTGGTGTCTTAATTTTATCATGTAACTAACATATTTTTCAATGTACATTTCTTATTAATACTTTAATTTTTACCAATTTAGATTCTAAAGCAACGCATAATATGAGAATGGAATTGGCAAAATTGCAAAGTGACAAGGCTAAGCTTGAAGAACAAATTTCATACTCTAAATCATTATCACATGAATCTGTTAAGGAAAAAAATACTTACATCTCCGAAATAAATAAACTAAACCAAGAGAAACAACAAATCATAACAGAAATAAGGCAATTGGAACTAGATGTTTTTAACGCAAGTAGTTTACAACCAGACCATTGTGAAATTGAGCAAGTTGTTGAAACGTTACATAGAATAGGCAGACAACTTCATTATAAAAATAAGTCATTAGAAAAAACTTTGTTAAGTGTGCAAAGCTCATATGAAATTCTCAAGTCGAAAGCAGATGAAGCCAAAAATATTGCCGAAAATGAAAAACGTAAAATAACGATCGAGAAGGAAGAAATGCTGCAAGAACGGAAATATTTACAAAAACAGTTACAAGATCTACAAAATAAATTTGAAAAAAACAAAACCAATTATGAAGATATAATCAAAGATTTAGAAGGCGAAATGTTAAATCAAACTTTAATATTTGATAAAACGAATCAAAACAAAGACAACGAATTATTAAAACTAAAAGACGAAAGCCAATCTCTCGAAAAAGAATATGAGAAATTATTAATGCAGTTAAATGAGTCCAAAGAAAAACTCAAGGACAAATGTAATGATAACCAAATAAATGAAGAAGCTATTGCCAATGTAAAATTAGAACTAAAAGAGAAAGATGAACAAATTTTATCGCTGAAAAACCATATTAAACAATTAGAAAACAAAGCTACGTCAGATATTAGCACGCAAACAAATCGAGAAGTAAAACATATCAATTACCGACATGTTTCCACCGAGACTGATAACTTGGAATTAGAAAAAAACAGTAGAAGCACTAAAAGGCCAATCAATTATATAAATAAAGCAAACAATGATGATATTGTTGTTTCAGAAACAATATCTAAAGATTACGGAAATTTTAATATAGATTTTATAAAATTTATTTATTGTAATTACAAATCTAAAAGACTGAGTCCAGGTAAACTGGAACAGCATTCAATTGACGGTATTAGCTTGACACAAATTAATACAAGAATTCTTTCAAGTAGTAATTTTAAAGCCTCTAATCCTCAAGAACAAAATGGTCTATCTTTACACAAGAAAAGTAATGTTGTTAACATTTATAGTACAAACATACATACGAATTCAACTAAAAATACCAATGGCAGTGTACATTATTTAAATCATACTAAAAAAGAAGATCCACAATCAAGCGCTACAGATCAAATTTTAAGCAATTATAACTTTGATAATAATAACGGTTCTGAAAACAATTCAGTTGGTAGGGAATCCCTTATATCAGAAGATAAAGATGTGCTTATGATATACAGAGACAGTCAAAGTACGTCTGATAGTCGAACTCATACTGAAAACAAATATTGGCAGAATGGATATAATAAAGTTGTTATTGAGAGAGCTACTGTTGAAACAAACGAAAATCCGTTTTCCGCAACAGCTAAAAAGGCCTTTCATAAGATGCAACATAAGAAAGGTAGTTTTCCCAGTAGCGATGACAAGACTGAAGATGACAGTGTAAAACCAAAACTTAATATCAATTTACCCAGAGCTTTAGACACAGATAACTACTCTACAGTCACTTTATCGGATGATGACAAAAAATCTTTAGATCAATATTCTATTCCACGGCGAAAAGTTTTCTCTGATACAGACATAAGCAATAAAGCTATAGAACATAATAATGTCAACATTGTGTCTACAGCGAAAGATATTCAAAGTGATATTAAAAGTAAAATTCGTGATAATGAAAACATTTTTTCTAAAATTGAAGATAGCCTTACACATGAAGAGTTAAAAATATCAAGTGCATGTAATGGAAATTCGAATCATGTAAATATTGATCGGAAAACTAGGAAGAAAATTAAAATGCACACAATAGACGCAAATGAGCCTATTTTAGATAGTGATGACAACTCTAAATTAACACGCATAAATGCTACAACTAAGGTTTTATCAATTGAAAGTTTAGATAACTTATATGATAAAAAAAATACAAAACGTGCGCAACTACGTAATTCATCGACAGTTATATCGAATGATGAAGGCGAGCAAAAGTTATATATAGATTTAAATACAGAATTTCATAAATCACAGAGTGATGATACTATTTACAATTCCAACAAAAGTGTAGAATTAGAAAAAAAATATTTTAAACAAAATTCATCTGAATTTAGTACGATATCTATAAGTGAAAAACGGACAAAGTCAGTACAGGATCGTGCAGTTTATGCGAAAATGGATGACATAGACGAATATAAAAATAAAATCCATCAATTGACAAATACTTTGGAAAGTATGGAAAAAGATTATAAAAACAAAATAGAAGCAATCAAGGATCAATACGACAGCAACGTTAAATATATAATTAGCGAACACAATCACGGTGTAAAAAGTATTCAGAGTCTTCACGAAGACAGGCTGTATGACATAATAAAGATTCACGAAAATGAAATAGAGAATTTACGTACAATGAGTATTGAAGCGTTACGCAAAGTAGAGAAACTGGAAAATGAAAATAGATATCTTAGATCGAAGCTAACTAATAAGCATACAATCTTGGATGAGGTAAATAAAGAAATATTTAATACTATATATTGATTTGTGTTCTTTTTATCTGATTAAGCTACATAATGGCGTTTTTGGGATGGCCTCCAAAATAATGGTCATATATGGCAGTTTGCAATTAAATAATATTGGAGATAATTTCAATAGTACCAACCAAGAAGTAAGATATAATTCTTCTCTTCCATATTTATAAATTTGAATTTGACGGTACAAAGCTATATCTTAATTTATATTAAAATAATATGTATATATGTATTATTTTAAAAGTTTTGTACATAATTCACAATTGACTAATTTTCTAAAAGGTTCCTGTTAAAATGCCGACACCGGAAATCAAAAGAAAGCGAGTTAAATGTCGTTTAGATGATAAAATACTAACTAAAACCAATATGATATTAGCCGATGTGAAACCGAAACGCAAGGCTCACGGCCCTTGCACATGCACAATAGATATCAATGTATCGGATACTATACGTAATATATTTGACCAAGTTAACATGGATCAGAGGAAAATGGACGAACAAACGTATTTGAAATATATCGCTAATAAAATTTTGAATGATAATGTTGATGTGAGTTTATATTGCTTGTTGATATATGTAACATGTAGAGATTTTATTGTGGACAATAGTTTTCAGTGATATGTAGTTTTTGTGAGGACGTTTTAAATCAGTCAATTTTTTTATTTACGATATATAAGCACTTTGCCCGTCTGAATATGTACATAAATACAAGTATATCTCTTCTAAGGCAGAGTGACTTTACTCTTTTAAACTGACTGAGTATTGCCGCAAATGATAAAATCTTTTTACTTATTTTATATTTTATATTATTCGGTAGAACCCAAAGTCATAATTTACGTATATACTATAATACTATAAGTACATTTTAATCTAACACAGTATTTTGCGCAGGCCTGTTATGCATAATTGAATGAATAATGACTGATTGTATTTTTTTATCAGATTTTGGACCCACAAGAGTTATCATTTCTGCACCTAAAAGTGTGTCGGATTTGGAAAGCGAAAATAAACAAGGAAGAGACTCTGCAAAGGCGAGTGCAATCCTTAGAATCTGAATTAATCAATAAACAACGACAAACACATAAGCACAGTTAGTTATTATTTTATATTTTAAAAATAATTAAATTATATTAAAGTTTGAAAGTACTCAGGCGTGTCAAACATATTTATGTCACGGTAAATATGTGTCGAATTGTTTCACTTTTATTGTTATTATAATGAGAGTATAACATGTTGAAATCTTGTTGTCTGTATTATTTTATATGAGTTTTTAATATTTATCGTAACATTAAGTATAGTTCATAACAAAAAAATGAGAAACAAAACTAAATATTAAATTATTATCGGTCCAGGGAAACATGTTAGTAACATGTAGTAACACCTTTACTTTATTATTTTTCTTAAAAGCAAGGATTTTTTGCACCTTACTACTATTACTTATAATCAATCAGTGGCAGAATTAGACCGGAAAGTGGCAGAGGAATGGCGGCGATTGCAAGAGGCGAGGGAAGCTGTGTGTTTTTCACCCAAAGTCGACGAAAATTTAGAGAAAACAATTGTTAATATGTCAATGACTGAGGGAGACATGTACGTAAGAGTTTTGTATCTAAATTATTTTAACTTTTGATCGCGATTTTTCAAAAGGTACCTAATAAAAATCTCTATCCATTGGGTAATTAACGTTTAAAAAAATCATTTTTCACATTACTGTCTATATATACATAATGTAACAAATAAAAATTTAATTAATTTCATTTATATGTAAACTATATCGAAAAAATATTAGATTTATTTTATTATCAATCAAAAATCATCTCTAGCGTCCTTTATTTAAGAACAGTTTTACTCTATATGCCTCAAATATAAAACATCGTGAAACTAAAAAAAGTAATATTACATAGATAAAATTTTGCTTAGTATTAGTACCAATACGGACTCGGTTTGCTGCAATATTGCTCTGGAAGAGGAAACATTACTCAATCCAGAAGTCGACCTTCCGAAGCCGAAACGTGTGAAAGAGGTCAATAGAGTAAGTTAATAAAAAAAAATAACACTTACTAATATAATATTAAAATGTAACATATGTATGTATTTGATATTGAACAAGTTATGTGCGTGTGTGTTATTATTTCTTTATAATTATATTTTTTTGAGTATGTAATGTTAATATCATATATTGCTTAATGTGTCTCGACTCGGTGTACCTACACTACACCTTATCTTTCTAGATCGAAAAAATGGAAATAATTAATAAGCTACAAGCATAAGAGAGGATCAAATCCACAATTATAACATGACACGTATCTCGCACATAGATTGATAGCCAGAGGGAAAGTGGGAACCTAGTGTTAAGACACTCCGATCCCATTAAGACACTTTCGTCCTTCACTTTGGACCGGATTTTGAAGAAGTCGCGTATTGAGTGGCGAAACTCGACGCCGCGCTTTGCCTCGTTGCCAGAGCGAGGATATGAAAATATTTAATATTTAATTTCCTCGAGTGGGAATCGAACCCACAATGTGTCACACAGTGTCATAACAGTGCGCGCGCCACGATTGCTCTCAATATACATACATATATGGCATACTTAAATATAGTTATAGTAGTTACAATAAATATTGTCGTCGCATCTAGCAGGCTAGGCAGAGGGAACCTAGTATTATGACCGTGCCGTACTCAATTTTCGAGATATATCATATGGAGTGGAAACTGGAACAAGTGGAACTTAACACCGTGTTGTCTTTTTACCAGAGCGAGGAATTAAATCATAAAATATAATTGTATAAATATATTTCTTATTTTAGGCAGTCTCGGCTAGACGTAAGAGTGAAGAAAAAATTGAAAAATCTCTTTACAACGAAGAAACTCCTATCAAATTGAAGAGAACACACGATAAACGCACGCATAAGAAGTAATAAAATTACAAGGAAAGGGTCCTTTCATATTTATAGACATATTTATTAAATGTCTATAAATATGCTAGTCCCTTAAAATTTATTAAGAAAGAAAGATTTGATAATGGAATTATAATTTTTTGTAATAATTTAATTTATATTTTTTGGAAATTTCCTTTGATTACTATTTTTTGGTACATTGTATGTGAATTTTATGTACATTTACATGTGTTTTTTTTATTATATATACTTTATTTATTTTTTAAATTATATAAGTGAGTAATATTGAGTGAGCATGTATTGTTTTATTTCAACAAAAATACTGTACCTATTGGTTACAATACCCCATTATACGATACAATGGACTATATGACAGTTGTTTCTGATAAGAGCGACATTAAGTGATTTTTGTAATGATAATAAATAAAATGATTATTATTACTTATTTAATCGTTTACGAAATCATTGTGGCGCAGTAGTACAGCGTTTGACTGTTAAAACAATGGTCGTAGGTTCGATTATCTCTAGGGGAATTATTATTTTAAAATTAAATAAATTAATAATTATATTTTCATATTCCCAATGTTGTAGACAAAGTTCCTAGAACAATAATTATATTTAAAAAAAAAAACAATAATTTTAAGATATTATATAGTCTATTTCATTATAAAACATATATATATTAACAATTAGATACATTATTTCTAGCCAGTGTACACGGGATTCGTGAATTTCATAGTCGGTGGTTCATAATGAGGATTGTCGGTGATGTCATATCCCGCCATTTCCGACTCCTTCGCGAACTTCAAATATTCCCTTTTATCGTGCAAGTCTACCAGAATCTTCCATACAATGACAGTTATGATGCCGATTAAAAGTATAGCGGCTATGACACTTGCGGCAGCGACTGTGGGAGGAAAATAAAAATTATTCTGCCGGTTCTTCTCAAGTCTGACTGAGGCACTAACTTTAATGAACTGCTGATAAATTATTTGACAATCAAAATTTATTTTTATTTAAATCTATTTTAATTTAGTTTTTTTTCTTAAAGTTTGATATTCATTTATATTTAATATTAATAATTATATATAGACGCCCAGTGGGCCCGAACGCGGCTACGCCCGCTTGAACTATACGATTATTTATTCAATTTATTTATGAAATTATTTTCGGTTTTCAATAGAATTTGTAAGAAAATATAAGCCTAAATAATTAAAATAAGTTAAAAAAGAATAATAAGGAGAGATTTATTATTAGATAAAATATCTGAGTAACCGAAATGAACAAACAAAAGAAGTAAAAGTATACTAATGGAAATTCTTAACATTAGAAAAAGTACCTAAAGTTTGCCGTGCGCGCGTACTGAACATTTTTCTATATTAAATAATTAATAATTTTTGCGAACAATATTAAATAAAATTCAAATGATTAAAATTACGATATTTTAAGTGTATAACATCGGTATAGATAAACGAACGGAGATAAATCAATAAGTAGTAGTAGTAATAAGCAGCAAATAATTAAATAAAAATTAACGAAACGAAAACGAAACGAAAAAAACGAAAAACGAAAATATATAAAATCAAAGTCATCTGCCCGTTCGCGCAGGTCATACTATACCTACCACTCGTAGGCTAGGTCATTCCGAATCACTGACATCTCCTAAATTATTTATTAAATTGTTATACAGTAAACCATCTTACGTATAATTTCCATCTAGATGAAATGCTAAAAGTGACTATTATATTTATTTTCATAAGGATGAATATCAAATTATAGAAATCATCTAATTTTTGTTAATGTATACAAATCTATATCTATAGTATATATCAACGCGGACTTTTTTAAACAATATTTAAGGGACAATATTTTTGGAGAATATTGTTTTTGTGTCTCATAAGGTTGAGTCGGCGCGCGCCATGTATGCGTTAAGCAAACTTATTTTGGGTGACGTTTTCTAACAACAAACTTTGCAAATCGTTGCTTAGCAACGGCGGTTGTTATAAACATGGCGGAATAAATTGCATGTCAAATTAATAAGTATTTTAATATATTGGTATATATCGAAAATATTACAAATATGAGAAAAAAAAGTATCCTATGTTCATCCCGAGACCCTCAAGTATCTCTATATGAGTATTTTATCACAATTAAATTAGCGTTATTTTTGGCCCTGATTGCGTAAAAGACAAACAGACAGACAGAGTTACTTCCGAATTTTTAATATAGGTATGGATGGATATGTATTTAAAAAAATTGCAAGCAAAAATCGAACCTGCGCTACATACAACCATCTTGCATACTTTTATTATTTACTTACTTATATAATTGGGTACAGGCGGCGACTCCAACTCGGTCTGAACAATCAAACGTAAAGTCGACAAATTCGGATAATAATATTTGAACATGAAGATCTTATTGTCTTCCACAATTTTGTTACACCACATCTTGGCTTCGAAGTATTCATCAGAATTTATTTCCGTTTTGTTAACCAAAGTAACCTTAGCGGCCGTTATGTTATATTGGGAGTCGCAATCGGTTTTATTATTTTTCAAGTTGCAGTACGCGTAATCCTCTAGTTCTTTGCATCGCTTGGCAACCTCTTCGCAGTCGTCGCAGAATGTTCCAGAACACTTGCCGTGGTCGCTCTTCCTGATGTTACATACGCACTTGCCGCACACGCATTTGCCGTTTCCTGAACATACCTGGAAATATAAATGATATGTAAATAATTTTATTAAGACCAAATGATGAGAATGAAGTTGTAAATATGTATGTAAATATATGTAGAGTATGGCGTTGAGTTCCTCCACTCAACACGCAATGCCTCAAGAATTCGGTAGAAAGTGGGGAAGGGAGAGTCTTCATGTAAAACGGAGTGTCGTAACTCTAGGTTCTCAAATTACCCCTACCCAAAAAAAATCACTTTTTTTATTTTGTGAGTCTCATACTAAATTCTAGATTGAGATTTTTTAAGCTTCAATGTTCTACACTTGCCCATCTTGGATAAAGCCCCGCCTCATCATAAGGATATAAAAGAAAAGACTAATTATAAAGACATGATTTTTTATTTGTCTAAAAATATTCAAATACGGAGTAATAACTTACCATTCATTATATCTTTATTTTTTTCCCATTTTACAGTTTAGGTATTAATAGATAAAATAAATATAGAATAGTAGACATAACTTCGATTATACTTACTTCCTGCGACTGCGGCGCTATACAACTCCTGTCGTTAACTGGACACAAGCAGAACTCCGGAAGCCATTGCGCGTCGCACTGACATTTACCAAACTTACATTTCCCGTTCCCGTAACACACTCTGCCGTCCGCCGTCAAACACGCTTTGTCATCGTACTCACAGTACTGACCGGAGAAATCTTTATCGCATGTACACTTTCCACAGCTGAAATGTTTAAAATTCAATTTTATTATTATTTGGATTCACGTTATACAACGTGATACAATGTGATAACGACGTTCACGTTATACAACGTGATAACGAAGTGTCTTAACACTACGTTCCCAAGGTATCTCTTCGTGCTCATTAAAGCACTTTCGTTACTCACTTTCCACCGAACTCTGTAGGAATTGCGAGTTGAGTGGCAGAACTCAACGAAATGCTTTGCCTCTTTACTAGAACGAGGAAAATGAATGAAGGAAAAAATGAATTGAAAAAAATATTTCCTCAAATGGAAATCGAACCCACAACATGTCGTTTACAATTGAACGCTTATCTTTGAGTAGCTTCAATTTTTCAAATTATTGTTTATTCTTAAACTTATACGTTTTGCCTCTGGGAACGAGACTCAAGACGCAATGACTGCAGAATTCGGCTAAAAGTTAGGAACGGAAAAATCTGCAGTAAATATTATTGAACTCACCAAATTATTTTCAAAATAAGTATCATAAATACAGACACACACACACATGGACAGATTCTATCAAATTATTTTTTACATAAAAGAATACATATTTCTATATAGTCATACGTACTTGCAAGTCCCGCGTCCGCTGCACAACGCGACGGCGTCCTCGCTCGCCTTGCACTTGTCAGAGTCCCGCGTGTCCACCTTGTTGCCTTCGCATTGACACGTCTCGCCATGTCTATTATTATTTTTTATAGATAAGTCAATACATATAAATACGGAAAGCAAAAACTTTGTAGGCCTTTCTCACGAAAATTTACATAGTATGAATATGCATATGCACAACTGTACTAGTAGCCCACACGCGGCTTCGCCCGCATAAACTTATAAAAAAAATATATACAAAATAAAAATATATACAAAGTAAAACGTACATGAAGTTTATTAGCTTAACTGAAATATTATTTTAGTTCTTCGACTCTATATTTTTTCCTTTTATTTAATATCCTGTCAGTTATTTACTGTCATTAAGATATATAAAGCCACGTAATTCTGATAATGTATAAATAATAATCGTTTGAGAGGATACTGTTTGTTTCACTAATTTAAATATCAGTAATACTTAAAAGTTAAAAATGTATTCAATATTGTGGAAATAATTAATATTACCTATTTTTAGTTAAGAGCACTATGACAAAACTTAACTATAAGACAATATATGATTATATTTAAGCGGGGTCAATATATAATTATATTTGAATAGTTTTAAATTCTCCGCTTTGGTAGATAAAGCGCAACGTTGGGTTGTGTAATATCTCATAAATTAGGCGGAAAGTGGTGAGTAAAGGCACTCTACCTACCACACATTATGTGATAACAATGTGATACGAAAGTGAATGGGATCAGGCAGTATTCTATGATTTCAATGGTTAACATTGGTATAGGCAACTGAGTAATACCTACAACGCTACCTATCCGCCAAATACAAAAATAACACAATTTTATAAATTATAACACACTTACCATAATTTTATATTATTTAAAATTAAATTATGGCAACTAATAAATTTTAAAAGTACCTGTTTTCGTTACATTTGCAAACTCCACAATGATAAGTTCCACTCAAACTACATTTCTTTGAGTCCAGTTCGCCTCTCCAAGCTTTTTCACATTCACATTGACAGTCCACTTCAACTATTATAGTTAATTTTTCATCTAAAAATCTAGGTCCGACTTTAAGTGTATGGGTTAAAACATTATCTGGGGGGCACGAGTCGATTACTAAAGTTCCTTCGATATCGATATGTTGATCGTGTTGTAATATACACTCCCCGGGCTTACTACAATCCGGGCTAGTAGTGAATCTCATAAAATCTGGAATGTCGTATTCCAGCTGCATATTTCTGATTAAGCTCTAAAATAATAATTGTATAAATGTAATTGTAAATTCATATTCAAAACTTGTATTTCATAATGAATTGTTATCGATATTTTAATCTCAAAATTTAAAATCTCAAGTTTCATATCTCTTATAGGAAAACAAAATTAAATCTTTTATAATAAATATTACACGTCGTATTGTATACGGAACTAAATCAGAACTAAATCTTACCAAATACTCAGTTCTGATCATTTCCAAGAGTTTTGGACTTCTTTCCAATGGTGCATATTTAACACCTTGAATATTTTTCTCCAAAGCTACGTAATGAGGCTTTACATCCGGTACGGCAGCGAAAATAATCATGAAATTGTTTGCAGTCGCTACTTTGTTTATTTGACTTACGGACGGATAGTCAAATTTTAAATCTTCTGTATACATATTGTCTACAAGATGGCACGCCATGTCGTTCGGTATAAATGCCCCAACAAATTTTCCATCTCCAGCACTGTGATATGTAGAGTCAGTGCTCAGTACTATGATACGTCTTGCAATGTCCCTCCATCCAATTTCTTTCTTACAAGTCATCACTTGCATGAGAGCATCAAAGCCGGCCTCGGGAAGATCGTAGTTAACACCCGAAGGTTCAGCTTCCAAAGCCTTCGCGAATGCTGCAGTATTGTCGGTTAGCGATAAATGGTTTTTAAACGAATACGAATTTTGGAAAGTGATGCTGAAACAAATAGGAATTATTTTATTAAAAAAAAATGGAAACTTAAAAACATCGACAAAAGCATGTCATATGGAACTTTGTTTGCATATACTCTATATCTTCTTCCTGGCAGTAATTCCGACTTTTGCCTTCCTACTCAACACACAACGTCCATATGCTCTATATCATATAGCAAAACGCTGTGATGAACTTATGATATTAGTTTCTAAATTACATCATATGTTAATTTTAAAACAAACGTAAAGAATACATACTCTACAAAAGGCATAGATGGTTTTTCAACAAAACTCCCGATGCCCAGTCTTACATTATTTGTTAAGTTTAACAACCCTTCATAAATACTTTTCCCCTGATCTCTCAATGTTTTTACTTGGCTGATCATCGTTTGAGAATAGTCTACTAAATAATATACGTCTAATGGAAAATCTTTTGCTGGTTTGTATGACATATTTATTTTAACAGGCACTCCTGGCCGCGCCTTTATTTTTACTAACTGAGGCTTGAACTGAACTACCTCCGCTTTGTGTTCTCCTCTGTTAAAATCTTTGTTTGTAACTATTTCTTTTGCCATTTTTGGATTATACAATTGCCCCTTGCACCATGTCATATTACTTAATTTCGAAGTCTCAGATTGACATCTCTTGCCGTCGTATTCGTTCTAAGAAAAATATGTTAGTTCCATTAATTATATTCTTTATCAATTACTTAAAAATCTAATAAAGTGTAGTATTCTTACTGCTGCACACCAAACACACGTATCGCCGGCATAACCAATACACTCGCCACATGTCCTAAATTTTATACAATTAGATTCACAAGCTATAAAGAACACTTTTGTTCCTATTAATAATAGAAAAAGAAACGAATTCATTTTAGAATACAGCTTCAATCAGACTAAGCCTTGCAAATGACTAATATCCAAGAGATTAATAACTCATATATTAATATCCTTATTATAACGCAGAAATTAGGTTTGGTATACAGGAAAACTTTTATGATATTTATTATACAGGAATATTAAAACAACGTTTTGTATAGCAATAATTATATTTGACACTATGCTATCGCATATTCGAAGTACATATTTTAATTGTATCTACACGCTGGTTGTTTCAATCCCAGGAATATAATAATTGTTTACACTTCTCTTGAGTTGAGTTCTGCCACTCAACACGCAATGTCTCCAGAATTCGACCGTGTGCGGGATACAGCGTGAAGCCGATTTCATTTTTTTATTTTCTTCGGTATGTTGAGAAAACACGTCATTTTGTACCTTTCACGAAACGACTCTAAAACAATTTAAATATCTTTAATTCCGGACTTTGGTCTCGAACTTTGATAGTTTTATTTTTATACTATTTGGTTCAGGTTGAACGATGTTGAATCACTCAAATGGCGGCGTCATTTGGGTTCAAATATAACAAATAAACAAGAACCTATTGCAAAATACGGAGATGAAATATTTATTAAGTTCCATTTCTTGGCTCTGGTGTCTGGTGTCTGGTGGAGGCAAAGCGCAGCGTTGAGCCTCTGCCATCATTGCTGTACTTTCTATTTATCTAGCTTCGGTTGCGAAGCCAGGACGAGGTGCTAGTATACAATAATATTATTTAATAGTTATAAACTAAGCCAGTAGCTAGTGCGTTATGTAGATACATCATCCAATTAAATTTATTTCCCGTATATAACCCTAAAATAATGTTATAAAGGACAACGAAGATGAATTCAATTCAATATAAGAATTTTCAGATCTTTCGTTCTTTAGAATGAAATCCCTTATATTCTAGAAGGATCAAAAAAAATATTATTAATAATAGCATTTTTGTTAATAATAACAACTTACCACGAGTACTATAGAGTATTATAGCTCATTAACGTTGTACAAATGAAAATATTACTTTATCCTCAAAATAAGCTTTGTTAATAAGCTTTGAGGTAATATTCTGTTGCCAGTTACAGTTGTTCATTGTTAACAGAATATTTTGTGGTGTTATAATGAATTTCTATTTAATTCTTTTCATTCCCATCGGATTAAGTTCTCAAGTGTGTGATCATAAGTCTTGTGATGCCTGCTTGAGAGATGCTGAGATATGTGCTTGGTGCTATGAGGTGATGTCATTGAAATTAATTGAGGAAATTTTTAAATTAATATTTTAATTAAATATGTATTATTAAAAATAGCTTAGAAGAGAATCAAGTCAGTTGTTAAATGTGTTTCTAATTTGTATAAATGTGTTTCTAATTTGTATAAAATATATTAAAATGCTTAAACTATTTTTTTACTGTAATTTCATTTCATTTTAATTTCAGAATGACTTCAAAATTACAAAAAGATGTATACCAGCTAAAGATATTCCTGAAAATTGGTGTACAAATTATATTTTGAATCCCAATACCACCATTAAACTAGTTAAGGATTTAAATTTCAATTCAACTATTGGCAACGTGGTGCAGACGAAACCTCAGATATTAGATGTTAATATAAGACCTGGAAGTTCCGTTGATATTAAATTTGCATTTCAACGAGCTGATAATTACCCGGTCGATTTATATTTTTTATTCGATGGTTCCGAGTCGATGATTAAGATTCAAAATGAAACAGCAAATCAGATCGAAGACGTATATAATATGATGCTTAAAATGACAAAAAATATCCTTTTAGGAATGGGATCATTTGTTGATAAAAATGCTCTACCGTTTACTCAGTAAGTTTAGGTGCAATTTTTTTCTTTATTTTATATTTTTTTATAAAAACTAGTTATACTATTTTAATACATTATAAATATTGTTAATTAGTAATTTATAAATTATTTTTAGTTTAAAGAACAGTACACGCACATATTCATTTCATAATCGATTGAAATTAAACAGTGATCTGGAGCTATTTAAAGAAACTATGAAGAATGCTCCATTTGGTGGCAACTATGACCCACAAGAAGGTGTTTTAGATGGACTTGCACAAGTCTTGGTGTGCAAGAAGGAAATAGGTTGGCGTAGCGAATCTACAAAGATCATCGTTGTTCTAACTAACCAGCCGTATCACGCAGCTGGCGACGGAAAGTACGCAGGCATCTTTCAACCTTACGACGGCGGTTGTTATTTAAAAAACGACAAATATTACAAAGAATTAGAAATGGATTACCCGTCCGTCGGTATCATCAACAAATTGGCGTCTGATGAACAAATCATAGTTTTATTTGCCATTGAAACCGATGTTAAAAACACTTACAAAGCCCTGAGTGATAATATAAGAGGCGCGAGATATGCCACATATAATGGCAACAAAATTACTAAAATATTGAGTAACATATATAAAGTAAGTAATATTCATATTTTTACTTCTCGCGATAATCGGCATAAGCTACAATACCGACTCCATAAAATGCGTTTTCTCTTTCTCAACAATATATGAAGCTTCCTTGCCTGAAAACGAAAATTCCTCATATCAGGTATTTAAACATTTTAACATATAAATATATTTAATATATAAATATTTAATAAAGGTTCAAATACCTGATATAAGGAATTTACATATAGATGTATTCCGAAAATTTATCATATTTTATTATAAAATACACAAATATTTTATATCTTTTTTTTTCATTTACAGGGCATAATACAGATGCTAATACTGAACTATAAAATTGGAAATAGTTACCAAAAATATTTTGATATTTCATTCAATCCGGACTGCTTAAATAACCCTAGATCTCGCGAATGTAGAGTTCAGGAAGGGACAGAAAAGGAAATTATTTGCACTATTACATTATTAGAATATGTTGAAGTTAAACATACTACAATAGATATATTATTCGAAGGAGTTAAAGAGAAAATACAAATTAATGTGAACGTAATTAAAGATTGCGATTGTAAAAAACAGATTAATTCTACTCTATGCAATGGAGGCGGTACACTGAACTGTGGAGTGTGTGATTGCTATGGTGATAGGTACGTTGTAGAATCCGTCAAAACTTAACTTTTTAAAATATTAAATATAAAGTTAATTCTAATGGTGCAATTAATAATCCAGATGCTTATAAAAATACGTGTGCTGGCTAGTTGAAATGTTAATTAATAAAAAAAATGACAAACAAAAACGTTTAACCATTAAGTATAACGTTCTAATATTTCCTTAAAAAAAAACACTTGTAAAAGGAATAAATGAAGTTTTTCAACGGTTTATTTTCTATACACATAATATATATTTGCACTTTTTAATCTACTTACAGATATGGCGAGAAATGTCATAACCCCAACGACTTCTCAACTTGCATAGCTGTTAATACTACTGCAGTTTGTAGCAACCGCGGACATTGTTACCGCGGAAAGTGTTCCTGTAAAGAGGGGTAAACATTTTTAGAATTATGACAGTGCCATCTACATTATAGCACGGCGTTGAGTTCTGCCACTCAACACGCAAGCCTCCAGATTTCGGCGGAAAGTGGGGAGTGTCTCACTAGTTTCCCTCTGCCTACTCTGCTGTGTGCGGGATACTGCGTGAAGTTGATCTAAATTTTTAGTATTGAGAAGTCCTATTAAAAAAATTATGACGTAAAAAGTAGCGAGATTAAAACGTCAATACGACTTTATTAGAGGCACATATTTTTAGTTTTAGAGGCATATATTTTCCCATATTTAAGATACGAAGGCGACTACTGCGAGTGTAAGGTCGCGTGTCCACAAGGCGCGGACGACAGGTGCGAGTGCATATGCGGCGCATGCAAGTGCAAACCGGGCTGGGGCGGTAGTCTTTGCAAGTGTCCCTCACCACCAGACTGTGGTGACGGGGTAAGATTATTGGATATTAAAATATGTATAACATTTAAAGTAATAAACTATTAAGTAATTATTGATGATGTACTTTATACATTATTGTGAATATCTCATTTCCAATAATTATACAAATACTTAACAAAAAATTGGCTAACTATTATTTTGCAAACACAGAACACATGTGAGGCCGTGTTGGCGCAGCTGCACGAGGGTGTGACTGTAACGCCACGGTCGTGGGTTCGATCCTCATTTGAGGAAGTGAAATATTTATTTACGTTTATATATCCATTTCTTCGCTCTGGTGTCGAGGCAAAGCGCGGCGTTGAGTTCTGCCACTCAACACGCAATGCCTTCAGAATGCATGTGGGGAACGGAATATCTACGCACTAAGTTCTGCCTACCCTGCTGTGTGTGGGATACAGCGTGAAGCAAATTTTTTTTTTTCAGAACACATGTAATGGACTAGGCAATTGTATTTGCGGCAAATGCAAATGTCAACACGCAGCCAACTGGGACGCAAGGACGAAAAAGGATAAATATTGCAAAGTGACATGCTCTGAAGAATCTTGCCATGAAAGACAATGCCTCATACTAGAGTCGCTAGTGCTATCATATTTAAAAGAAGATGGCTATAAGTTCGAAGATAACATAAATATTACAATGGAAAAGAATTTAACACTGTATAACTCATCTGATTCGACCTGGTACCTCTGTCCTCAGCTGAGGATCGACGTTGGGTGTTACACAAAATTTATATACAGCTACAGCAAAGAAATGTATGCTCTTAACGTAAAAATTCAATCGGACTTCGATTATGCTGAGACGTATTATCGTAAGTACTTCTTATTCAATGCTAGACATTGGTAGCACGAAATTATTTAAGCCCTAAAATATATAACTATATGTATGTAAGAGTATATTTTATAGATATATAGCCTAGCCTTTTATCAACAAAGCTGATAACAGGCATACAAACACATCATTGAATTACAAAAATATATCTTATCTAATTTATTTTTACAAAATTCATTTTAATAAAACATACAATAAGCAATAATTAAGATAAGAGTCCAAAGTATTTGTCTAAATATTGCCATAATAACTGATTCCTAAGTAACTTGTAAAAGCATATTTTTTGTTTATCCATTACAGTGCTAGGGGGAGTGAGTTTAATTCTTTTGATTTTAATCGGACTTGCAACTTTAATTGCATGGAAGTATTTGACTGACCGTCGGGACCGCCTTGAATTTGAACGCTTCAAGGAGGAAGTGGCGGCATCAGTGATGTGTGACAATCCCATCTTCCTGGCAGCCACGAATACCTTCCAAAATCCTACTTTTGGCAAAAGATCTTTTAAATCTTAATATACGACTGTAAATATGTTAATAAAAAAATGTGATTTTGTTTTATTTTTGAATAAACCTGTAGTGTAGTAAAAGATTCGTGCACGTAATAAGTAAAAGAAATTATTTCCCATTCTTCAAACAAATATTTTAGAACTTATCGTTAGTATATAACAATTAATATAATAATTTACAATAGCATATTATTAAAGTGCACAATAAAGTACCTTGCTATTATAATTTTAAAGGCGCTGTATAACTCAATATTAACATATTTAAAATTCCTTCTTCATTTAAATCTGTTATTTAGATGCAATTCCTTTAGGATTCGGCGAAAAATAGGCATCAGAAGTCTCAACGGGGACGGAGTATCTTAACAATCCAAGATCCCTCTGCCGACCCAGTTATATACGGGCTACAGAGTGAAGATAAAAAATATACATTTGGTGAAATGATTCACAACATAATTAACTCAGATAATTACTTATTTAAATAAAATGAAGGTATAAGTACCAATAGTACAAATTGGGTAAAGAAACCTGGAAAAATTTTGCCTTATGAAAAGGCATCAAAGTGACAGTGGTCTAAAGCGAAATTATCATAGACGGTTTTTTTTAATTTTAAATTTCAATTCATTTTATTTCATTTTACTTCATTTTGTTTATATACAGATTTCATTTTATTTTATTTTGATTTTTATTTAGTTACATTATCAATATATTTCAATTAATAAAACGGAATAGTTTTTCTACAATTAAATATTTAACTTTAAAAATAACATACATAAGATTAAATTAAAGCTTTTTGTTTAGGTTATGTTTTTGCTTGTAATTTTCTTATCTTGTTATTAGCAAATAACAACTATTGCAATATAATTGTGTACAGTAGTAAAGTACACACTCTTGTGACTAGATGGCGTCGCTTAATATTAAATTTACTTTTCTCCTGTAACTTTTACTTTTTCGAATATAATATAACTTGAAAGAGTTTTATACTTCGAAAACAACATACTACATACTCCTAACAAAGTATAATTACCTAATAATTATATAATAGTAAATAAAATGACATATCATGGAATTCCTGAATCGCGCTATTAAAGTTTTTTCAATTGGTAGATATATATACGTAACAAATCTGAATTGAAATTGGGAGTCCGTTTCTACACAGTTAAACAGGATTGGGACAGAACTGTTTTCCAACTCTGTCCCAACGATTCGTTCGTGTATTGGTGGCACTGACGAGTCGTTTGCGGGTCGTAAGGAGCTCTTGACCTCTTGACACCGATGCAAATGAATCCACAATTAGTCTGGGGCTTGTGTTGAAATCTTTGTAATCGAGTCACGCTGCCGCCGCTTTGAGCAAAAGGACTTTAATGGGTGGTCAGAAGTCCAGTGCCGATGCAGGCTGGCAAGGGGTAGAAGCTGAACAAGCTTCTTAGAGCACCTCACCGCGTCCCACGCACGTGAGCGGTGCCCTGAGCGGGCGCACCTCCGTGGAGAGGAGGATTCACTGCACACTATACGTAGTGCAGCATTAGAGGTGGTATGAAGGGACATGCGCTGTGGTAATAGCCGTGACCCTTTCGAGGAGCGATGTTGCGTTCCTCCACCAACTGTTGTAGAAAATTTGACTCTCTTTTGAAATTTTTTATTATTAACGTTGTTTATGTTTTTTTATATATTACTTCCTAATCTATTATTTGCTTGTAAAATTTTAAGCAAAGAACGCATTTTTTTAATAAAAATAATTATTAACAAAATTCTGATTGAAATAAACATATTTTAACACTTAAACGAACACATCAGGTTTCTCGTTTTGTATAATATTTTTTATTTATATATCTCTATATTATATATTATTATTATAAATTATTATTATTATATATTCTTTTATATTATAAATTAATATATTTATAGTATATGGTGACATAAACTACTTTACTAAGCTAGAAATTTTCTGAGAAAATACCGTATCCGCGAGTTTCCTTCTACTGATGAATCATCTCCGCGCTGTCAGATCAAGTGGGAGAGAGGTCGGCCGAGTGCCGTCACACAAACTACAGGCCACAGTCTTGGCCCTCTCGCCTTGCCGAGCACGTGTACTAGTAGTTGCACTAAACGCAAATTTTGAAGTCGATTTCGAAGTATTCATTCGCAAAAAAATAGTGTGGTGTGAATTTCTATATAATATATTTATATCATTTAAATATAAAATATGGCGACTTTGTGGTTTACAGTGCTAGTTGCAGTTTTTACACAGCAAGTTATAGCAGTTGAACGAGATTGTTCGAATTTCGATAATTTAAAAAGTTGCAACGAATGCATCAGATGCGGCGGAAATTGGTGCAAAGATAAAAATGAGGTAAGTTTTTTCATGATATTTTAATGTATCGGTGAAAAGCAGGCTGTATACCCGCACTTAAAAAGTTGCCGATTTTAATATTACTTATATAAATATTCGATTCAAATAAATAGAAATCGTGAAAACAGTAGACAACAAGTATTATGTAATTATACTTAAAATATTATTTTTAAAATTACTCATTTAAGTATTTAAGTATTATCATTATAATTTACCCTCTATATAAATGCAAAACATTATTCTGAAAATAAAACCATATTTATTACTAAGGATGACGAACATTAATACGGACCAATATCCAAAATTGTATGTAATTTTTTCTCCTTTTTATTATTTTATACGGTTAGGTACAATGACAAATGCAACTTTAACTAACATAATAAATTTCATAAAATTAAATAATTACGCTAATAATTATTATTAATGAACGACCGTCATTAAAGGAATAACAAGTATACAAACGGAAGGAAACAATTGAGTCAATAATGATGCTCATACAACGCCAATCTATTTTTGATCTTGTCAGCCATGAACTTTATTGGTTATTTTTTTATTTGATTTCATATTCGGCGCGACGAAAGCGGTCAAAGATAACTTTTGCAATTCTTATTAGACAGGCCTAGTGACTTTCAAATATAATATATCAACAAACGAAAAGTATAACATACTTACAATACATTTATAAACATAATGTTATAAATGGATAATCTATTAACTTTAAACTTTTAAAAATGTTTAATATTAGAAAAATAATACCTGAAACATAAAATAAATGTATTTATAAAACAAAATTAGTAACCTAAATATTATCTCGAAATTTTATAATATTATCTAAATATATTAATTATTACGAGGAAATCTCCATTGTTTATTTATCAGTCTATATCCTTATTTATTAATAGACCTCCGTCCACTACGTTGATATGCACTTCCTATGATAGCTACCTATCGCGTTACGACTTACCAACTTAGGTGAATATAGAGACTAACATAAAGTGTATGAATTATTCATTAAAATATTAAAGACTTACAGAACTATCCTGATTTTTTTCTCTTTTCTATAGCGGCATAAAATGTGGGTACTTAAAATAATTTACATACGCAAAACTTATATTTTAATTAGAAATAGAAGATTTTTAATTGTAAGTAGTTTTAAAAATTATTATTGTTATTTGGATTTAAACTCTACATAATTACTTTTCGACTGACATTACTGTGTAATGTCATAATATCTAATTATTTTTGTTCAATTTCCCGCCAACTTAGTTTTTTAAATTTATACTTAACAACAGCATTCATTTATGCAGCCAAGAATTAATTTTTAATTATCTTTAAAATATTTAATGCTTTAAATATACTGTAATTGTATGTAATTTACATTATTATTTTTCAGTTTAACCAAAAAAATATTTATGTAAAAAAAAACAATAGAAACCATATTTACTATGCATGTTAGGTGAAAGCCCTTAGCGCCGCGCTTTCGCCTCTCCATTCAGACAATTATTGCATAGACAATGCACAATTATTAACATACTATATAGAAAATAGCACATCTATTGACTATCTTTGACTATTGATGATAGCAAATATATCCTGGCTTATGTTAATCTTCACTAACCCGTGTTGGTGTTGACAACAATGACGTTATTAAAGTCATGAAATTTTGAGTCAACATAATAACATTGAATCTTAGTAATCATTCATTCATTCAAATACACAAGACTGCTGTTGTGTTTTATGTTCATTTGTGAACCTGAACTACTAATTGCCCTTCACTAATGATCAACTAATTTTCACATTACGCACGTAACTGGGTAAAATGAGGATGTTACTCCAGTTGTTACGACATGACGTTTATTATTCGTCAGGGTTAAAGGTTATACGTAACGCATTATATACCTCGACCTATTAATAATTGTTTATTTTTTTACCTCTACCCATCAATTTTATAGAATCGGCAAAAAGAATCCAGGTTCTAAGTTCTAGGTATAATATAACAAGCATATTTCAAATACAGGTCAAATAAAAAAAAGAAAATAAATAAACAAAATACGTAGAGTTTTTCATTATTTACTTGTCTCCTTCTGAGTACTTTCCGTTGCTTGATGATTGTGCATAATCAACTGAAGTGCTGTTGGGCGGATCGATAGACAAATTTCCTGAACCTCCCCATTTCCCAATATCCGCAGATAATAATACTTAGTGTAGTTACTCATTTAAGTAAAGTTCTTATTTTGAAAACGAAAGCAATACGGTTAGTTTTTAAATAAATGTTAGCTTTATCTTGGTATGGGGGTTTTGGATGAAATGAATGAATGATAAGTATACCTACCTAAAGTATATAAGATTAGTCAGTAAAACCTGTGTATTACTGCCTGACTTATCTTATATCAGTTTTTCCATTTGTCATTGAAATAATATTAGTAAATTGTATAGAATAATAGAAATAATATTGGTAATTTTTCCTCTTGCATTCAAAATGTTTTAGAAACTTCTAAACGGTATTTATATTCTGCTCTTTATATATTTTGTATCCTTTGCCAAATCAAAGGAAACGTTGGCTTTGTTGTTTTATAACATTTGCACATATATTACAAAATACGTTATATTATACTTTATTACCTACAGGTAAGGTTCAAGGAAGTGCTTGTGAACTATAATAAGCACGTCTATTTTATTTTTATAATTTACAAAATGTTCATAAATGTCTTTTATAAAATGTCATATAAAAGAGCAGTCTCTCTGTAAGTGTCGTCGAGTAAAATATGTGAATCCTGGCGACGCTATGAATCATAAAAGGATAAACTGCTGGCATCTTGCCATTCTCATTAAATTACACGCGTTTGTTTATTGTTGTTATTTGCATAAAATAATTGCTTACTATTAAACATATTATCACGTACCTTCTGCTACGCATACTGAAATTTATTTCTTATTATACGGTATTTAAATTTTTTTTGTTTCTGCTGAAACAATCATAAAACTTTTTATTTCTTTTTTATTACTCAGTAATAATATGATATATTCAATCATATTATTATTATAATCTTATTATTCGGTCACTTATTTCGTCCAATAGTAACGGCAAAACTATTAGATAACTTTTGTCGTAAGCTTTCCTTGTATTTCAAATAATTTAGTATATTTATTAAGTAGGCTTTTAAAATTTAATTCAACGATTTCTCCAATGTATACTGCGTGTTTACCCAGTTTTCTGGGAACAAGTCAACTGTTTTGATTCACAATTAGCATTAATTTACAAAACAGCTAGTGTTTAACATAGTTTACAAAGTCATCTACCGAGTGCCGGGTAGTGCCGGGTGTAGGCTTCCAACGGGCGCATACGCATCGTGTGCGGTAAAGTACTGCAACAAACATCCGTACAATCACACCGTTACTGAGAAATCATAAATATAACCCGCTGACCTATATTCAGTCCTGTTTTGGTAATAAAATATTGCATAATTTTTATATCTGAACGTTGTAATCGTAGACGCTCTCGACATGTTGACTTCCAATGTATTTAAATTTATATAATCTCATTAGCATTTCTAATAGAGAATTTCATGTAAATACTTGATATGGATCTTTAAAAAAACATTCCACTAGTGAAGGTGCTATTCACAACTATTTAGAGACAAAGGCCAAATGTTTAACATCTTTGTTACTTATCAGTCAAAGTTTGAAACAAAATATTATAATTTTATTATGAGACTTTACATATTTCTTAATACACAGAAAGGTACAATAATACTCCTCTATATATTTTGATTAATGAGTTCAAATATAACTCCGTAATTTTAAGATGACCCTATATAACGACAACTCATTGAGCAAAAACACGATTTACACAGGTATTTCAAGCATATTGGTAAACCTTGTATGGTTTTTGAGACTTGTCAATGAATTTAATTCAATATTTTAATTATCTTTTAAATTCAGTGTAAAATGACCTATATGTGTGTAAACGTTTTGTAATCTATTTAATATTTATTAATATAGATAACCTATCTGTTTGACCTTTTCAACCTGACATCGTTACAACATTATGCATGTAATGCGTTAAGAAAAAAAAATACATTAAGTAATTTCAGAAAAAAATATTTAAATAATAATTAACTGGAAACAAGACATTTACATGAACTTTTCAGTTTCGCAAGAAATAAATCTGGTTGCATTTAGTAATTGAGGATAATGATAAACTGTAGGTACAGCAGTTATGATAGATCGTGGGCAGTTCTTGCTTAAGCCTTGTGTGTCAGCTTATTGGTATTTTAAAAAAGTTCCATCTGTCACGTTAATTATTAGTTTTATTTATAAAGAAAACTGTGATATGATGTGATATTTATAATTAAAATTTATAATTGATGTTGTGCGTTGATTATAGACGCTTAAGCTAATTCTTTGTGAATATAATAGTCAAATTTTTAACATAAATTGTTTATTTTTCCAAAAGAATAGAATACTTTTCATATAAAAATTTCATACGACATTTTTTCTTCAAAATTTTTTGTCTGTATTTTTAGTTTATTTTAGATTTATTTCGTAGGGTCGAGTTGGCTTTGCGTCTGTTTATAATTACTTTCAAGATCAGTCTAAGTTTCGTGCTATTTTAGCCTGAATTTAACTTAGAATAATTTTCATATAAAACCTAACCTAACCTAACCACCCGAATTTTGTGATATCTTCCTGAAATTTGGCATTCGTGTCTGAATATATATTTTGTGTGTGTGTGTGTGTGTGTGTGTGTGTGTTTTTATATTTTTTATTTGTACATGATACAATTACAATTACAATGATATAGAGGATTGTTTATTTTAATCTATTTAGGATACTCCGATTTTGAAAGTTTGTTTTCATTTTCAATAAGTAAGTACCTAGATAAATTGTGAAATTTAAAGTGGCGGCGCTGAGTCACTCAAAAAGCACTGCCTCACACTGCGTAGACAACGAAAGTGTCTTAACAAGAACACTAGGTTCCCAGGTTCCCTCTTCTTCCCTCGATATGTGCGACATGTAGCAAAAAATGTTTGTTTTTTAGTTGAGACGTACAATTTGAGTGTAGAAACTAGAAACTAATCCGTGGGCCACGTTACCTCATTTATCCGACGTCCTATAGGTAATATTACCCACAATACTAGTATAAGTTGCTGCGTAGACTTAATCCAATTACAGAGGGTATTACTATCGAAGTCGGCTGGAAGCCAATAAAATCCGGACATTCAACTGGCAAAGGTACCTACTTACCATACAGATTTAGTAAAATATTTACATCTGAAAAATATAAAAGTACTCGGCATATATTTGTTTAATAAAATTAAATAGTTTCATTTTAATCATATAGTTTGTAAAAAAAACTCATATAACCTATAATACAGAGAGACTATAGTTAATTTTATGAATATCATATTAGAAAACGAGTTTTGTTATAACTCGAACAAGATCGTGTACTTTTTACAATCAAATAAAAAATAGTAATGCTTAAAATGGCAATGGCCGGCACCGTTGTAGCCGTGACTCCATTTCGTAGTAATCATTATAATTTATTAAAAAAAAAATTGGCACTTACTTTAATGAAATCTCTACCACAATTTACCAGAGAAATTCTACAATTAAACAGAATTCACATTCACAAGCCGACATGATAACTTAACCTGTTTAGTTTAATTATTTCGTTAATCAAAAACTTACGTAACTTCTTGGTCAGTCAGGCCAGTATAAGTTCATACTGACAGGTGTATTAATTGCTAGGATTATTATTAACGATTAACATTTACTATATACGGTAAATGAAGTATGTCACAGGGCATCGGCTGTAAATCAGTATAATTGTTGCTCTACATTAAAAACTAAATGACATTTATATTCCGCAATGCGCAGCTGGTGCGTAAAAGACCTTTAAAAATATTAATAAAGGACGTTACATTTCATTCGAAGATAATAAGATACAATCTTGAGCCTTCTGTGCTCTTAATATATAAAAATTACTAGTGGACCCGAACGCGGCTACGCCCGCTTGAACCATACGAATATTTATTAAATATATTTATGGAATTATTTTCAGTTTTCAATAGCAAGCAAAGCAAGCTCATTTTGGGTGACGTTTGCTAACAACATACTTTGCAAAGCGTTGCTTAGCAACAGTTTTTATTAATACGGCGGAATAAATTGCATGTCAAATTAATAATTATTTTAATATATTGGTATATGTAGAAAATATTACAAATATGAGAAAAAAAATATCCTATGTTCATCCCGAAACCCTCTAGTATGTCTATATGAGTATTTTATCACAATTAAATTAGCGGTTTGGCCCTGATTGCGTAAAAGACAGACAGACAGAGTTACTTTCGAATTTACAATATAGGTATGGATTATTAAAGACTGTATAATTCGGATATTTTTACAATAGAATATAAAATCTGAAAGTAAAGATTATTTCTTAACTCAATCGCGAAATGAAAATGAATACATATAAATTACTTAGAATTTTGTCGTATAGTCTAGAGAAGCTTATAATATGTGTCTGCACACATGAAACATACATATATACATCAAATCAGCCTTTTCGGGTCCACTGCTGGACATAGGCTTCTCCCAGGGTGCGCCAAAGCCCCCATCCTCCGCCTTTCTCATATATACATATACGAGTATGTCTAAAATTGTAAATCAAAATAATAGTTAAATTTTTTATATGTATTATGAAAATGTGTTTTGCAATTTAGCACATGGAAAATGGCCAAAAGTTTTGTATTAAAATATCATGACAGATATATACTATAGATTTAAGTTTAAATTTTAATATTATATTTGTATATAATACGCAATTTAATATATACCTTTCTATGAAACATAAATATGTTTTACAATTTTCGTAATGCGTAAACAAACTAGTACCACCCATATTTTCATATCAATAAAAGCTGAATTGCGCTCTTAAAATGAATTGCTTGGAGATAAGCCAACTTGGAATATTTTTCTACTAACAATTTAAATCGTCTGTTGTCTTTCTTTCGGGGCGTTGACCTTATAGTACAACTTTTATTTTATTTTTAGTTACTTTTCCGGAAGCTTTTGCAGTGTCAATCTGAATTCAATAAGGGAATGTAATGGCTATCGACATTTCTCTAAAGTTGTCATTTGTTCTACTTTTTTTATATTATTGGTGGTTTAAGTTAAAATTTATAAAAATGATATTGTTATTTATTAGGTTCCCTCTGCGTACCCTATTATGTGTGAGATACAGCGTGAAGCTGATTAACTTTTTTTTATTTTTATTATTTATAATTTTAATAAATGTTCGTTTAGCTTTGAGACACTTCCATTCCCCACTTTCCGTCAAATTCTAAAGGCATTGTGTGTTGAGTGTCGGAAGTCAATGTTAAAAATCAGAATATACCGAAACCACATCCCATTTATCAGTGTACTTTTATAACTAATGACACATATTATCTTCTATATATATAAAATCGAAAGGTCACTCACTCATCACGAAATCTCAGAAACTACATGTGATAGGAACCTCAAATTTTGCATAGGAGTTATTTATAGGACGTAGGTGCTCGCTAAGACGGGTATTTGCAATATTCGACTTCTAAGGGTTTGTTTTTGAGGTTGAAAGTTTGTATGAAACTTCGTTACTACAATTGCTAGGAGTCTCAAATTTTGCATAGACGGCACTTATAGGACGTAGGTACTCATGGAGACAGAAATTAATAGTAATGTAGTTCACGCAGGTGAAGCCGCGGGCTGGCCGCTAGTTATTAATATTAATAACACCCGTTTCTACATAAAAGTGCCAAATACGACGCAAAAAGCGAATAATAGTTGAAACCGATACAGCTTATTCTGAGTCAACAGTGTGGAATTACCGGGAACCGCTCGAGAGTGGAGATGCGGGTGAGATCATTGTATCGAAAAATAATAGTTTGATCTTTTGTCTGTCCGCTTGTATAGAAAGATTGAGGAAAATTCATTTTTTTTTATTTTCATTTGCTTATTTTAATTATATTTTTATAATATAGATATTAATGTGGGGAACAAAAATTTGTCATTATATTGAAATATAACTACAATAGATAAATCAATTAAATTATTTTTTTTACTTTATTTATATTCGTGTCCATTCCATAAGGTCTATCTATCTCTATCGAGTCTCTTACATAGAACAAGAGTGCATTAAAAGTATATATCATATATGGAATACTTGACATAAAAATAAATCAACTCAGGCGAGTGTACTTAATAACAATCCGCATCATATGAGAAAAGAAAAACAGACAGATAATTTTACAATTGCATTTATTTACATACCCTCACGAGTGTGGGCGGAACAATGAGCTTGACTTATAAATTTTATGCATCTTCTTCATACAAAAGGTCTTTTACGTCAATATTGTTTTGAGATAGTGCTTTCAAAGTTTATTTTCTATAGCTATATTAAAAGTGTTCATTTACCTACATTATTTTGTCTAATCTTTTAGATTAATTTTGATTTTTTAAAGCTTAGAATGTTTATGTTTTAATTTAAATTCGATTTTGAGAGTGACTTCAGAGTTGATAGCGATTTATTAATACAATCAGAAATTTTAAAACAAAGTTCTGTTATACCTACAAAATGCAAAAAATGTGAAAATATATAAAAAAAGTATATTTAACTGACATCTCAATTGTTGTTTTTAAAGATTCAAGATTCTTGTACCTACTCTCATTTATTTTCCTTTTCATTTATAATGAAACAGATAACTCGTTCTTAACTAGTATGTGTCGCAATGCTCCTCCTGCCTAAGTATTACTTATAATGTACCACCCACACGTAAACGGGTATATTCTGAATGCAGGCTTTGATAGGAACATTGAACGTTCTATGGAGTGGTACGCCTACGTCCTTAGCTTTATATTTTATTAATTTTATTGTAAAATATTTTATATATCGTATATTTAAAAGGCTATACTCATGTTAAGTCTAAATATGTTTAAATGTATATATATATATCTAAACATATTTTAAGAAAAATGCAGATTTAGCTCATAAATTGTGGCTTGTAATTTATTATTAACCAGTCCATTGCAGAAGTCAACAATGTGTGTCTTTAGCAGGTCTTTTAAAAGACATTTTAAGAATAAATTAAGAATATTCCAATATCAATAAAAAAATTTCTTGCAGCTCTACATATTCACATACACACATACAATCTACCTCTATCTACTAAATTAATACCAAAACATATTTTGCTATATAAATGTATAATAAAGTATAACATAGTAATTACCGTCAACATCGCGAGACCGTACGATGCTACGAGGTGAGATAGAGATCAGAATAAGGCTGAAGGGAGTAATCGACGTCTATTATAGCGACTCCCACACCCCGAGGGTTTATTGCCCTCTCTTGCTTCATAACTACAGCATCGCACTTTCCCATCTTATTAAATTGGACCATTAAAAGCGTTAGCGTTTTTTTTAAACGTTTATCTCTTTACTTAGATTCATATATTGTTTAGATGAATTTTAATATTAATAAAATAATTATTGGACAATGAAAGACTATTTAGTTTCACAGAAAAACAGAACTTTAAATTACTTATATTATTTTAATTATGACCATATCTCGCCGCTATAAAAACATACAAATATCGTTTTCGCATGAAATGTCCTTGCTTTTTCTGCAACCTTCAAAAATGTTATATACTAAAAATTATTTTAAAACAAGTTCTATTTGTTTTCTTCATAAAAATATTATCATTTCCAGTTATGAATATTAGGTATGTACTTATTTATTTCTAGTCGTGAATATTAGGTATGTACTAACCTCATACAAAATACCTCAGCTCGATGAAGCATAGCGAGCTAGTAAATTACATTTCAAAATGTTGTTTTCATGTTAGAGTAATGACGTGGTTATATTGCAATTGTATTGCGTAATTTAATATCTCATCATCTCAAATTGGGCGAAGATTAAATTAATTTAGTTTCATCGCCGTCGTGTGACTGTAACGCGACGATTGTGGGTTCGATCCCCACTCGAGGAAGTGAAATATTTATTTACGTTTATATTTCCATTCCTTCCCTCTAGTGTCGAGGCAAAGTGCGGCGTTTTAGTTCTGCCACTCAACACGCAATACGACAGAAAGGGGGACACGGAGTGTATAAACACTAGGCTCCATCTGCCTACCCTACTGTGTGCGGGATACAGCGTGAAGCTGATTTTTGATATTTATTTATTCTTTACTATATTTTTTTATGATGTACATACCTATATCGACAAGCAAAGCTATAAATATTCAACGGAGGTCCGCGTAGATTTATTTCGAATTGAATTAATAAATACAATTTAAAAGAAACTTTTAAAGCGAATAAACTTTTAAATATAAATCGAGCTATTAGCTAAATACTATGCAATACCTGTCGCAAAAAAAGTTTATTAAATAATTGCAATAACTACCTCACCTTTGTGGCGCCAGAACTCTATACAATGTTTATTCTTTTAAACATATCTTTACTTTATTTTTTATAATACGTTCTTTGCAAATGGTAATTACAAAAAATAGCAATTGATTTAAATTAGTAAACCGGCTTTCTGATTAATTTACCAACATTGAACTAAATAATAGTAAAATATTTAATAATATTATAAGAAATATTTATAAGCTACTAAAATATGAATTGTCGTTTAATACTCACGTTTAATATTTATTTTTATTTTCCTCTTAAAATACATATTACTAAAACTAGCTTACGTTTGAGGATAAATAAGTATACAAATATCTAAACTACCTGGAAAGTAATTGCAATTTTAATGTCCCATTCTATAAAATATACCTATAACAAAAGTTTAATTTCCAGGCGTATTTATTTCATCACGCTAAAAAGCTTTTAGCGAACTTTTATTTCGTTAGTAAATATACTAAAATTATCTATTAACTTCTGAATACAAAAATATATTCATTTTTGTATTAGTGCCGTGGCAAAGCAGGGGCGTGTCTGACTGATCTTTGTGGGTTATTTTTCCAACCAGTTTACAACTAGTACATATATGATATATTTCGTAGGTATATCATATTATATTACAAATAATTGATAGATATACGGATTTTCCTGTAAAATGAAGTGTAAAAAATATAAGTTGAACAATATTAAAAGATATGTGGAATGCAAGAAGTAAGTAATTTATGTCTCCCCGCGTTCTTTATTGGCGCCAACGGTCATTCTGCCGTCGTAATTTAATTAATTGAAATTGTTACCATATTATCTACATAATAATTACGTATCTGTGCAATTAGTTTACTAGCAAATGGATTTACTAGTATTGGATACACGTTCTGGCTTCTATTTTATGTTTTAAGATTTTTTATCTATAGGTACATGCCCCACATAATAGAGATTTTACTTTATTTATTTAAGATATTGATCGACGGCCGCAAGCCGAGTTTCATATCCCGCAGGGGATACCCTTGACGCCATCGACATCTTCTCAAGCAACCATATAGTGCTTGCAAATTTTCAGAGACAGAGTATCGTCTTCCCTTGCCCAGTGTCGCTCTAAAAGCCAAGGCCTAACTCCAGTAATCTCATATTAAAAAAAAATGATAATTTGTAGTAAAGGTAGTAAATCCCAATATGAGCACATGTATAAGACAGATTTGAGCTCATCCATCCATAGGTTTCATAGATCTTAAATATATCATAATAGAAGGCTCGCGCTATCAAACGACACACTGGCTGATTATTTTGCACCTGTCATCGCAAAATCAGGCCATTAAAAAGAAGAAAGATCAAAGAAAATAACGCTCAAAATGTTAAATGTATGACTTTTTTCAATGTTATCAGTGCCATAATATGCGCAATATTTAAAAAAATATTATTATAAAAATACATTATTATGTATTGCGTAATTTAGTTGCCCATTTTCAGTAAAAAAATATCAATATTCAATGGTAATAAAGTATGACTTTTGCAACACATTTTTATCGTAATAAGGATCACACGCCATTAATTTCCGCTATATACAATTGTATGTATTGTTTGAACGTTAAGTATGAAGTGTTATTAAATTAAATGTAATATACATATTTCACTTTCACCTGTCAATTAAAAATTCAATTTCAATACGATTCAGATTTTATCGAGAAATATCAAAAACATCTACGTAGGTACACGATATTAAATTTGAAGTTAAGTTTATTTCGATTTATTTTTTAATTTTTAAATATTCTTGTATTATTGAGGGCTTATAGTAGAAACAGAAAATATATTAATACATATACTTATGAACATATTACCTCATATAATTTTAATCATATATATATGTAGGTATCAACTATTCATGAAAAAGATAATTTTATTTTTCAATATTTTAAATATTTTAGATGAAAATTTAAAACATTTTGTTTTATTTATGTAAAATTTATCATTAATCATATGAGAGTCGCAATTAAGGCACTATGAGAAGTATAACCTCATTCCACTTCCAGCCCATATAGAGAGAGAACGCGTTAGTTTACCATATAAGCATTTTGCTAACGTGGATGCCTCTACTAATTGGAGAGATAGGATAGATCTTTAGCCATTACCTAGTATTTTTTTTTTATTTTTTAACTGGAGTCGACAACACTCTATTTTCTTTTTCTCAAACACACCAGGAACCATTATTTTATTTAAAAAAAACATGTATTTTTGCTAAGACAACCTTTGTATAAAGCATATAAAAGATACATATTAATACTTGATATTGTTTCAGAACCGTCGATGTTCTCTATTGGTCTACGACAACTGGTGTAGTTACGATAAAGAAGAACTCTCGTCTATCAATAACAACCAAGAGGAAGGTGCAGAGTTCAATCCACGGTTGCAAACACAAACGCTGAAAGTTGGTAATGATGATAATTTCAGCTTCGGATATTCTTCTAAGATGGAAAATCCAAAGGTATTATTTCTTAATTTCTATTTAAATATATTCAATATGTTAAGAAATATTAGTTATAGGCGTTGCGCATTTTGGAGGTTCAGGTTAAACACGAGAGTTTGAAGGACCGTTTCAGAAAAGCTTATACAATTAAAGTTGTATTGTATACGAATTGTAGAACGTGTGTTAGGATTATAAAAGTAGAGTCAGTTTAAGAGAATTATTTTTTAGTAATACACAAAAATAATATTTATTAGATGTTCTTGTTAAAATATATTCCAGAAATTATTTGTTTTATCTTTAATACAAGAAATTTGATATAAGTACCTATCGATAAAGCTCGTCTAAAGTTAACTGCGCTCACATTTACTTTTACACAAAGAAAGTAAGTATTTTAAATTCTGTCATTATATTTAAATTATTAAATAACAATTACATAAATCGTGGTTGTTTTCTACAATTACAGTATAATGCAAAATGCATTTGCTTCTGGTGTAATTCAGATGACTCCCGTAATCATTATTATTAGTGAATTATCATAACGACCGTAGATTAAAAATAATTATGACTAAATATCATTTGAAGTTAGTTCATGAAATTATAATTATAGTAGTTACAAGTTCAACTAGTTAATGGTGAAAACTTTTACATTTAACAGTATAAATATTTGATTTAAAATCTAGTTATTTACCTATATTGATCAAAAATAATTAAAATTTGACTCTGGAACCTAATGGCGAAGCTACAAATAAAAAAGCAGGAATCTACAAATAAAAGGTGTCGTTAGCTATTTATACTAGCATAGAGTTACCATATTGCGATGAAGGCCAATCGTTATAAACACACAGGCGTAAAACCACAGAACCTCTGCTTAACCATTATGCGACGTTTATACGATTACGATAAACAAAGCATTTAAGTAAACAGTGAATTTTTATTATATTTTTTTTAATTAGGTAGTATGGTATTCGACTAAAGGAAAATTCACGGCTTACAGCTTAGATCTGAGTTTCTTATATTACTAACAGGTGTACCTAAAAATAAATATAGTATTTTTGACTACAAAGAAATTATAAAGATATAATACAATTCTTTCGATATTAAATTTATTTTCATTCCACAGACGCAACTAATAGTGAATTCAACACAAAGCTCCGACTTCGTTGTATCTAACACGACGAACTGTAAAGGCGGTAGTTGTACTACTACCATATATGCTAAGCCAAAAGTCAATTTTTGTGGCTTCGATGCTAGTCCCTCCGAATACTTTAACGTGAAGCTCTCAGTGGAAGGAATCAAGGAAGAAGCTGAGCTGAAAATCCACGTGCCCTGCGCCTGTTCTTTTGACGACAGAATAGATGAAAGCATATTCTCCTGTAATGGAAAGGGCAATAGAGTGGGCGGCGTATGCGTTTGTCATAAAGGATGGTAAGAATATATTATTTAAAATATTTAGAGACCTACATTAGATCTTTCTTTTAATGTAGGTTTATTTTGATTCAGTCTGAACTTTATTCTTAAACTATTCTAGTCAAGACTTGGACTCGTGACCTAATGGTAATTGTGACTATGTGAATGTTAATAACACTTAATGCTTTTGCTAGAGCTTCCCACTTAAATGTTATTATTATTTGAACGATTTGATATTATAATTAATTCTAAATTTTTAACTCAATATTCGTTAATATTAAATAACTTCTTTTGGAGGCCAGAAGTCTCCAGAATTCGAAAGTGTTTTAATGGAAACGGATTGTTTTAACACTAGGTTCAAAGGTTCCCTTTGCTAACCATGATCTGTGCTATATGCGGGATACAACGTTAGGCTAAAAAATATCCTTTCTAAACATTAAAAAGTTATCTAATATTATTATATAGGGTGGTTACATAACTGACTTGCTTCTCTAGGCATCGAAACGTATGTAATAAGATCTTTCCTAACTGTTACTGCGGTATCAATCTGAATTACAAATGCGCCAAACAAAAACATCTCTGTGCGTCCGGCGCTGCAAAGTTAATTATAGACTCAAGGGCCCTACTTTCTTCGTTCCCCATTAAAAGTGGTTTATATACACTTGACATAATTATTATACAGTTTCTAAGTATACTTCTTATAGGTTAATTATGAGTTTTTCTTTAAAATGTTACATAATTACATTTTAAGTGAAATATGTTTAAGTGGTACATAATACTTACGAGTATAACGCAATCTTACCTTAAAACTTCACACTTGTTTCACACAACCCTTAACTAATCTGAATTTGATATTACTCAAGATTTAAAACTAACGCCAGTCTTGTGCAAGCGTGCAGTTGTAAACGCTAGATACATTGATACGCTAGATAGATTGTGGGTTCGATTCCTACACGGGGAAATAAAATGTTTAATATTTTCATTGCCTGGCTCTGGGTAACGAGGCAAAGCGAAACGTTAAGTTCCTAGTAAAGCAGCGTCTTAACACTAGGCTCCTAGGTCCCCCCCCCCCCCCCCCCCCCCCCCCCCCCCCCCCCNCCCCCCCCCCCCCCCCCGCCTATCCTGCTATGTGCGGGATACAGCGTGAAGCGAAAAAAAATCAAATAAAAAGCTAATGAGCGTCAAACAGGTTAAAGTAGATGTTAAGTGTCATTATGCATTCTTACACACTCAGAGCCTCACATTTTATCAGATTTACGCGTCTACGCATTAATATTCGATAACTTCTCGGCTCTCGAAGAATATAAATCAAGTAAAGTGTGCTAATCACTTGAATTTCTTTAATATGTATCCAAAGAAATAACGTATTATAAATTACGTATAAATAACAGTTGATAACATTGACATCGTTTTACACAATCTAAAAGAACTTGTCAGTTTTCTGTTATATTTAAATCAATTATGCCCTTTTTTAAAGTAAAACATAGTATATAGTATATTATCATAAATATAAAAGCATTAAAATCTTTTAGGACTGGAAAATTCTGTGAAAAACCAATTTGCGAGGAAAAGCGAGGAGATGTGCCTTGCATGGACTCTTCTAGGGATCATGTAAGTATTTTGCTTATTTTTCTAGCATATAGCACGGAAGGCTAACGGAATCTAGTATTAATATAGTCCGTTCATTATTTCCCGCCGAAATTTTTGAAACATTGCTTGTTGAATAGCGGAACTCAACGCCGCGCTTTGCATTGGTACCGGAGCGAGGAAATGAAAATAATAATACATACTAATTTATTCCCTGAAATGTGAATCGAACTCACAACCGTCAAGTTTACAGTCACATCCTTGTGCCACTGGCTACGACAGTCTCTAGATCTACCTTATATTACGTGTAATATGGACTCTAATATAAAAGCATCTGTCGAATTACATTATTTATTCCAAACACCTATACCTATACATTTAGTATATAGATAATAATTTCTCAGGGCGAGTGTTCTGGCAACGGCGTGTGCGGTTTGTGCGACAAATGTGAATGTTTCACCGACAGGGAGGGATCTCAGTACTTCGACAAAGACAACTACTGTGCAGACATTTGTATGACCACCAATGACTGTGACGTGTGCTTCCTGCAGCCCTACGGAAAGTGCAGGGATTGCCACTTCCCATTATATAAACAGCATTATAATGTATCAGCTTTGGAGCAAAAAGATGATTTTGGCAGAAAAACTTGGGTGAAATGCAATGTTACTGTCAAAGAGTTATATATAGAATACATTGTCATGAGAGACCATAGAGATGAGACATCCTTCATGATACTAGAGTCTACTACAGAAGAACAAGTCGGGGCAGTTAGTGGTAAGATTTCTTTTTTCGTTAAAAATATAAGCAATTTTAATGAATTTATATATTATTAAATTACCGAAATGGTCCTTCGATCCGAATAAGGCGCATTCAGTCGCTTCTTGGAAACAGATACGAAAATAGACCGTGCATTTGTTCGGACATTTGCAATGAAAGCCGTTCAGTGTAATTTTATACTTTAACAAATTAAGGGCACTATAATTAAATTATTACTTTGTGTTTAAATGTATTTAATTTGTTTTTATTTCATTTATTTATTTTGTGCACTCGCGGGAGTGAATTATTTTCGTTTCTACGTTCTAGTACAAGACAAAGCGCGGTGTGGAATTCCACTACTCAATAAAGTGGTGGACGGAGAGTCATGACACTAGGTTCTCTTTTGAAGCAATTTTTTTATTGGTTAATTTATAAAAATCTCGTTTCTTTCTCGTATACATTAACTGTCGATTATTGCTTACGTATCCTCCAAAATACAAGTAGACTTTTTGTAACATAGCAAATTGTGGAAACAAGTAGTTATATAAAATTAAAAGTAATACAAATCTATTTATTTATTATATTGAAGTGACAACAATATAGCTACCAGAAAAATAATAAATGAAACAAGTGATACATAATACAATGATGACATAATTGTTATTTTAATACTGAAACATCAAAAAGTCCAGTTTACACAGTTGCATTGATTCACTCCGCCACTTCATAATACCATAAGTTTCACATCATAATGTTTATCTCTTTCTATCCTAAGTAAATAATTAGACATCCCTTTCACTCAACACAATAATGATCTTTAAATAGAATCTATAAATAAAAAATCTTGTTATAATATACTAGAATTTTATGTTATGTATATGTAGTTGACTTTAGAGTTCATTGTTTTTAAAAGCCATGCCTTATTAAAGGCTTTATGTAAACTGTATTTAAACAATTATTAAAAAACATCCAAAACAATTTTTTATTTTTTTCAAATTTTTACAGTGACAGTGCCAATTGTCCTTGGAGTCATCGCGATAGTAGCAGCCCTGGCGGCCACCGCCGGCTACATCATGTGGAAGAACCGCCCCCCTCCCGTGCCCCTCACCGACCCCATGTACCAGAACATCGATGCTGAGGACTGTACGGGGGAAAACCCTCTTTATAAACCCCCCACGTCGTCATTCAAAAATCCTACGTATGGAAAATGGTAGATTGGTAAGTGTTTGTCGTTTTCTTCTTTTCTTACTTATAAACCAGTGTTATACTTCAATTATATGAAAAAAATGTTTTTATTTTATCTTATTAAAAAAGAAAGAAAAACATGGAGTAGAGAAACATACATATTGATTTTTTTTCTTACGCAATACAGGGCAAAGAGACATTCATAGCATTTTTTAGACGAACTTCTGTTATTAATTCTTAATTTCTTTCAATTAGATGATTCATTTTTTACCGTGTAATTGCAACTACTGCACTGTTATATGAAAAAACATGTATTTAGAGACGGGAATAACAATATCAAAATAATAAATTAGAAGTCTGAAGTCACCATGATGAAAAACGAACTACGGTTTTCCTCTAAGCACATTTTACGCTTGAACGATTTTGTTTCGGTTAATTGAATAATTAGGAAAAAAACACTTATAATATTAGAATAAACAAATTGCTATAACTAAGTAGTAATTTACGTTTTGCCTTACTTATTAAAAACTATTTTTTTAAAATATTTATACATTTATAATAAGTGTTTTTCTTTGCTATGTGTGGAATAACACTTTAAAAAAGTAGAAAATGCTTTCAATCTTTCTGTCTTTCTTTTTTACAATGCGGGAGAGGAGTTAATTTAAAAAATAACCACGTACACTTATACGAAGCTTAAGCTCACGTATGCGTATGCGTAGTATATTTTCTTAAACAATATTAAATAGCGGTAAGTTACGTTCATTGCCGGGTATAGCCATAAACAAACAAACAGTATTTACAGCCGGCTTATTTTAATTTGTAATCGAAGAAAAAGGTCAAGTTTAAAACATTTAAGCAAGAAGTGGAAAATTTACTGAGATTGCTAACAAATTGTATGCTAACTTATTTTATACTTTATTGATGCAAAGATTACAATTATACATATTCAATATAATATGTCACGTTTATATGGAGTTAAATATACGTCAGCCTAATTGTATGAGTAGCTTAATGTTTTTGTAAATATATGACTAATTTAATAACAGATATATAAAAACTGCAGGGATGTTTGTATATATATATATATATGCACACGTTTACATGTTGAAAGCTCAGTCCAGGAAAATGGTTTCTAATATGCTATATATTTTCTCTTTTTATTATTATTTTCTATAGCTTATCTGCTGAATGGGGGAGTCGAAACAAAATATAGTTACTATTTTAAGCAAAATAGCCGCTTCGTAGTTGTAAAAATTTTACTCGTTTTTGTGAGTTGACATAATGCAAATATCCATATAAGAAAATAACATAATGAATAATTATAACTGCACTTGCTGTTGGCAACAGACTTGCGAAATGTCGGTCACAGCGCGAGGCTCGACCCTCTATGCCAGCACCGCTCTGTGCCGGCTCAGCTACATACGTACGTGACGCGAAGCATCGACGCCTGTGTCGATATTGTATAAGTTATAACTTACTTTTATCACTTATCGTAGCCTATAAAAATAGAAAATAATCAAAACTTTTTTATATACGAGCTTTTAAGTATATTTCTATTCATTTTTTATTGGCCATATTTTCACGCTTTCATACTTTATAGATATATGTATGTGGACAATATAGAAAACGTCCACGGCCTTTCGTGATAGTCTTGCAGCTGCATTAGGTACTGGTTTTTTTCCTACCAAACTTGTAACGTCAACGACCCTTCTGGTTCCGGACAGATATAAATGATATTAGAATTGTTAAATGATCTAGCGGGACATATAGATGAGATTGAGTTATATTATACGTACATGTAATTATATTACAAAATGTATTTTAATATGTATTTATTAATCACATACTTTACCTATATACATACATAATATGTTAGTATCTATATAAAATGTACTTACTTCAAGTTCTCTACCAAAGCTGTGCTAAATGTTATCTTAATGGAAGCATGCTCTAAAAGGTTAACTGTATTTTTCTTTTACAAAACGCAATTATTATTTTATTTATCTTTTTATATTCGTTGATTTCTTTCTATAAGGTAATTTTTACCGAGTTCCCCAGAATTTTTGACTGACTAATTGTGGTAGGCACTTGCTAACAAGGGTCGCTTCATAATACAAGTCAATCACCGCATGCTGTTGTTTGTTTAACCACCACCCGTGTTCACAGCTGCTGTTAATTTACTCTATTCTATATTTTCTGTTTATTGAAATAAAAGACTTCACGAAGTCTAAAGTTTATTATTTTTTTTTGTAATAGCACCCATCTTGTCTAGTAGATGAAATATGAATTAAGAATCCCTGACTGATTTCTTACTACTCCAATAATATGAATAATTTATGACACATAGACGGACAGAGCCCAGTGTTTGTTCGGACCGCTATTATTGAATCATAACGAAAATTTCGAACGTTCAATTAGCATTATTAAAGAAGGATAAAAAAGAAAGTTCTGAATCATCTCATTTAGTGTGAGCGTTTAATTTGAATGGCTAAAAGTACGAATATTTATTGTACTTTATAGTCGCTCGTTGTACGAGATCGAATGCCATTATTTAAAACATGATAATCTCTAAGATTTTATACGGAAATATTCAAACTACTTCTACACTCTGCAATTTTAATTATTAATAATTAGAAAGGCACCAAATTGGTTACAACTCTAACATCGGGAAGAGAGCTGATATCTCCTTATTCCGAGTATAGTAAAACTGTACATTACTTGTATAATTTATAACGCATTATAAATCAATTAAATGCAAAATGTGGAATAGCGTCACGTAGGTAGGTACTGATAAGGGCTTAATGTCATTGTGTTATTGTATTGGAATGAAGTTCAACAATAGTTTTACGCTTTGTTTTAAATCGTATAACATCGTGTTAAAAAACACACCTTAAAGGTATACCTTCTAGGTGTGTATGTAATACATTGAGAATGATTTAAATTTGTTAGTCATTTCTAGTGAAATTTAAAGTATAATAGTGCGTATTGGTATTCCTTTATTCTAATTAAAAAAATATAAGGACGGGTAAATCCCCAAGTTATTTCATTTTTCAAATAATATATTATTTGTCGTAATTTAATTAAGTACATTGTTTCTAATTAACAGCTTTTAGTCATTACAATATGTAAAACCCACGCCCTAAGTTTATTAGTTCATTTACTGTTTAAAACGAGACAAATTAAATATTAAAATAGGTATTACTTTCTGTGTCTATATAAAAAACTTAATAGAAATGCAAGACATGTCTTCCAAGTTAAATGACAGACTTTATCACCTATCCAACCAATAAATCATTAGGCAACTTCAGATAAGCCACTAATGGTTTTTTATGCGTACTTACACTGTAGAAATGACACGAGAGCTGGCTTGGGGTTTTTATAACCCCAATTTTAATTTATTGTCATTGTTTTTTTATATCAAAGCTGGTGGTGTGAAATTTATCATATTTTTTACATCAAAATAATATAATTATATACTCTGTTGAACTGATATTTGATTTCTTAGCAATCGGAATTGCAAAGAATTTGGCGCTTTCCGCACACTTCGCATATTTGCATAACCCTTTTATTTCCGTATAAAGATCCTTGGATTATTATAAATATCATATTTTCAACCTTATTTGTTTAAGACTGAGACTGCTATTGATAGACCTAAAGTAGTATTACAAGTTTCTTCTTTTGGTATGTTTCATACGTGTGTTTATAATTTACTTCCTTAAAAGGTAAAATACGTTATGTTCTTTGAAGATAATAATGACAGGTTGTTTTATTTAATTGAAGAGGAAGACTTACTTTGGACTGAGTATTCTGTATTTATTATTTTTTACCTTCATATTGCGTTTAAAAATAAGATTTAATGCTTCTTATTATTAATACTATAAGTCTTCGGTCTCGATCCTTATCAAACTGACAGTGCGAATATTAAAAGTTAAAGCCGTGAAAGTGGCCACGAGACAGTACAGATATCAAGGTTACAATCATCTGTGCAAACGGCGACGTAGCCAATGAACGGTAGCGGTGGGTTAGGTCACTAATATTTTTACAACACCCACGTAATGGGTCATTTAGATTATATTTCCCGTTTTGAACTAGCTGTCTACATAGGTATGCTATGTAAAAATTCTAGAAATAACGTGGCGCAGAAAAAAATTACAAATACAGCTTTTTTATAGGAGAAGTCAGACTTCAAACTAAAGTGTTCATCAAATTTGAAAGTAAAGGTCAAATATATTTCATAATAATGTAATAACTATTGGTTAACAGAACAATCAAAACACATTAAGTAATTAACGAACAAAATCCGCCTTTTTATATATTTCACACTTGGAGATTACAAATATTTAAGTATTATATTATTATTGTGCCATTGATTTTGAAAAGAGCAACTGTTGAGTTTCTTGCCGGCTCTTCTCAGCAGAACTGCCTTACGAACCGGTGGTAGCTTTTTGGTCATATGTTCATTCGACGATTCAAAAGTGCTTATAATAAGTTTATTTGAATAAAGAATATTTTGAATTTGAATTTGAATTTATAAGAAATCTCAGGCCAAATGATCCGACGTGGGATTTGAAGCCGTTACCACTCTATATATTGGTTGGTATTAGCACATTAACTATGCCGCTTTCAATTTAAGCCCAACAAAAGCTATAATTCAAACAGGTTGCATTTTACAACCAATGAGAGATTGTGCAACGAATAGTCCGAGCTGATAATATGTAAGGTACTTACAACTGCCGCCAGTAGAGATTTTATACTTTATGCTTAATTGATTTCGCTTGCGGCTGTTTTGTAGGGAATAATAAAATGTATTCCTTTGACCTGTTACGTGATTTAAATCTGTATGATGATAAATGTATGTGTGGACGTCTTGGAGAGTCGTTGGTCTTTGGTTTGTTAGAGGTATTAACAATTTTACACGAAAGTAAACTTTATAGTAGTAGTAGAGTTATTGTTGAACAACAAAGTTGAAAATCTTTATATCTTTTCTGTATTTTGTGTAATAAACAAGAAGTAAGTGACAAGAGATATCGAAAATAACTAACTGAATATTGACCCACCGTGATGGCGATGGAAGTAAAATCTATTCACTCTACAAACATTTTATAGAGAAATAAAATGAAAATTTCAAATGTATACAACAGAATCCTTAAAATTCCATCTTTGTACTGATGTATTATTTGCATTTACATTAAATCTGTTTACTTATGCAGTAACAAGTGTAAAGTATCTAAACATTAAGATTATATCATTGTGTAAACTCAAGTAAAATATTTATAAGCTACTGTAACTTATATAAAATGGATCAACTGGTATGTTGCACCATTGCACTATATAATTTGAGAATATTTTGCAGAAATCATTTGGTCGAACATGTAACACGCCTAGGCCTTAGAGCAATGACTATAAATGCCATTTTGAATTATGTTCCTTATAATTTTGTTCTATAATAATAATTAACAATAATTATGTTTATGTAAATTATTATATAATAGACTAAAGTATATGAATTATTCATATAGATTACAAAAAAATACCTAACATTTAAATAAATATGATAATACTGGCGGACGCGCGCAGCTTCGCTTGCTTATTTAGGGATGAATTCTAGAAAACCATGAAAAATGTGTTCAATTAAATATTTTTAAAAGTCTAAATTTCAAATTTTATAAAAATCGGTGCCGATTTTATTTGTTTTCCATTCAAACTTCCAACCTCTATTTCACCCCTTTCGGGTTATAATTTTTCAAAATCCCTTCTTAGTGGATGTCAAGATTACGAAAGTAAACATCTGTCCAAATTTCACGGTTCTACTCAGAGAGTGAGGACAAGTCCTTTTATATATATAGATAGATTACACAAGTCCATGGCATGACATATAACTGCATGGGCTAGTGTACGATTTTTACGTCATATTTGCTAATTTGAACTACAAATAAAAGAATAGATATTAAGATTTTTTCGTAACGTCACATAAGGAAAATAAACTAAGTTTATGATTTATAAAATACCCATGCGTTGACAAATTAACCTTTCAATAATAACAAAACAAAGTGTGCACCCGTGTACGTAAACCACAAGCATCTATTTTGGAATATTTGTAATGGCGATTTTGTAGAACTCCAATAGATATTTACTGTCTTAGTCGAACCATTCCAATTTATTTAAATGCTAAAGATAATTTATATAAACATGATTTAATTGATGTGTTCACCTCTTTTTCTTATCAACAGCAAATAAAGTATTTTTAATCCCACAAAATATCTATAGATATTAGATATTTTAAGTAAATTTTTAGTAGAGCTTCGAGTAAGAACTTGTACCTAAATTAATTTGTCCTTTTCTCATAAGTTATATTTATGGTTCAATGTACCTAGCAGGTACATATGAAAAACACGTGTGACGGCTATATGCAATGAAGTAACCGAGTGGGCGTCTTGACGAGTTGCTTTGGGAATTAGGATTATATTAATAGTAACGTTTTATCAACATTTCCTACGAGTTCAGATGTCACAAATGCGTCAAAGTCACCACTGGTGATGTCATATTAAAGCCTGGTAACACGACAGCGGCCAGAAGTTGAGAAAACATTAACCGCAAACTATTTCCTGTAGTAGGTACTGATTGTTTTAGTTTTAGGAATTGTTAATAATAATTTAAAATATTATGAGAATAGTTTTGTCGGAATTGCTTATTTGCAGATAAAAAATTATGTACATATACATATATTTCTAATAATTTTGACAGCTGCCAAAATATGACTGGAATATTAATAAAATTTGATAGCTAAATTAGGTTAGGTTAGGATTAGGTAAAATATTATATGATATTATTATGTACATACGCCGTTACTACTTATATTTAATATAATTCTTAAAATAAGATAGTAAATTTTCAAGAATTTAAATTGGGAACGTATTCAAAGTATTGTTTCTCGTTGTTTTTCTCTAATTTTTAATTTTATCTATTGAAAATTGCAAATCTCAAATAAATTAGTATTCATGTAGCATATTTAAATTAATATCTTTTACGGTACATTTTTTCGCAGCATTTTAATTTTTAATATCCAATAATAATCAATACTTAACGATTCATCCATCTGAGATCCATTACCTAAGTAATGGATCTCAGATACGGATTAAGCGATGAAGGCCGGTCAGAGTGACCTTAGCTGACCTCACGAGAGTCCCCTTTGTCTCGCCACGCGTTGACAGCTATTATTGCTATTGATAACCAAATAGTGATATCCACATCATATTCTATTCAATTATATTCATTTTTTTGTTTATGGTCTTTGTAAGCATGCTTCGTAAGCATGTTTAGGTGTATTTATATAGCCAATTTGAGGAGAAGTTGATATGAACACATACAAATATTTCGGGAATAAGTATAGATATGATTATTTACTATATCATTAATTACGTTAAAAGTGGTTTTCCTTCGTCTTTTGATATGTTGACGATTATATAGACGAGAAATGTTGTAAATAATATTGTGTTTATTTGTACTAGAAAATTCTTTGTTAGTTGTAGATATTTCCTTTATTCACCAGCCGTTCCTTCTTACTATTTCAAGAACAATACATAAAAGTTAAAAACATAGAAAATGATTGATGACTTTGCGACATTGACTGATAACTGATACAGGTTTCTTAAAAGTAAATTAAAATACGCAGTTCGGTATTCCAAGGTAAAATTTAATGACTCAACTTACACTCCCATCCTCTAATTGAGATGACACAAAGATCTGTGTAAAACAAATATTCTTATGTTTTGAAGAGAAATTAAAGAAAGAATATATTTGGCAAGAATCTCATTAGTTTAAATTTTGTTTGACTGAATACCGGTGAACGGAAAATAAACTTCCGCTGCATTTACATGAAATTCACATCAAATTTTGCTAAATATTTACAAAACAAACGCTTTAAATAATAGTAAATTACGTTTGGTATAAAGTATACAATGCAACGGGTCCTCAAAGATTAACTAACTACAGTTTCAGTCGCCATTCAGTCAAATAAAAAAGTAAATAAATAATGAAAAAAATAATTGTGTTATGATAACTTAGAACTATATAAAAATCAGGGGGCTTCACTCTTTGCTAGCGGTTACGATACGGGCCCACGAGACCCCGCCCCCCCTCGCTCCCTTTGTTCACTCACACAAGTTTTGTTTTTTTTTTACTACCTAAGTAACTTAATAATTCTGGTTTTTAGGAAAACCATAGCCTAGCCAGAAATAAAAAGAAACTGAAGAGCTTATAATTCAAAATAAAATAAATAAAAATGTAAATGCGATTTTTTAAAAAAAATATTTTATCAGTTTTGGTAAAATTTAATTAACGCTATACATTTGACGCCAAAGTGACATCATGACAGTTCACAATTAACACAAGAAGCCAAATCCAGTGATATTCTTGGTATACGAACGGTACTTCCAGAATATTTCCAATAAGTACATAACAAACAAAAAGTTTCATTAAATGCTCATTTTATTACAAGTACATTATATACCTTATTTTAATATAAACAAGGACTCTTATACAATGAAAATTTATGAAATATTTTTTCCATTTTATTTTTACGTCTGCAAGAAATTTAAGGCCACGTTAACATTGCGGTTACTTTTAATTGTTTCTAAATAAATAAATGATGTTAGTTAAAAACACGTGTTTACACGTTTTACGTGACATTTAACACGTCATTTTGCCTTCACTGAAACCTATTGTTGTTTCTTTTTCACCAATTGCAAAAATCCACTTAGTTTGTATTAATTAAAACATCTAAATAAATGCAAGTAGAATTACGATTTTTTCGTTTATGATCAAACTGGGATAGACTGCTTGTGTAATGTTCCAAATAGTAAATTATTATTTTACAGTGCTGTTATAAGTGTTTCCCGTTGTAGATAGGGCGCGTGGGAGGACATTCCAGCTTGCGTTTACTTTTCCTTCGCCTTCTAACTACCTTGCTCCGTCAATAACATAAAGTTTATAGATACTTATGTAAATGAGTAAAAGATAGTATACGACTCTATATTAGTAAATATCAACCGTCACAAGGTATTTATAACATAATAAGTCATGCGCGGATATTCGAAATCAATAAGACAAAGAGTCAATCTAACACATAATTAACAACTTGTGTGGACACAAAGATATCCTAAACGAATATATTCAATATATAAATATAATGCTTATCTTTACTTCACACAAAGTTGAATTTCTATTGAAATACTTTGCGTGTAGAGAAGATAACGATATAACGCACGAACTGCAGACACTAACATTTACATATTTGATCAACCGACTTGAGTCACCAGTCGATGTTTGTTCTTGATCGAAACCAATATATATGTAGGGAGTTGTGAAAACAATACAGCCAAATGCATTATGCATGGAAAACAGGAAAAAACCCATTCACTGTATCTATAAACTTTTTTTTTCTAACAAAATAAAATGCAACTTATAAAATTACATATTAACTTAAATAATAAAAAAAAATTGAGGTTATAATATACCTTGTAATGTAAATGTACTTGTTCAGCATGAACCTGTTTCTAAAAGCTGTGCAAAAAGCTTATTTATAAGATAGCTGCTAAAGTATTATATAAGCTTTTTGCTTTTCTTCGATTTTCTTTTGTTAAAATAATTTATTTCATATTTACACACTTATATTTACTCCGTTGGAAATGTCGCTCTATCTATATACAAAAGTCATGCATATATAAAAACTTACAAGCTCCTTACACACTAAAGTTATTATTCAAAAATAAACTTTAACATAATATTAGGATAGAGATCCACAGTACTAGTTTAAAATGGACGTGGGTCACATGCAGCCGCGATAAAAGGTCAGCTCCGGCGACCGGCGAGTACCTAGTATCTACATAAAGGACATGTTTGTCCTGCCAACGATTGCTCCCGAACAAAGTAATAAAGATGACATCCTCACCTATCAATATCTCTTTTTATTACCTCCGCGGTATACAGTAGCTAGGTATAGGTATTCCTTATTAGGAGCTGAATGAAGCTGTTCATAGAAATAATTGAAGATTACGTGTTACTGCACGGTCGTGGTACGTTCGCCGCAGCGATAGTGAGCCTTGTGATGTAAAAGGATGGTGTTTGCTTTTGTATATATTTTTTTATCAAATAGTTTCATTTATAATATTTATAAATGATACTACGTATTACTGGATAAGAACTGCATTATTTAAAGAAGATAATACAATATCTGTTTTATTATAATTAATGATGTACTCGCGTCATTAGATTATGTAAATTGAGATTATTGATTAATGATTGTTGTAATTGCAATTTTAGCTTAATTAATATACGGTTTTTATATTTTTGGCCAATGTCCGTATACTAAAAATGTGTCCGTGCCCATTGCGTTATCAACATCTACAAATTGCAACTTCCGTTATTGATTCAATTACTACTAATTGAACTTCTTAAACACATATGACGAGACATTTAATGCTAAAGCGCAAATAAGGAATTAATATCATATCATTTTTCGGTCTCATTTTCTTACGTATTTAAATTAACAAGAGCGTCATTGAAAAGGTAAATACGATTGGAATACAGAAGTCGTCGGTATCGGCATTCGGGCTGTGACCGCTCGCGCCTCTGACTCACTCATCTGCGTCACGAAAATCCTAAATGACTCACATGGCATACATTTAACTTAATATGTTTTTTTCCCCATAGATGTTACCTGAATCATCGTGGACATGGCCATGGGGTCAACGGGACTGAGTCCCACAGACCCCAGCGTCCCGTCTCCACCCATTCCAGCACTGCTCGTGATCAACACTGAATGATGAAGAAATTGCTCTCGTCCGGTGTCAGCATCACAAACTATAACTGTGTGTAGTGTATACCTTTAGTTATATGCGATTTATGTAACGCTACTGTGATATTTAAGAAGATTAAGGTAAGTGCTGTGTGATGAGGGTGACTCACTCGCTATCGTATGTTTTGATTAGTAATCTCGTTAATGGTGAAATAAGGAGCGACCTTAGATTTCACACCTGCCATGTACAGTAGGCTGTAGGATCGATAAGAATATGAGTTTTATTATTTCTATGTAAATCTAACTCTGTTATCCATTTTGTTAAGTTTAACGTACATAAAAATATATTAGAAGTGATAATAATTATAAAAATAATGTTCCATTGTGACTTATTGATGTATGTATGTATATACGATAAATGTCCTTTCAAATTTGCTTTTTTTTATTATAAGTTAATTTATCATGGGCATTGCGTCATGTTGTGTACGAATAAAAATAAATATTCGCAGTTATTATTATAAAGTCACGTTTGTATTGGATGTTGTTTTCCAATACTGTAAGCTCTATTATTTGAAAGGCAATTTACACAGCAAATTATGTATCTGATTACAAAATTATACCACAATTATTGTTCAAGTTTTATCTAATCGTTTCTTGTCATGGTAATATCAATCTATGATGGTGGGTGTCTCCCTCTGTTACGTTATAAATAGACGATATCTACATAAGTATATTTATTAGGTGAACTGAGGGTTCCGTTTATAATTTACATTGGGGATATATAACTGTAATCATATATTATTATTATTATATGTAAAATTTCGTAGAGGGTAGTCTAATAGAAAAAAACAAGAGGCCGAAGCCGCCGGCGGCTAAGCCTGAACAAATAAGTCATACTGCCAATATAGATCTTACCTCTTAAGTGAAAGCACCTGGATAGTCGAGTGTACTGATTTTTATGACAACGTTTGTGGGTGTGATATGAATCTCAGCTCGTGGGCTGATTGTGTCCCGGCGGAACCGTTGACTAACGGTTTCCAGCCGAACTCTGACACATAAGAAACTGGTTTAAAATAACACGAAGTAACTTGTATCGATTGTTATTAGACATGTTATTTTAAATCTAATCCCAATAATGAGATTTACCGTAAGTTAATATTTAATTTTATATCCTATTGTAAATAAACTTTTTCTCTTTCTAAATTCCATTAATCTTTGCTAGTCATGCGACATTGACGTTCAATTCTATTCGATAATCATTTCAATTGAATATAAATCAGTGAATAAAGAACGAAAATTGGTGTTAATTAATATGCTACTTTAATGTTCCTTTAAAGCATATGCTTTATAGCTTGTCTGTGTGATTGAAATCAGTTTCATACACCATTGTTCTATTCTTTTCGTTTGTAATTTGACACATACTATTTCTGAATATATGCTAAAAGTATTAAACATTTCTTCCATAGCCATGTGAACCGATTTTACGGATCTGATAATGCATTTGTATTTTGTACTCTCATCTTTATAAGTTAAAGAATCAAATATAGTGCATATTAGTTCCAATATTATGTTGATAGCCAAACTAGTAAAATATTTAATGTTATAAATACAAAATATAAATTTAGTTAATTAACAACTGTAGACTCGAGAGTTATTTTAAGATTAAGATAAGCATTATTGTTATTGTATTTAGGCTATGACGACTGCATCGTACTTGATAATGTATTTATAAATATATCAATAACCTAATTATACTTAATTTAGAGTGTAACATGTAGCTTAGATAACTAAATTTATTTTTGCTCTAACATCACACTTCTATAATATATGAATATTATATTATGTAAATTTTGTATTATATCATTCATCATTGCTTTGTTCAAATTTCATTAAATTACGTATTAAAAAAGAAATTATATAAAAAAAGCTTAATGTATATTATAAATTATTGAACGTCTTACGACTGAAGTAAAATAAGAAACTTTTATACGTTTGCAAATTTGTACCAATCAAATGTCTGGGTGATCTGAAAGGAGATCCTAGTCAATAAATACTAATATTTAAAATACTTATTTTGTTTTATTTGAAGAGCCTTTTTTCACTTTGTTTGGAATTATTTATTTAATTTATAGGGCTTGTTTCTCAGCATATGTATTTTTTTCTTTATTGGTTAATAAAACTCATACAACGTCCACTAAATATTAATAGGATAACTAACATATTGTTGACATAGTCATCATTTATGTAAGTATGAACAGTACAGTACAGTGAGTAGGTTTTGTTTCAACATTTATAATATAAGGCGTTTTGTAAAAAAAACTGCTTTTTCGACTCCCCAAAGGGTAATTGTTCTTAATAAGTAAAAAGTAAGGGGATACACGAAAATAAAACAATCAAATCCAAAATTAAATAACTTCTTTTATTTCAGAGTCAAATCTGTCCTACATAAGGGTGTTAGAATGACGCGGTATCATTAATTGACCATCGAACTAATGGTACGCGCCGTGACCTGTGCACGAGTGAACATATCTTTGCGCTAACCCCCACCCCCTCGCACCCTTCCCCAGAAATATCCCATACTGCATTTATACGTATTAAGTAGAGTACGGACGACGAGTCGTGGCCTCTGAAGTTAGATGTAGATGTCTACGCAGATGTACCTAGTTTGGAACAATGTTCCTAGTTGGAACAATGGACAAAAGCTGAGAAAGCCTAACTTTAGGGTAGCCACGGCTCGTCAACCGCACTGTATATAAATTTAAATTCAGAAATAATAAATCAAGAGATTATGATAAATTGTATATGATAACGAAATAAATACTAAACCAATTTGTTTTGTGAGGAAACTACGCCGCCATATTGGATCAACATGTACACATGGATAACACAATAATTCTTGATTACTTGTATATAAGGCACAAAACAGATTAGATAGCAGTTACGTAAAGAGTGTATTATCATAATAAAATTGTTTTAAATAATTAGATTCCGTGTAATATGAAATATATCACAAATTTCCTGTTACGTCATACATACGCGATACAATTCCCAACAGATGCAAAAACGAAATAACAAAAATAAATGCTTGACGCACATATGCAGTACGGGCTATCCCATGTGGACACCACATAATATAATATAGCGACACATTCGCTAATATAGATAGATAGATGACGATTCACCGTATATATTTATATCACAGCAACTCAACAAATTGTTAAGGTAAAAGGGGCGAAGGGGGGAAAGGGGTGCGCACTACTGCGACCGGTTTCTTCACCGAGTTTATATTACAATAACATATTTAATTATATTAGACTATGCAGTTACGATCACAATACCCCATGACCCGAACGCGCCCTCGCAGGTAACAACTACAAACCTCTACGATCCAATGACACGAACGCCTAATTTTAATCAATAATCAACAATTATCGCCCGACTCTAACACTACACGCGTTATTACGATATAATACCATCAAGTGGAAAAATATGTTTTTTTTTTATGTTTCTCCATCGAAATCAACTCAACATTTAAACAAAATGGAAGGTGGGCGGCGAGGCTGCGGGTGACGGTTACAACACACAACTTCAATAGTCATACAGCATTATTTTTCATTCTGTGGAGTTTTTAGGAGCCAGCAACCATAAATTACGTTACACTAATTTTATTATTTTTAACCATAGTAACTTTTAAATTAAAACTGCACTTCCGAAACTATTTGTGTTCATGTAAATATCGTGTTTTAATACTTGGATAATATATTTTGAAATGCAATGTCATTAAATAAAAAAAAGTAAAATATACACTAGTAGTATAGTAAGAACTGTTGATTAGTTTTCTTGTTGTCACACTTCGTTGAAGCAATCCGTGTAACGTAATTTATGGAAGTCCCTAAATTTGAAATTACCACATAAAAAAATAATTTTCCATGACTTATACGAATCCCCATTTATTGTTTGTATGTCAGTAACTCCCGTCGCACCGACGCAGCCGCGCCTCCCACCTCCATCACACTTTAAGAACACTTTCATAAACAGTATTTCTTTACATTACACTACACAATTTACAAATTACAATAGGTTTACATTTTTTACACAGCAATAATTGTTTCGTAGACTCCATTATAATATACTCTATATAGTTCCGATTGCTAAATATTGTCGCATCATCAAGCAAATAGACACCTTGCGGCTGCTGGTGTCCGAATACTTTAAATTCACAAAATACTTAAACGTCACATTGTCCAAAATTAATTAAATTAGATTAAAAAAAATTGCAACAAATAATTAATTACATAGTTTTTAGAACATCTCGTTAGTAAACGGTAAAGACCCGACTGAAGTTAAAATTAATCAAATAACTAAATTAATTAATTAATTTTATATAACACACCTAAAACATGAATCAAATGAAAGGCTTCAACAAAACAAAATAAATCTATAAATGCCGACAATCTTGTCTTTTGTCTGGAATGACACTAAAGAGAAACTACAAAAAGAAATTTGAAATATTATATAACAACGAGACGTACAAAAACAAAACTCAACAAGTTTATTCAAAAAAGATGGAAGCCACAAAATTAAAATACAAATAAAATTTAAAAAAATGAATAAGCCATATTTGAAAGAAATAAAATGTATAATAAGTGTAGATAAGCTTTAATTTTATACGACTCATTCCTATAATAAATACGTTAAAATTTCTCTTCTACACAACGATTTAGTAAAAAACAAAGGATTTAGAACAAAAATTATGGCAAAATATTTCACAAATATTTAACAAGCGAACTTTAAACGCCAAACAAAACGTACTACAAATCGAAATATTAAATTTCCTAATAAAAATTAAAATTATATTTAATGTTTTTTTATCGCAAAAGGATAAAATTAATATTTATTAATAACAGCCGATGCTTTTTTTTCGAGGTCTTTTTATGCGCGTAAAAATATCTCAATATGATCAGCATTTTAAATATGCAAGGCCTATTTTGACAATATATATTTTTTAAATTACCTATAAATCATAAGTGAATGAACGAAAGAACATTTCAAAAACAACATGTATGGTACGTGGTAGTCCCGTTAAAATATAATAAAAATAAAAGGGCAAGCTATTATAAATCTTAAGAAGTCCCAAATATCATACCATTTGCTCTGTTACAACATCAAAAGCGAACTGACGACAATCAATAAAAAGTTAGATTGCAAAAGATCGGTATATTAAGGTCACTAGAAGACGGATTGTGGATAGATTTGTTCGTTTAACTTTACAATTACAATCGTTACTCGTAATCGATAAAATCGATTAGGAAAAATTGTAAAATCGATTATAAATATGGAAAACAGTTTCAGTTCGTAGTTTGGATATAGAGTATTAATAGTTAGTAGTTTTATGTTATTGTATTATCATCTATCGATTGCGAGTAAAAATTATAAACGCAAGGGAGATTATAAATATCTTATAATATGGTTTAGAATTATTCTGCGACGGTTACATTTTTCGTGGTCGAAAAAATATATTTTAAGAAACATTACAACGCTCGCTACACGCAAATGGCTAAATTTAAAGCGCATCGAATTCACGTACAATACTCGATTTATAATGAACATTTCACATTATTGCGTCAATCATAAGATATCATCGAACTGTGTGACGTTGACAGATGTACACAAGAGTCGCGGCGCCAACAATTAACTTTACAAAACAAAAACCAATTAAACAACTTATATAAAAACGTATTTTTAAATATTTAGATATATTAAAAGAGCCCCAAGTTTCCGTGTACATCGACAATTCTAGCCAGCATCAGCGTGTGCACGTGCAACTTTGTCGCATTAACATGTAACGCTGTGACAATATAAATTCAAAAAGAAAGAATGTGAAATTTAGCGTGATACAGTTCCAAGTGGCACGCTGACACCAACTAATACTTAGTGGTCAACTTCACTTATTGGCGAGTGAGAAACGGTATATACCTATTTTAGACGTACATAAGCCACTGACCACAGTTTTAATACTATAAATATTTACCGCAGGAATATTTTTTATGAATAGCAACTATGTTAAAAGGTAACAAAATATAATTTAGAGTCCGTCGTGTCCGGCAGTGCGCGGCGTCGCTCGCCCAATAATGACAAGTTGCTGTATCAAAACGATCATATAATATTATATATCGCTATGGAACATGTATATCATTTACATATGATAATATAAATGACCAAAACTATTACAAATTAGATTAGATTAAATTAGTATACAACAAAATTATCTACTGCATTTGGATTATAAAGAAAGATAAATAAAGTATACAAGCAAATATATCATCATCGGTCGACGTGTCGTGTGACGTCACTGCACCACCACGCTGTCGGCGACCACGCTGGCATTATGGGTCCCTGTACACGAAATAATTATATGTTAATATATTTATATAAAATATATAAATTGGTATTTACAGTGTTACTTAAATATTATAAGTTGCTAAGGTGCAAAAAACAAGTGTTCAGTAAATTTTATTTAACAATTATTTTCTCACAGTTGAGCATAAGATTTAGTATAAACCAAAGACAAAAAGAAAAATATAAATCACTTTATTATCAATAAAAGTAGTCAAAGTTACCATATAAAAAATTAATAATTAGACAAATGAAAACAAAATATTATACTCACAAAACACCAACAAACCTTTTTAGTAAAAGCTAAAAAAATACAAAATCGAATATAAATAAAGTGATAAACAAACATGATACAATAGATCCGTACCTACCTCATCCAGTGCTGCGAGTTGTGGGGGGACGCCTGGTGCGACTGCGTGGCCACCCTTTGCACCACCTTGAAAAGTAATCTATATATTAATACATAAAGCAAAACCCAAGTACTCTTTTTATCTAAAGAAACGTATAGATGTGTTTAAAAGTACGAACATCTGTTATACTTAAATTTCCTTAAAATTATTTGATGTCTGGTGAAAAAAGCTTTCTTTCAAATCATAGTATTATTTAGCTTTATGCTGTTAGCATGAAGCTAACAACTACACGAGTAGGAATCGAACCCACAACGGTAGCGTTTATTTAATGGTTACCTGCTGCACGAAGGCGCGCGTGAGGTGCGGCGCGGACCGCTCGGCGGCGTCGAAGGCGCGCCGCAGCTCGTCGATGGCGGCCGCGCTGCCCGCGCCGTGTTTGCGCGACAGCTGGAATAACGTTCATTTTTATTTTTTGTTAACTTGCTATTTAAATACATTACTGATAGTTTTAGTTCATAACATATTCAAGTTAATTTTTAAATACATATTTAATTTAAAAATAAACTTTTATGTAACCTTTACAACAGTCTTTGAAAGTTGGTACAAATGGACCACCTTTCCTTTTTTTACTATATAAATACAATGAATCAAAATCAGGACAAATGATGATCAATTATGTTTCTAAAAATGCTATATTTTTATTAACTACTATTAACATAACAAAAACTGCATACCTCATTCAATAGTGGATATATGAGTTGCTGCAAATACGCGTGCCTCCTCACTTTGTTCTCTTCATTGTTGGCCCCTCTGTGGTCCAGTGGCGACGACTGGTACATAGCACAATGTTTTTATCATTATAAACT